>CAMTDV010000006.1:17595610-18195610 GCA_947069175.1 Scalesia atractyloides
TTAAAACAAAGAAAAATAGAAAAGAAAAATAAACATGTAGACTAAAGGAATCGAACCTGGGTCTACACGCTCAACAAACAGCAAACAAACCACTGCACCACTCTTATATGTGGTACAAATCTTAGATCTACTTTTACTAAGAATACGCATTATAAGAGCTTCTACCTTTGAAACAAAGTTTACCGCCCAAAGAGAACGACAAGACATGGAAATCTCTGATTAATCGGGATTAGAAATTCCGTTTCCGCGTTTCCGTATATAGATACATCAAGAACCTGGTCGTGATTTTGTCCTCCATATCTCACTTTAAAAACCTTCCTTTATACCACTACATGATCATCGACGGCTGTCACTCACACAAAACCCTAGCAGAATTCGTCCCTACCTATTTCGATATAAACAGATTCGCGGGTCACTCTATCTCATTTACCTTACCTTCTTCTCCACTCTTTAGAAACATAACTGCAATGGTGGAGTTCGCCGGAGACGTCACCGAAGCCATACGGAGATCGCAACGGCGAGCGGTTCATCTCGTTTCGATATACTTTTCTTTCAATCAAAACGCTTCATTTTGTTTATACAAACCAACTGTAGAATTAACATATAAACGGTCTGGTTATAAAGCGTAAAGATGAATCATCGATTATGCGTTCAAGTTGAATACTAGATACAATCCAACATCAGTAACCTAGTCGGCCAAGCAGTACTAGATACCTCCGATGAGCACAGGGTCACGGGTTGAACCCGGCTTCTATATATACATATATAATTTTTTTTTGTTAGTATTGTTTTGCTTGCCTTCAAAACACGCTGACCCAATGGTCAGCATACAAAAGAAACAGAAACATCATCCATACCAAGTTAAACTCGTACTCCAATGATTGTGGTGTTAACAATTCTTTTATTTATTTATTTATTTTATTTTAAGACAACACAAATTATGCATTTTTGTTTAACACTTCTTTTTATTTTATTTTATTTTAACACAACTCAAATCATGCATTTTCTTTAACTGTTTCTTTTTGTTTTATTTATTTTATTCTAAACACCACAACTAATGTATTAAAAACATGTTAATAAAAACTAGAAGTATTAACTTAAATGAGCCGAACAAATTAATCTTAATAAAAAAAATTGATTCTAGGAATTAAACCAACTACGATTAGATAACTTGTATAAAATACAAAATACAATTAATTTTATTATCTATTCTTTTACTTAGTACTTTTCTAATACTTATTATAGGATAACTCCCACCGCTTCAAGTTCCTAATCTCATTCGTGCACTTATCTTCAAGGAATCACTAACGCAAAATTGTGAGTGAATCTTACAACTCCCCATTTTTTACATGTTTTTGGGGTGTATCATGTGTCGCATATTTTTATCTTGTTTTCCAAGTTCAATCTTGTGCAATTACCATTATGTGAAGTAACTATGTTATGTGTGTTTGGTTGTTTTTCATTTGGTGCACTTTCATTCACATTGGGCCTTACATCATCATAGGCTCGTCTATTCCCCATTACCTATGAGCGGAACTTGAAGTTGCCACACATACGGGGTCAGCTCCATTTGATTGAGGTTAGATCTTGCAGCACACCACAATACCGTGCAACATACATATATTCATTGGAATCGTTACATTTGATCGGTTTATTGTTTAAGGTTGTGTTATGTGTTAATTGTTTGTTTGTCACTTGGTGCATTACATTCATTTCAGTCATTACATCATCATTGGTTCGTCTGTTCTCCATTACCTATGAGCGGAACTTGACGTTGCCACACATACGAGGTCAGCTCCGTTTGATTGAGCTTAGATCTTGCAGCACATCACAATACCGTGCAACATACATACATTCATTGGGATCATTACATTTGATTGGTTTATTGTTTGAGGTTGTTTTATGAGGTTTGACTTATGACATGCAATATATTTACTTACATTGATTAATGCACGCTTTCTCAACAAATAAATTAAATAAAATATTTTCGTAATAACAAAGAGATTCACTCGCCAACTTTTGTTGACCCAAAAACCATTTTTACACATGATACAGGTTAACAGGTACGAAGAGAAGATTGGACATAGGATGGGCCTTAGTTAACAAGAAACGGATTAGTGTAGTTTATTTGTTATGAACGTCATGTGTTTGTAATTGTTTATCTGAATTACTTGTTTTGTGAAACAATTGTTATGAATAAATGATTATTTAAAACAAGTAATAGCAAGTCATAAGCTCTCGAGTTTAACCTAATCATGCCCCGATCACCTATTCCGCTGCGGGTCGGGGTGTGACACAGATTGGTATCAGAGCTATTGACTTTAGGGATATAGGATAGGTTATTAGACCCTTGGAACCTATACTTTAGTCAACTATGACCTATGTGCTCACGTGATTTTATGCTAGTTTAACTTTTGATTTGTTATTTCTCTCGCATTTAAATTCCTTTCATTCCACACATAAATGCATGCAAGCACTCTAATTGTTACTTAAATTATGTGATACGTGTAATGCGTTATAATTATGTCATGAAGTCTACATATATGTTACCTATATATCTATAGCCCCACCTGTATGTACCATACGAAACTTATAGAAACCCCTATCTATAAGTTCTCAATTTCTCTAAATTTTCAAAACATTTCCCTCCATTCCCAAATACTTATTTCTATGTTATTCAAACTTTGTGATGCTTTGTTTTTAAATCCCATCAAAGTGAGTTCATGTGACGGGCATGTAGTAACTGGAAGGGTTCGAGTACCGGTAGTCGAGATGTCCTGTCTAGGATTGGCATTCGTATAAATCGAAATTAACGGCCCAGATTGCCTACCTGGGGACTAACAATGAGAGTACGAAGGACTATTAGGCCAAAGCATGCCACACCAAACGTCGTGTGAACTAACCCACTTTGAGTTATCACCGTGTCCAACCAAGGATACCTTCCGACCTTCATACGTTACATTCATGTTTCTCGATTTTCTTCAGGTTTTAGTGTACATTACCATGCTAACAAATGCGAACCATACGAAAGCCCGGTAAATCATGGGGGCCCACATGATTACGAAGGTGAAGTATGGCAGCATGCAAGGCCCTATTACGAGCAAAGCCCAAGAACACTTTAAAAGTGTTGTATTTTCATGAGTTATTGTTTCCTAATACACCCCAAAAGTTTCATTTTAGCATACATTTTTACTTTTCTATTTTATTTATTAATTTCATCAAACACTTACGACTCTGTTTACGTTGATTCATATGCTATGACCGCCACCAATTCTCCTATACCAGACATTCAAATAACCCAAGTCGCACCCGCTACTTACTCAAATAAGAAACCCTACATTGGTCCTCACCCTCAATGAAACACCTGCCACCATCAACCCATTGTACCTTACCGACCGACTGTGTGCCAATTGTGGGCATTATGGTCATTTGAATAACACATGTCGTACTCCTCAAAACCAGGCACAACCTCCTGCTCAAAACATGATCCAACCTACCAACAACCGCATCATCCCATGGTTCCATACGTTCGAGCTTGCTTTAATTGTGGTGATCCTACCCATCTTCGAAACACATGCCCTAGGCTGGTTAACATCATCAACGCTCAAGCCCAAGCAAACCCAGTTAACCAAGCCAACCAGGCAAACCCATCACCCCCACCAGCAAGAGGGAGACCCTACAACATCAACGCATACCCAGCTGAGGTCAACGACAATGGTGCGAATGAGCAACCCAACTAGCCTTCCACCACGAGGACTCAAGGCTCCGCTCCAGTCATATATTCTTACTGCCTTTATCAATTCCATTTCTTGTTTAATTATTCAAGCTACCATCATTTTCAATTTGGGTTTTAACATTTCAAGTTAACATTGTTTCATATTATTTCCATTGTTTCAATTAACAATAGTTTCCAATTTCCAATCAACAACGGGTAGATCTATAAGACATACACGATACTTCACAAGCAATGCATTTATCAAATTCAATATCATGCCATTCTACATCGATTAAATTTCATGACATTTCGGTGGACCTCGTCTCATAACTTAGAGAAAGGGGTCACGTCTCAGTTTTTCATAGGCTGTCCACTACTTATAACACAAGAGAAAGGTACTGCCATCATATAGTCCTGCTTTCGTCAGATTCAAGACTCAAGCATTGGTTATCGTGGTTGTTTATGTTTGGTAGATTTTAGGATGAGTCACATAGAACTAATCATGACTTGATAACAAAACTAATAAAAATTTGACGAGAACATGGTGGATACGCCGCAGGTACTTCCTATATATAAGTGTTATTGTTAAAGGATCAAAAGCGTTGTTAGGTTGTCATGAGAAGTTCTGTGTAAGTGGTGTTGATCTTTATTTGATAACGATGTGGTTTTAAGTTCGTTTTGTGATTACATATGTAACTTCATCATTTAGATGCTTCGATTTTTCCCCCCCCCAACCCTTTATCATGATACAAAATCCAGATGGACATCATGAGTTTGATTGCAACTCTGCGATAAATCTTTGTCATGATACCAGCCATCTCCGTGTTACGACATATCACTTCCACACCTCTGGAAACAAAGAGCGAATCCTCTATCAGGAACGTTACCGTCACAATTGAACCTAAACTCTACTTTGGTTCTATTTTAATAAAAACTTTTAGGAATATGCTAAAACAGTTACCGATTACGGTTTCCTCTTAATTTCGGGACGAAATTTCTAAAAGTAGGGACATTGTAACATTCGTCAAAATAGACTCCCAAAATCTGACCCATTTTGAACCAAACTTTTATATATATATATATATATATATATATATATATATATATAGGGTAGGGTTCTAGAGTGAACAACCTCCCAAGAGTGAACTGTGTGAACTCATCTGGACCCTTAATTTTCTTTTTAGTTGTTAAGGGTAGGATTGTAATTATATAAAAAAGTAGATTTAAATCATTATCTTAATAATTGAATTAAGTTACATCTTTCATATTTTAAAATTCATTATCCACAATATCTTTCCTATTTTAAATTCATCATCCACAATATCTTTTATTTCAATTTTATTTTTTCAGATTTCATCACCAGAATTCAAATTTTGATTTTTAAGATCCACGTAACCTTCATATTTCAACGGTATACACATGTGTACTTGGATATAAATAGAACAGTACGCATGTGTACTCAGCATCGTACATATCTGTGTACAGTAATTCACAAGTGTATCAACATTCAATACAAAAAACATTCTGAGATATCACAAAAACAAACAATATACACATGTGTACATCGCCTTAAAAATAGGGCCAAATCAGAATACACATGTGTACATCGCATTTAAACAGATCAAAATCAGAATACACATGTGTACATCGCATGAAAAAACAGAGCAACATCAAAAAATTGAACATCGGATCTGGCGATAAACATCGTAGCAACATCAAAACATCGGGCGGTCGGTCGCGACGGTCAATCAGAGATGGAGCAGGAGATGGTTATCGATCGGAGGTATGAATCAATCGGTGGTGGTTTGGGTGTGTGGGTGCGACCGGATATCAGGGTGATGAAGGTGGCTGGCGTTGCTCCGGTTGTCGGAGCCGAGAAGAGAACGAGGGAGAGAGCAGGGGTGTCGGCTGGAGTTTTTGGGGTAGGGTTTTGATATCGGATATGGAGTAGGATATGGTTATCAATCGGAGGTATGGATCAATCGGTGGTGGTTTGGGTGTTTGGGGGTGCGGTCGGATCACGGGGTGATGAAGGTGGCTGGTGTTGCCCCGGTTGCCGGAGCCGGAGAAGAGAACGATGGAGAGAGCAGGGGTGTCGGCTAGAGTTTTTTGGGTTAGGGTTTTGATTTGTGAGAGAGAAGATGATTTATGTAAGGGTGTGTGAGAGAGAAGATTATTTATGTAATCAGTTTAAGATGAAAATTACACATATACCCTTTTGTATTTAATTAAATGGAAAAAATTAACCACATAATTACCATCATGCCACTCATCTAAATCTCAAGATCAAAAAAATCAAGGGCTAAGATGAGTTCACACAGTTCACAACCAAGGATGTTGTTCACTCATGATCCTCATCCTATATATATATATATATATACACACACAATTGTGAATAGCAAAGCCTTGGCATGTTAATTAATACAATTAATGAGTTTAAAAATAATAATAACAATAATGCATCATAAACGACCCTTACTAAACTAAGTTAAATTAGAGGGACCCTTCGTGGTGTTTTTTTCTTTAAAAAAAACTTGGGATTCTCTTTTATAAATTAAAACAAAGAAAAATAGAAAAGGAAAATAAACATGTAGACCACAGGAATCAAACCTAGGTCTACACGCTCAATAAACAACAAACAGGCCACTTCACCACTCTTATATGTGGTGTAAATCTTAGATCTACATCTATTAAGAATACGCATTGTAAGAGCTTCTACCTTTGAAACAAAGTTTACCGCCCAAAGAGAACGACAAGACATGGAAATCTCTGATTAATCGGGATTAGAAATTCCGTTTCCGCGTTTCCGTATATAGATACATCAAGAACCTGGTCGTGATTTTGTCCTCCATATCTCACTTTAAAAACCTTCCTTTATACCACTACATGCTCATCGACGGCTGTCACTCACACAAAACCCTAGCAGAATTCGTCCCTACCTATTTCGATATAAACAGATTCGCGGGTCACGCTATCTCATTTACCTTACCTTCTTCTCCACTCTTTAGAAACGTAACTGCAACGGCGGAGTTCGCCAGAGACGTCACCGGAGTTTTGCGGAGATCACAACGGCGAGAGGTTCATCTTGTTTCGGTATACTTTTCTTTCAATCAAACCGCTTCATTTTGTTTATACAAACCAACTGTAGAATTAACATATAAATGGTTTGGTTATAAAGCGTAAATATGAATCATCAATTATTGGTGTGCGTTGAGCGTACTATATTTTTTATTAGAGTTAATTACTATTTTCGTCCCTGTGGTTTGTCAAAAATCACAATTTCAGTCCATTAGTTTAAAAATTGCGATTTCAGTCCCTGTAGTTTCACTTTCGTAACCATTTCAGTCCCTGTTTTTCACTTTCGTAACCACTTCAATCCATTTATTTTGTATGTACAGGGACTGAAATGGTTACGAGGTGGACTGAAATGGTTACGAAATGAAACCATATGGACTGAAATCGCAATTTTTAACTAATGGACTGAAATAGTGATTTTTGACAAACCACAGGGACGAAAAAGTAATTAACTCTTGTTATTATTTTAAGTTCATTTTACGCATTAGTCAAGTTTTAAATTTATAAAACACGATATTATACTAACACTAAACACACACTTGGGCAAGTCTAATCAATCTAAATTTTTGATAAAAGTTTCAAAATTAAAAATAAAAATAAAAATAAGAAGATAAATAAAATAAAAAGAAAAGATAGACAAGATAGAATCAGTTGGATCTAACTTATCTTTAATGTATCCTTTGATGATTTTCGCACTTTCGGACTTTTTACGAGATTACTTAGTTATCGTAGTAGGCCCCTCTTTTGAAGGTGACGTTACCCTCAACCCAGTGGTTTGAGTCAGCAGGGATACAATTCCAAAGGGTCAGAATATTGGAAGACAATTAAGTAAGTTATTAATGCGAAAGTGGTAGACCCCTCTTTTGAAGGTGACGTTACCCTCGGCTAAGTGGTTTGAGTCAGCAAGGATACAATCTCAAGTAGCCGGTTTAAAATATTAATAGTAGTTTACATATGAGGGGTTCAACCCGTTCGCACCCCGCCATCCAATACCTTTGGGGTATTGAAGGAGGTCCTAATAAGCTCGAACCAAGTCCTCGCAGGATCTATCCACTGAACGAGACAAGAATTTTACCAAACCACCCTTCTAACCCTTACCAGGTTAGTTAACCCCTTATATAGACCGTAAAGACACGAATGAGCAAATCAATGACATCATGAAGAAATGGTAGGAAAATTCACTTTCAACATAAGAAACCAGTTATTAAAGTCATTAATACAAACACAAATAAAAAGTACCGAAAGATTAAAAATCAAAAGTAATACATTAAAGACTTGTCTTCACCAAGTGATGTAAGAGATTAGCCAAGCATGGCCTTTTATTGACAAAAACCCTTACAATTAATCTTGGATCCTAAGACTACTACACACTCTAAAGATGAAAGATGGATGATGATGGTGGGTGTTGGTGTTGTAGTGGTGGTGGAGTGGTGGCAAAGTGAGAGAGAAGTGG
This sequence comes from Scalesia atractyloides, assembly GCA_947069175.1. Lineage (NCBI taxonomy): Eukaryota > Viridiplantae > Streptophyta > Magnoliopsida > Asterales > Asteraceae > Scalesia > Scalesia atractyloides. The sequence goes on from CAMTDV010000006.1 coordinate 17,603,854, forward strand.
TTTGCCAGGGGATGTCTTTGAAAGGATCCAAGTACCCATATTTATAGTCAAAACAGAGGCCCAGCCACGGCCCCGTGTTTAGTGGGTATGGCCCGTGGCCATCATCCTTCTCTTTCTTCATTAATTGCATCTGACAGTAGAGGGCCCCACACGACCCCGTGGCCTCTGGGCACGACCCCGTGGTCAACTGTTCGCTGTACTATCTGGATCCTGCAAATCTTATAGTAGACCACGCCCATGTTGGCCTGGGCACGTGGTGGGCGTAGAAGCTTCTGCAGGTTTTGTCTTGAAGTGTAGGGTCTGACCACGCCCCGTGTTGGACGGACACGGCCTGTGGTCGTCTTCTGTAACCTTGTTTTTTGTCTTTTGGGGTGTTTCTGAGGGTCGTGCATGGTTCGTTATTCCTTCTTTTCGTATTTATGTTGGTTTTGGCTGCTTATTTGCTTCTTTCGTTCTTTTATGCTCTTTTTATCTTGAAAATACAAAAGGAACAAAGAAACGTGCTTTTTCCAACATTAGTACTAAAAAAAGGGTTAGTTTTATGCCTCAGTTGATGTAATTTATATGTTGCATTTTGCACACATCAAATATCCCCACACTTTAATCTTTGCTTGTCCTCAAGCAAAACTCTTTAAATGTTGCTTACACACCCAAATGGAATAGGTAGAGAAGAAGTTTTGTGGTTTGTCTTTGAGTGTCGGGATTCCAAGATCTTTATTTAAATTTTGTTTTTAAATTATTTACAGTCCTATTCGTCATGATTTATTTAAAACGGTTTTTAAGTAATTTTTTATTTGGGCAAAATATGCCTCTTTAAAATTCTATTTATATACAAGTTCACGTACCTCACAAGAGATCACTTAACACTCGGCCGAAGATGTATTTTTGTGATATCGCTCGATTCCGTTTTGGAACTTATTTCTACCATATGCTTGCCAAGCGATCAAACCACCTTCTTTTTAACTATAAACCTTTGTGAGTATCAAGAGGACTTTGAAAGGGTTAGGCTTGGGCTAAGGGTAGGTGATTTTTGGGTTAGCGGTTAGTAAAATGGCGAAAAGCGTAAAAACCGTCGGTTATCGTAAAAATTGTTTATTTCTTTAAACCAATCATTTTCAAACAAGATTTTTGAAAGAACTTGTTTGGTTAAAGATATATGTTTTTTTTCAACATAACAAATGTTTTTTACTAAAATAAATGGGTTTGAATGAAAAAGGGTTTTGGTGGGTAATGGATGTTTTGTTTTTCGGGTTTGAAAATAAAAAGGTTTAGGCTCAAAAGGGTTAACTAGGGGGATTTTGTTAATGGGTAAAAATAAAGGAAAATAATGGTTTTGAATGAAAAACGAGTTAGTCCTAGTGCCTCAATCATTTACTTACTTAGGTTTATGTTGGTAAGGATTTGGAATGTATCTTCTTGGCAAGTTCTAGAGTTGTAAGAACCAAGCGGCTATTCACACAAGAAATGAAGACGAGCATTTAGTTTAAAGATGAATGTATGCTCGATAAAGGCTCAAAGCTCACTTATTGTGGGAATGGATTTGTAATGTGATCAAGTATATATAATCAAATTTTAAAAAGATTTGTCATGCTCTTTTTTATATAATTTTTTTATTTGGTTCTTTTTATCACAACGCTATCGGTTGTAAATTTGTAAAAACATAACTTTTTAGAACTTGTTATTCTCAAATTAAACGAAGACAAGTAAAAAAAATAAAAAGTTTTGAAAAAGATTTGGGGTGATTAGCGGTTCCAATAGAGTTTTGTGTAAGGCTTGTTATTAGGACTTGCTAGATTTAAAGTGTTAGTCCCTCCCCCCTACTTAAATTACACATTTTCCTCAATGTGTCCAAAAATAAATTTTTCTTTTGATTCGAATGCGTAAAAGCGTGTTAAAAACAAATTTTTATGTTACTGAGCATCTGGGCACGAGCCGTGTGTCCGGGCACGAGCCCGTGTGGTCCGGGCACGACCCCGTGTCCAGAGTGCCAGTGACAAAACTTACAGAAGCTTGACCACGGGGCATGGCCAATAACCTGTTTTCAGAATTTTTTCTGCAGAACCTGGGCACGGGGCGTGTTGAACTGAGCATGGCCCCGTGCTGCACATGCTGTAAAGATGGAAAGTTATCGGAAGACTCAGTTTTCATGCATGGGGTGTGGTCTTGACGTCCCTTGGGTATTTTTCATCTTTTCTCGTGTGTTAAGCCATTATTAAAGATCCAAACACCACACAATGACTTAAACCATCATATATTAGAGTGCGAGATACAAAAGGTCCTAAAAATTAATCCCAAAAATTAAAATTACAAAGTTCCTAAATTTAGATAGACGCAAGAGATCTAAGACATAATGAAGTTCCACCCTAGATTGTTACATGTTTTAAGAACGACAAAAACCCGAAATCGATTTCTCGGTAGATAGGGGCTTCTAGGAACTTCAACCCGGAGGGCGCACCTTCTCAAAAGTCATTGAGCATTTCCTCAATCTCCCGAGGGAGGAAGAGGGGAAGTTCTTCTTTCGTATTTTCATACGGGGGAGGAGTGGGAGGTGCGACCATTGTTGGAACCTCATACAATGCATCTAGAGGAGGTTCCGGAGGGAGGTCATCCCATCCGGTTGGGTTAACGATCTCTTGAGCAAGGTTCGAATCTTCTTGGGGGAAGATTGGTTCCATGGGAGGTAGTGCAAGAATGTTCAACCTTTGGTGCAAAAGGTTGATTTCTTGCAAGCAATTCTCCAACCCTACCGTCAAATAGTTAACACGATCGACAAGGGCCTCTTCCACTGATGCCATTTCGTCGATCGCTTCCCTTAAAGCATACATGCCATTAACTAGGGTAGCATCAATTGATGGTCTTCTTCTTCCTGGGTTGTTTCTTGATATTGCTGACGACGTTCCACTGTTCTGGGACGACATACTAAGAAAACAAGGGTGAAATTTTTTTAAAAAAAATGGTAGTTAAAAACTCACCACAACCCTGTGTCCGTCCTCCTACACTGTTTTGAACTAAAAAACTTTCATTGTTTTAACTTATTTTTCTCAGGTTTTAAACATTTGTGAACAGAAATAACTTAAAGCAATGTGATAAACATGTTGTTTATTAAGAATCTTTGGGTTAAAACATACGTTTTGCAAAAATAAAGCTTAAAGCTATGGACCTTCAAGCTTTAATGGAGGATTTGAGTTCAAAGAAGAAGAAGGAAAGTGACAAAAGTGGCAAAGAAAAGATGCTTTGAGGAAACCTTTTCAAGAACATACCTTTTAAGGTATATGTGAAAAATCTCAGGAGATCTTTGTCTTTGGAACGAGGCCAAACATGCAGCAACAAGGCTGACTTTATAGAAAGTGACAGCACACTGGCCACGGCCCCGTGCCAGCTGAGCACGGCCCCGTGGTCAGACAATGTTCTGACACATTTGTATGTATTAGGAACACGGGCACGGCCTCGTGGTGAATTTTTCGGTGGGCACGGGGAGTGTTGGAGTGAGCACGGCCCGTGGTTGGAGTTTTTATGATGTGTCGTCTTTATTTTAAGGATTTCCAGTAATCAGGAGGTTCTTTATTGGAGGGAACAACACCGAAGTGTCTTAGGTACCGGAGTTGCTCTTGGTTTATGCATGAACGCAAGAGGTTATCGGAAAGGGTAAAAACTAATCTACTTACCGGTGGGCGAAACCAACCTTTGTTCCCCTTATCCGGGCTCTTGTTAAAGAAGGTGTATGTCAAATCGCTCAGGGCTATGAGCGCATCGGTGGGGGCTGATGGAGAGTCCTTCCTGCAAATCTTATAGTTGACCACGCCCCATGTTGGCCTGGGCACGGCCCCGTAGTCGGCGTAGAAGCTTCTGCAGGTTTTGTCTTGAAGTGTAGGGTCTGAGCACGCCCCGTGTTGGATGGACACGGCCCGTGGTCGTCTTCTGTAACCTTGTTTTTTTTTTTGTCTTTTGGGGTGTTGCTGAGCGGTCGGGCATGGTTCGTTATTCCTTCTTTTCGTATTTATGTTGGTTTTGGCTGCTTATTTGCTTCTTTCGTTCTTTTATGCTCTTTTTATCCTGAAAATACAAAAGGTACAAAGAAACGTGCTTTTTCCAACATTAGTACTAAAAAATGTTAGTTTTATGCATCAGTTTATGTAATTTATATGTTGCCTTTTGCACACATCAATTATGCGTTCAGGTTGAAATACTAGATACAACCCAACATCAGTAACCTAGTCGGCCAAGCGGTACTAGATACCTCCGATGAGTACGGGGTCACGGGTTCAACCCGTCTTCTATATATACATATATATTTTTTTTGTTAGTATTGTTTTCCTTGCCTTCAAAACATGCTGACCCAATGGTCATCATACAAAAGAAACAGAAACAGCATACATACCAAGTTAAACTGGTACTCCGATGGTTGTGGTGTTAACAATTCTTTTTATTTATTTATTTATTTTATTTTAAGACAACACAAATCATGCATTTTTGTTTAACAGTTCTTTTCATTTTATCTTATTTTATTTTAACTAAACTCAAATCATGCATTTTGTTTAACTGTTTCTTTTTGTTTTATTTTATTTTATTCTAAACACCATAACTAATGTATTAAAAACATGTTAATAAAAACTAGAATTATTAACTTAAATGAGCCGAACAAATTAATCTCAATAAAAAAATGATTCTAGGAATTAAATCAACTATGATTAGATAACTTGTATAAAATACAAAATACAATTAATTTTATTATCTATTCTTTTACTTAGTACTTTTCTAATACGTATTATAGGATAACTCCCACCGCTTCAAGGTCCTAATCTCATTCGTGCACTTATCTTCAAGGAATCACTAACGCAAAATTGTGAGTGAATCTTACAACTCACCCTTTTTACATGTTTATGGGGTGTATCATGTGTCGCATATTTTTATCATGTTTTCCAAGTTCAATCTCGTGCAATTACCATTATGTGAAGTAACTATGTTATGCGTGTTTGGTTGTTTTTCATTTGGTGCATTTTCATTCACATTGGACCTTACATCATAGGCTCGTCTGTTCCCCATTACCTATGAGCAGAACTTGACGTTGTCACACATACATGGTCAGCTCCGTTTGATTATCTTAGATCTTGCAGCACACCACAATACCGTGCAACATACATACATTCATTGGAATCGTTACATTTGATTGGTTTATTGTTTGAGGTTGTGTTATGTGTTAATTGTTTGTTTGTCACTTGGTGCATTACATTCATTTCAGTCATTACATCATCATAGGTTCGTCTGTTCTCCATTACCTATGAGCGGAACTTGATGTTGCCACACATACGAGGTCAGCTCCATTTGATTGAGCTTAGATCTTGCAGCACACCACAATACTGTGCAAATACATACATTCATTGGAATCATTACATTTGATTGTTTATTGTTTGAGGTTGTTTTATGAGGTTTGACTTATGACATGCAATATATATACTTACATTGGTTAATGCACGCTTTATCAACAACTAAATTAAACAAAATATTTTTGTAATAACAAAGAGATTCACTCGCCAACTTTTGTTGACCCAAAAAACCATTTTTACACATGATACAGGTGAACAGGTACGAAGAGAAGATTGGACATAGGATGGGCCTTAGTTAACGAGAAACGGATTAGTGTAGTTTATTTGTTATGAACAGCGTCATGTGTTTGTAATTGTTTATCTGAATTATTTGTTTTGTGAAACAATTGTTATGAATAAATGATTATTTAAAACAAGTAATAGCAAGTCATAAACTCTCGAGTTTAACCCAATCATGCCCCGATCACCTATTCCGCTGCAGGTCGGGCTTGTGACAACTGAGGGCACAGGGGAATTTGTTACGGCGTTTAAGAAGTACTCATGTGAAGATGATGGTCATTCTTTTTGTGTTTTGACATTTACAATGTTCTTCAAAGTGTTATAAATATTGTTTTTAATGCTAATATTCGTAGGTCTCTTCATTCCTTGAATATGTAGTATGTAGTAGTTTACATCAATTCTTTGTTAGGCAAAAATAATTAGCTATGCAAAAATAATTAGGGCAGTAATATTATCTTTGTTTTGTACCAAAAAGATTTAAACTTTATTTATTTTTGAAAATTATGTTAAAAGGGTATTGTTTATGATGTGGATACATAATAATCTTTGCCATTGTTATTTTCTTCTTTAATCACTTGTACATAGTTAAATGTTTTAATGCGTCGATATTGAACAAAACAACTAACGAAACATCGACAAAAATGTGAAGGTCGTCATGCTAGCTTTGGATGTTTTTTAAACATCATAGTTTATAAAATATTTCAAGAATACGTAAAAAAAATGATAAGTTTGTTGTGGAGGGGTGAAGTGTAATTATTATCTATAATATGGTTAAAACTTAGGGATTAAAGTGTAATAAGTTTAGGGCCTAAAAACTAAATAGTGTTTAAAAGATGAAAGTACCCTCATTTTAAGGGTCTATCTATAAATAAAAGGAGAAAAAGTTCTTATTTTTTAGGTATTTTAAAATACTTACCTTTATATATTATAATATAGTATAGATATATACTACTTCATATATTATTAAGGTTACGTAAACCATTAGCATAATGCTAACAATGTTTTATGTTCTTACAAATTAAAGACTCCATTCCTCAACCCCAAGTGTAGTAGCTTTATTTGGTCAATTGTAAATTGTAATTTAGAATTCTACTATAACAATAGGTCAATTTTTTTACATTTTATTTAATTTTAGTTTTTGTTGTTTTATTATAAATAAACTTTTGTTATTATAATTAATTTTTAGTATATTTTTTTTACTATTATAACATTTAATATACGACAACTAATAAAATTTCAGACATTCCTTTTTTGATGTTCTTATTTTTTTCTACGTCTTAATATAAATTTTACTCAAAACTGACTTGTGAATAGTAATGTACAAATAATTGAACTGTCAAAACATAAGCTGACATGTCATCAAAGCTACCTCACCGTTTAGTTTTTGTTATATGGCACGTATACTTTTGATTATTCTAATAATATAATATAATTATAATACGTTACAAATTTCCTATAATTCATTGCGATGTGTTTACTTTTTTCTATGTTTTGACAAGTGTTTTGTTCAAAATCAAACGGGTCAAATTTAAAGTATAATTTATGTTCATTACCAACAACGCCTGGTACTGGTGTTCATTTTTATGGTTGTCTCGACGTTCCGGTGTAAATTCTGTTGAAAACAAAGTTGTATTCGCGTTGGTATTTGTTTTAATCTCTATCAGTTCTATTACGAGTGCCTATTTCATACTGATACTTTAACGGACTGAACCAGTAATGCAGACCAAAATTCTGCCGCAAGCATGGGAATTCACTAGTTTATATACATAGCATATCTTATTCAAATACACTCTTAGTTTTTTTTATTTAAAAAGTAACATAAAAACTAATGAAAATAGAATTTATTATATAACCGTGTAACACACAAGACTGTAATCTAATGTGTGTATATTGTTAGGATATGAGTTTAACTTGTATGTTTTAGATGAACAATTATGGAGTAATTTAAAGTATCAATGGAAATGCGGAATCATATGAGCACACAAAACTGGAAAGTTATATCAAAATGGTTTTTCATTAATAATAAAAAATTACAAATTACAAAAATGAATCGACAAATTCTCCATCAGCCTGATCACTCACAAATCCTTTCGTACAAAAGGAATGCTTGTAACATGATGAAATAGATCTCTAACACATGAGATCTATTTATACAAGTACGAAATGTATGTTTGCAAGTCACCATGAAAGTGACATCTAACATTTCTAAAAGAAAAGATACTACATATGTTAGCAAACATCTACGGAAATCTAGCATCTGATCTATTACATGAAACATTTGTTCTAAGCAATACACTTTTACATTGATCTAACCTCTGTTCTTTAAACCACCATTTGTTTTCTCAAACATCTGTTGAGTCAGAACATATATTTGGTCTTCATAATCAGTGTTTTCCTCTAACATGGCTTTGGCCTTCAAATTGTGGTTCTATCTTCATCATCAGAGGTTTCATGCCTTCAAACCAATCTTTAAAACATATGTTCTGAATAGGTGTTCAAGATTCATTATATTTGACTAGAGAATGTATCATCTCCTGCTTATTTCTTGATCTTCTTGGCATGTTTTGGCTTTCAGAAATCATATGTTATTTTGTAAGTCCAACATATATATATATATATATATATATATATATTATATTTATATATATATATTATTATATATATACATTATATATTTTATTAAATTCGTCGTTATATGACCATCTACCTATTTTTTAAAATCTTCATTTACTCAAATTTTAATGAAGATATATATTATATATATATATATATATATATATATATATATAGACTGATCAGTTTGGTTATTAAATTGCACGTTTAAATTGACTTTTGATCTAGGAGGCGACGTTTATCAGTTAATTGTTAGACAAAAGTTTTTGGATATAAGCCCGAACAATAGTAGTCCAAAACAATATAAAAGAAAAACCATGAATAATATATATATATATACACACACATATATATTTGTACATTATTAAAAGAAACCAATAGGTGGCACCTATACTCCATGGTTGCATCTCATTGGTTTCCCTTCTTTTTTCACACCATCTCTCAACCTTTAGTTTATACCTTCCTAATTTAAGCGAATAGGTAATACAATCCTAATTCGACACCCCAAACCCTAATTTCATCCTCTAACAATTGACGCCATCGTTGTTCTGTCGATAAATCCTTTCCTATTTCAATCCCTAAACTATCAATTTTCTTTATGATTCTGGCCTTACAACTTCGATTATGGTAATAACAACTTTAACATCAGGTATTAACAACTTCGATTCTGGCATAAGTGTTTGATTGATGTTAATGTTTCGTTTTTCATCTAATGTTCTTTCAATCGTATTAATTTTAGGTCTGAGCCTTAGTGTAATTGTACAACCATCAGCCTCAATGAATTATACAACCTTTGTTGCAATTGTTGTTTTTGTGTTTGCAGGTACTTTCGGCTCCATGGATGTTTTCTTGATGGGTTTGATTTGTAGACTGGTGCGACATATTAGCCATGAAGATGTTATTTCTTTAGTCATTGATGATGCACAAATGGAGCAAAAGCTATAAGAAATTCCACAAGTATGATAACTATATAATATAATAAATCAATGTGAGACATGTGTATTCATTGAATGCATCTATTTTTATATTTTCGCCTCTCTTTTGTACTTATCTTATATTAAGTTAATAAATAGTAAATTAATATAAATATTCCATGTTTTAATAAAATTTATCCTCAAATTTAAATTGTTAATTTAAGATATTTTAATAAAACAAATTATTTATCACGAAAACCAAACTTTATATTAACTTAAGGTCAAATCTTTGATGATATTTATTTTATTTTGATTATTAAAATTTTTTATATCTATTTTATTACATAATTTATTAATTAAATTTTCAGAATTGGTACTAACATTTTATCGCTCAAATGACTGTTGATTTGCTTGTTAAATAATGTTTCTCTTTTTCAAGAACCATCTCTCCGCAATTAATCCTATCCATCGCGTATCGAGTATATCCATTAGTTTTTTTTATAGATATAACTTTATTTTGTTATTTGGTATCTAAAATTAGATTTATTCAACCCATGTAATACACGAGGGTTTTTAAAGATATATTTTTTTATTATTTACTATATAAAATTACATTTATTAAACTCGTGTAATACACAGGGTTTTAAAAAATATAACTTTTTTATTATTATTTGGTATATAAAATAAGATCTATTCAACCCGTACAATACATGAGGCTTTTAAATATATAACTTTTTTTATTCAGTATACAAAAATACATTTATTTAACTCGTGTAATACATAGGGTTTTTAAAGATATAACATTTTATTATTTGGTATATAAAATTATATTTATTCAACATATGCAATACACCGGGGTTTTAAAAATATATAATTTTTATATATTAATTAATAAAATTAAATTTATTCAACCCGTGTAATATGTTTTTAAAGATATATTGTTTTATTATTTAGTAAATAAAATTACATTTATTCAACCCGTGTAATATATGAGATTCTAACCTAATTTAGATATATTTTGATTTTGATTTGCTTTGAAATTATTACATATTTAACGATATCATACGTAAAGTGGTCATATTATTATCTATTTTATTTGAACCCATAACCATAACTGGACTGATTATTTCGGTTATTCCAAAATCATTGTTTCAGTTATTTCAGTTTGCATTTGTTGTAATTATTTTAGTGAGTTTGGTTAGCTCGACTTATATTCAACACTATGTTTAAATGTGTGTATTTAAAGTGATTGTTATGATTTTAATAGTAATAATATTAAAACATATTGGATTTTAGCTCATTGTTTGGATAATTAACCATGGATTATTATTGATCAAATATCATTGTTTGGATAATTAACCATGTTGGTAGCGTATTTAATTTTTTTGGACGAAAAGTATGTCTTAGTCAAAAATTAGATATCCATCTCTATCAAACTTACAATAAAAATAATAATGTTTAGTTTTTAAATGCAACAAAAATATATGTGGGTTAAAGGAGACCCCGTTTTTTGAAACTTAAAACCATAATCATACTAAGATATAATTGATAAATCCATGAAGATAAGTACAAAATTAACAAGAAAATCCGACTAACCTATTTTTCTCTATTATTGACAAGTGACAACTACAACCGTCTCAAAAACTTTCTAATAACATTTATGACACATGTTATGGTCATAAACGGGAGGCCCTTTGATCATGACTTGTTGGTTGCACACTTGTGGCTATCATAGATTCATAGAGTATATAATGTATAATCAATATTTAACGTTTTGAAGTAATTGTTGCGTTCTCGAAGCTTCATAAATAGCAGACTAGTCGTATGCTCGGTGGCCCTTTCCTATGCTACTACGAGAGATGCTAGCTTGCTTGTATTCTAGAAACGATAACTTCCATGCCTTAGATCATCACTAATGCAATGTGATAAATGCATTCACAAACATACCTAGTTAGCTGTCAAATCAGATTTCCACAAATACACTAAAAATAACGTGTTCTCTCCAATCATGCAAACATCTTTACCAATACTTATATTTTCACATTATCACTACTTTTACATCTATTTTTAATAATTAAGTTATTTCTATCAATATACATTTTTTATTTTAACATTATTTATATCGAAAGTTATAAAAACAAAACACTAAACTTCTAAACACGAACATTAATATATACGTATCTTAAACTTTTGTATTATTTTTTTATTAAAGTAACATTAATAAACTTACATTTAAAAATAATAAAAAAAACATTACATTTTTTTGTTATTTTTTCCAATTACTATATTTGAAACGAAAAAAAAAAATTGATATACAAGTCCCTAATGCTTATAGTGTACAACATATTTATGCATATCAAAATAAATTAAAACATGAAAAGAATAAACTAAATACAAAATAAACATAAGTCCCTAAGAACATTCCACTTAGATGCAGGCCCCTCCAATGCATTCTCACTCAAATAATAAATCCATATAAGCCAAATACAAACTAAATGCTTTCCAAGTAGCCATGGTCTTATCAAATAAAGTGTTCATTCTCTTTGTACAATAAGAATAAATTGATAAGAAAGTCTTAGATTGTTCATTGGGTTATGATAACGTTTATGATGGTGAATGCTCGAATGAGGAAGATTTTTTTTAAACGATAAATTTGGATCACTGACAGAGCATTGGAGTATTTCGTGCCACCAGCGAAATCATCCGATCATATCCATCTCCACTAGGCAATAATGCATATCCACTAATTCATGATGAAATCGAATAAATCTGGAAAAAAACCTCTTGTGGAAATCGAACCCAGGACCTAATGGTCCCTAACCCTTATGCCACTCGCAAGATGTCACTAGGCTGTAATATCATGGGCTGAGATTATGCATCACATGGCCCTTTAGCAACTAGTTTGAGGAACTTTTGATATGCGAAGCAACAAGTATTCGTTTTTCCATATCATTGTGAGTTGTGTTTGTGACTACTTGTTTCCCATAATATAGCAAAGCAACAAGTATCACTACCAATGGTGGCAAACAGTTCAAGAATTTTCAAGCATTTCAAAGAACCAAAAAGCATGCTTGGTAACAAATATAATTATACTAGTATAAGAGAAACTTAGTGTGAAAGTGTATCGGGTATAATTAAGTAAATATAAAAAAACATAATAGGTTTTGGTTTAGACCAATTGCATATTGGGATTTGTTAAATTTTGTACCTATACATCGCATGTTGCTAGTACATACATGATCGTATACAGAAAATAAAAACATGAACATGTAAAATAAATTCTAAGCACAGATACTCATATGTGCGTTTAATATATTCTTCACTCATCAATAAGGACGTTCAAACCATACAAACATTGAGACACAAGATATGATAGGATTTCTTTAGATGCACGGCGAAAAAATTCGGGCAAAAGTAGTATTGTTCAAAAACTCATGACCAACTATTAAAGTTTAAACATATTATTCAACCAAGTTAAAGATACTTACATTGGATAAAAGACATTTTGTTCAAACAATACTAAGATAACAAATAGTTTAAATTAGAAATTAACTAGGTCCAAGCTCCTATGTAATACATATTTTGATAACATCTCATGCGTTGTTTTTCGGAAACATATATAAGATAAAAGGTAATCTAAAAATAGTTTGTGAATAATAGATATTAAATAGAATCCACATGGGAACAAAGCGTACAATCAACCCTTGTTACATAGCTAGGTTCAACTCCACGAGTAACATGGTTAGGTTCAACACCACGGGTTAACTTTAGTTATAGTTGCGATTTCAATCATATATGCTCCCCCCTAAAAAGGGTCAATAAATAGGATGTGTTTGTCAGACTTATAACGCTATAATATAATACTATTGGCTTGATCGAAGTTAATGATTGTACTAGCTAATAATTACTCAAACTAGTTCAAACTCCCATAACCATAATCACAAATCTGATTAGGTTATATAGTGCATGACTTGCTTACAACTAGAGACAAACACAAACTCTTAATTAGACATTAAACAAAACTCCATAATATAACTAGCTATTATAAACCATTTACAATCATTTAATTTATCTCTAAAATAATTAACCCTGAACCCAATCCATAAGCTCGAACCGGTCCATCATGATAGCCGCCCCATGGGCTCAGATTCGGCCCCATCCGCCCATGTGCTGGGGTAGGATAATTAGCTATTAACATGAATCAAAGTTATAAAATTGTAGCCAACCGATCCAAATTTTTTGGTTATTAAAGGGTGTTTCTAAACGTATAACAACCCCCACAAAATCTCACAAAACATGTTTATAAAACATATAACCAAACTGTTAGATTACATAGTAAAAACCAAGCCAAACTGAACCGTTCGTCTAATTTACCATCTATACAATACTTTTTATTCATCGTGCCTTGGTTTTCATTGTTGTCATCAATCTTTAAATCTTGAAAAGAACCTCTTTGTTGAATCCAAATCAACAAACCGATAGTCAATATCTGGTCCGTTGTCAATTCAAAAACAAACAATCAAAAATGATCATGCTATGAATTGATAATAGTGTTTTGTATCTATCCATTTGATAAATATAAGTAGACAAAAGTACCCATTCATTTGCATGTAATCAAAACTGTCACTTGACTTAGACTGCCACATGATAACAAAATACGGGTTATTTAAAGACTATGAAACCTGAATGGCTTAAAACCTGCCAACAAGTTCATATCTTCAACAAAACACCCATCTTGGGTTCGACCATGAATCAATGGACCTATATCGCAAAAGAAAAAAAAACGTTTAACAATTTAATTTAACGCGTTTACGGTACATATCTTGTTGATATAAATAAGTAGCTACATACATTACTAGCACCCCTATTGTCATGATTTGTTATGAGTCTAGACTCGAGAATGTGATAAGTTACTCAAGATAGGTTTACTAAAAGCTCGATTCAACTTGAGCTTAAACAAGCTTATTCGAGATTCATTCTGCAATAGGTTTGCAAAATTAAACGAGTCTATGTAATATACAACTAAAGTTATAAATAAATATGACAAATAATAGTATGCATAAATGAAAAATAGTTAAATGATAAATGAGTTGACCTCGAGCTTATACCATTACTCATGGGCCAAACTCAAGCTGTAGTCAGGCTTGAGCTCGACTCAGCTCCTTTACACCCCTAATTGTATAATATGTAAGTCATTTAAAGAGAAACGTTTTTTATCGATAACTCTTTCAACTCCAAAAACCCTAATCCTGTATTTTGCTTCTTATATAGGAATGTTATTCCTTTTCTTTAACATTACTCACTTGCTAGCTGGTTGGTATAAATTTATAGTCAAAAAGGTTATATATTACATAACCCTGTATTATCATCATATATCATCATCAACTCAACCTTTCCAATATTTGGACCACATTGTTTATTGTAATGTGGGCCTAAAAATAATACTCTTCTCATGGTTCAATGCCACACTTTGCTATCCAATCAATTTTATTAGCGTGTTGTATCTTGCTTGGTCTCTCTTTATGGAAACAACCATCACAATTACAGCAATAAACTATAGTATACACTCGGGTCCAAAATGGCTCATATGAGAGGCATGGACCATCATTTATGGTAAACCATGCATCTTGGCTACGGTTTGGTGCACCCATGTGTCCCACATTCATGTACAACTTGTACACAAAAAGGACCCTAATTATGTCCATTCGGTGTGTGTCTTCTATTTAAAAAAAAGTCAAGTATCACAAGCCTTATTTTTCGTATATTAAAAGTTTTGTAATGCTAAGTAGGGTTGTAAACGAACTGAACGAACATGAACAAGTCGTTCATTAAGGAATGAGCTTGTTCATGAACTGTTCACGAACGCTTACCGAACGAGATTTCTTGTCCGTGTTCGTTCATGGCAAGTGAATTAGGGACAACGCTGAGTCAACCGACTCTGGTACGCAAACTCTTAAATGTCGTGCCAGATAAGTTTACCCAGATTGTCGCCTCGATGGAACAGTACTCCAATCTAGAAACAATGACGCTAGAAGAAGCAGTCGGAAGGTTAAAGACGTTCGAAGAAAGACTTAAGCAAAAGAAAGGTAGCCTAGGAGAAAGTCAAGACAGGTTGATGTTTACACATCAAGATAACAACATTGGTAGAGGAAGATAGTTTGGAAACCACGGGCGCGGAAGGTTCAACCCACCGCGAGAAAATTGGCGAGACAACAGAGACAGGCAAAGCACTAAGAATGAAGGATCTTCATTCAGACCTAGAGGTGGAAACTCTAAGAATTAGAGGAAGTTTGGAAGGAGTCAAACAGACCTAAGTAAAGTTCAGTGCTTCAAATGTCAGAAGTTTGGACATTACAAGAAAGATTGTTCCGAGAAAGACGTCGTACAAGAACAATCAAATCTCGTCGAGGAAGATGAAGCACCAGTGTTACTAATGGCGATTGAAGAAGAACACATTGTTCAAGAAAGGGTTCTGATAAACGAAGAATGCATAGAACCAGCAAGGTACGCCACGGAAGATGAAAGTCCATGGTACTTAGACAACGGTGCAAGCAACCACATGACAGGTATGTGAAGTCACTTCAGAGAATTAGACGAAAAGGTGTCAGGACAAGTACGTTTTGGTGACGGGTCGCACGTAGAGATTAAAGGCATAGGTTCAATACTACTGGAATGTCAAAACCAAGAGCAAAGGATTATATCTCAAGTATACTACATTCCAAGTTTGAAGTCCAATATATTGAGCTATGACAACTCACGGAAATCGTTGCAAAGTAAATATGGACGGAGATCTGCTAACACTCCGTGACAAAAATAGAAAGTTACTAATGAGAGTCAGGAGGATGAGGAACAGGCTGTACAAAGTAAAATTGAAGATTGGAAGACCAATCTGCCTGCTCTCAAACACAGAAGATTTAGCATGGTTATGGCACGCAAGGTTAGGACATTTACACTTTGACGCTATCAAGGAAATGACTCGGAAGAACTTGGTACATAGAGTTCCCCAAATAAGTCATGCTAGTCAAGTATGTGATGCATGCTTATTAGGGAAACATAGTAGGACACCATTTGCAAACCAGGCGAAATTCAGATCCTCAAAACCTCTGGATTTAGTCTATGGAGACTTGTGTGGTCCTATATCCCCATCAACACATGCTGGGAGGAAGTATATATTTCTACTTGTAGACGATTGTACTTGCTACATGTGGGCAGATTTGCTAACCTCCAAGGATCAAGCATTCGAACTTTCAAACAGTTCAAAGAAATGGTGGAGACGGAAACACGAACCAAGTTAAAGATGCTAAGGACAGATAGAGAAGGAGAATTCACATCGGTTGAATTCAACAAGTATTGCAAAGACAATGGCATAGGAAGACAACTCACAGCGTCGTATTCCCCACAACAAAACGGAGTAGTAGAAAGAAGAAACAGGACGATGTTGTCAACTACTCGCAGTATGTTAAAGGCAATGAACATGCCACATAATTTTTGGGGTGAAGCTATACGGGTTCCAACGAAAGCCTTGGTGAACGAGACACCATATGAAGCTTTGAAAGGAAGAAAGCCGAATCTGGAACACCTAAAAGTTTTTGGTTGCACAACATACGCTAAGGTTTTACCACTTCAACAGAAGAAGTTGGATGACAGAAGTGCACCTATGGTTTATCTTGGATTTGAAGAAGGATTGAAGGCATTTAGATTATACGATCCAGCAAAGAACAAGATTTGTGTAAGCAGAGATGTGAAGTTAGAACTCATCGGGAGGTTCAAGCAGTTTGTCAAGTGGAGGTCCATCAACATCAGAAAGTACAACAGAGAGTATAAGCGATACTCCAGTAAAGCTAAGAAGTCTCGAAGAATTGTATGACGAGACAGAAGAAATTCAAGTAGATCCACATGAATTACTACTTGCTGAAGAAGAACCAAGGAATTACAAGGAAGCATCTAGTGACAGCAAATGGATTGAAGCAATGAAGGCTGAGTTAGAATCAATAAACAAGAATAACACTTGGAGATTGACAGAATTGCCAGAAGGTAACAAGGCAATAGGATTAAAATGGGTATTCAAGACAAAGAAGGATGCAAATGGAAAGGTCACTAGACACAAAGCAAGACTGGTAGCAAAAGGATATGTTCAGCAACAAGGGATTGACTTTGATGAAGTATTTGCACCAGTAGCACGTATTGAGACAGTTAGACTTATGTTGGCTTTAGCAGCACATCAAGGTTGGGAGGTACATCACTTAGACGTGAAGTCTGCATTCTTACACGGAGATCTAAAGGAAGAGGTCTATGTCTCACAACCAGAAGGATTCGTAAAGCCAGGAGATGAAGGAAAGGTTTACAAACTATCAAAAGCACTGTATGGATTAAGACAAGCACCACGAGCTTGGAACAAGAAGTTGGATCAAACCCTAAAGTCACTTAAATTTAAGAAGTGCACTTTAAAACATGCAATCTATACAAGGACAAGTAAGACTTCTACACTGATAGTTGGAGTCTACGTTGATGATTTGATAGTTACTGGAACATCAAGAAAGGAGATAGATGTTTTCAAGTCTCAGATGGAAAACAAGTTTGAAATAAGCGATCTAGGATTGCTAGCATACTATCTGGGAATAGAAGTTATTCAAGCAGGGGGTGAGATAGCCTTCAAGCAAACAGGCTATATCAATAAGATACTCAAGGAAGCTGATATGTTGACCTGCAACGACACAAAGATTCCTATGAATCCAGGAACACAATTAACGAAGACTGAAGAAGGAGATCCGGTAGATGCAATGCATTATAGAAGCCTGATAGGTTCTCTCAGGTACCTACTGTATACAAGGCCAGATCTATGTTACTCAGTCAGCCTGCTTAGTAGATTCATGCAAGAACCAAAGAAGCATCACTTGAAAGCAGTAAAGCAAGTACTACGTTATATCAAAGGAACGAAAGAGCATGGAATTATCTACAAGAAGCAAGGAGGATGTAAGATCACAGGTTATAGCGATAACAGTTACGGAGTTAACACAGACCAAGGAAAAGGAACAACTGGTCTGGTATTCTACTTTGGAGATTCACCTATAACCTGGTGTACACAAAAGCAACAGATAGTGGCACTCTCATCATGTGAATCGGAATTCATGGCATCCACTGCAGCAGCATGCCAAGCACTATGGCTTAAAAGATTATTAAGTGAGATTACAGGCTGGAAAGAAGAGAAGATAACACTCAGGGTGGATAATGTTTCTGCAATAGCACTCATGAGGAATCCAGTCTTTCATGGAAGAAGCAAACACATAGATACACGCTATCATTTCATAAGAGAATGCGTGGAGAATGAGGACATCGAAGTAGAACACATAAGTGGAGACCTACAGCGGGCAGACATACTAACAAAGGCACTAGCAAGGGTCAAGTTTGCTACAATGCGAGAACTGCTCGGAGTTCAAGATCTACAACAACCCAATGATGTTCATGATTAGGGGGTGAATGAAAGACTAATCATTTACATCATCCTAGTGCAAGGGTTAATTCGTATTTAGATTAAAGTATGGCAGTTACAAAGTTCAGGGGCTGTTTATGGCATTTCAGAAGATGGTAACTACCACCCTAAGGGGTGCGAAACCCCTAAGGACACCTCTTTGGTCGACGGCTTCAAGGGACACCACCAAGAGACACACCTATTCGATTAGTGGCTGTGATTGAGAAGGAAAAGACGCACCTCTTCATGATTAATCTCATCCACAAGATCTAGAGAGACACCCGTTCACGAATGGACATGTCTCTACACTCATACCTTTTAGATTAGTATAAAAAGGCCTATAGATTTCATTTGTAATTGTTCATTCCATTGTATTCAAACTTCATTATTCAATAAAGTTACGTTTATCATCTGCGATCTAGAGATCAAAGATCAGTCTGGGCAACAATTGTTGGCACGGGTGGAATAGGTAAGACTACCCTTGCTGCCAAAGTTTTCAATGATCCTTTTGTGGTTTACCATTTCCATGTGCGTGTGTGGGTCACGGTTTCTCAAACATATGAGAAACAAGATTTGTTAACTCAGATTCTTTCATTCATGGATGTTCAACTAGACCTTGCAAGTGCTAGTTACTCTCGCCTTCATGAAGTATTGCACAAAAGTCTTATGGGCAAGAGATATTTGATTGTCATTGATGACATATGGAGCAATGAGGCATGGGATGACCTGAAACTATATTTCCCTAATGGTAACACCGGAAGTCGAATTATTCTCACTAGTCGCCTCAAAGAAGTTGCCTTGTATGCAAAATCACATGGTTTTATTCATCAGTTGGAATACTTGACCGATGAGGAAAGTTGGGAGTTGCTAGTAAGAAGGTGTTTCTCAGTGTTGATTGCCCTGCATGGTTGATTGAAACTGGAATGAAAATTGCAAAAAAATGTCATGGCTTGCCACCTGCTGTGGTTGTCATTCCTGGAATACTAGCAAAAGTAGCATTAACCAAAGATTCATGGGAAAAAATTTCTCAAAGTGTGAGTTTGTATGTTGTTAGTGACCGCAATGGGTTTTTGGGTATGTTGGCTTTGAGTTATGACCATTTACATCCTCACTTGAAGGATTCTTTTCTTTACCTAGGTGCGTTCCCAGAAGGCGACAAAGTTCAAGTACAAAGACTGATCTGGTTATGGATGGCCGAGGGATTTATACAAGAAGATGAAAATCGAACCTTGGAGAAAATTGGAGAGGAATATCTAGGGGAACTAGTCAACAGAAATCTTGTAATTGTTTCTGATAGAAAGCTAAACGGTGGCATCAAAGCTTGTTCCATCCACGATCTTTTAAGGGAGTTTTGCTTGAAAAAGGCAACACAAGATGGTTTCTTCTTAGAAGTAAACACACAAATGAGATGTTTAGCTTCTATGAGACCATGCCGCATATTCACAATGTTGACTTCTTTGCCAACAACTATTTTGATAAACATAGCCCAACGGTCCGATCACTTGTGTGTTTGCATGGTGGTGGATCCATGATTAGCATCATGAATAAGCATTTCTATGCTTACCCTCTTTTAATGGTTTTGGATTTACAGAAGTGTAAATTGTATGATTTTCCAAAGGCTATAGAATTACTCGTTCATTTAGATACATTGCGTTTTGGTATATGAGAGGTTTCCCATCCTCTTTATGCAATCTTTGGAGCCTTCAAACCATCGTAACTAAGAGTGTTACCGCTTTGTGGTTGCCAAATACAATATCAAACTTGATGAATCTAAGGCATTTGGAGAGTGACAAGGATATATATTTCAACTCGATTGAAAAACCAATGAATTTGCAAACCATTTCTAATGTGAAGTTGGGAAATGGGGCTGGAAATTGGGTGAAATATATTCCTGCTATCAAGACGCTTAAAGCAATGACTCGCGCTAATGATGATCATGACTTTGAAACACTCACTTCCTTAGAAACACTCGTGTGGGTTACCATAGGCTTAAAAGGATTCGTATATGGTAAGCTAGAATATCCCAAGATTCACATGAGGCTTCCTACTTCATTGAGAAAACTTTCATGAACAGAGTGTTATCTTCCATGGAGTGATATGTCCATAGTGCAATCTCTTCCAAACCTTGAGGTTCTGAAAATACTAGACAACGCCTTTGTGGGACCCAGATGGGAAACTGGCGAGTCTGAGTTTCAACAACTATGAAATACTTGAAACTACATGGCGTGCACATCTAACACTGGGAAGCTTCAAGTATTAACTTCCCATGTCTCAAACACTTAGTGTTGGATACATGCAAACATCTGGAAGAGATTCCACTTGAACTTGGAGACATCCCAACACTCGCGCTTATTGTTGTTGATGACTGCAATAGCTCTGTTATAGAATCACTTGAAAGAATTTGGGAAGAGCAACAAAATCTTGGAAACTATGACCTCAAAAATAAATGTTCGAATATTGTATCCTATTTCCAGCAACCGATTCTTTTGACAAGCGATGATGGCCTTTCTCATTGAAAATCAAGAGAAATCCGATTTTGGTGATGGTTGTATCAAAACAATGTGATTTTTGGAACACGATGGGGTCTACAACGTTGAATTCAGGTCACATAATTTTTTTCTTTTCAAGATGTGATTGATGTTTAGGAAAACTTATAACCAATGTTATATATATTCAATGATATTAATTCATATCACCTTCTCTAAATTCGAGATATTATTTTTATATACAGCCTATTGTTTATATAAAGATGTTTGGTTTAGTGCTTGTAAGCAGAGTATCAAGTAATTTGGGTTTGTGCTTTTTGCATCCCTATTAAGAAATGTTGTAAAAAAAGCATGAAACAACACTATCAAACTGCACTAATGTAAATTTCCACAGCAGTAGACGTACGTCACATTTGTATCGTATTTCCAGCAATCACTTTTCCAGACAAAGGGCGCGCAGAGTTCTGGAGTTATTACATATGTTTCAAATCTGATATAAACCTTGTGGAAGTATTGGCGTAGCCTTAACATTTTTTGGTACTGCAATTATGAGTTTAAGGTTGGAATAAAACAGTTTTAATTGCTGTGTCAAAGAAAGTCAAACATGAGAGATGGCCAAATGTTGGAGATTGACTTTCAACTTTACCACATCTATGATGGGTAACTTTGGCAGGATATTTATCCAGGTCATCAATAAGGTGGGGATATCATTGCCACCTCATGATCCAGGCATTACTAGACACTGTCAGGTCGACTGATACGGGTAGTGTGCTAGTATAGTTGTTATGGATATTGGGTCAACAGGAGTTCAAATAGGTTGGGTTTAGTTATGTGGTTATACCGTTTAGTTAAGTGGTCTCCATGGGACAAACGGCATAATGTGGTTCGAACTTGGAGGGCAGATTTGGAATTTATTGAAACATCTCAAGATTGACTGTGTTGACCGAATTTGATCGGAAAGCCAATGATCAAGATCGGATGGTGGATCGGCACCGGATCATGCTATAAAGATTTATATTGTGTTTGTTTTTAGTGGCATGTTTTTGTTATGCAATATTGCAATAACTAATAAGTGGACTACACATTTGATCCGCTATTGGGCCGAAATAAAGCCCACTGCGATGTTTAGGTGGGATATAGATGGCTGCTGGGCCGGGCACAATGCTGACTTGCATAGAGCCCATTTAGTTACTAGTGTGTCATCATTTTTTTTGTAATTACACTTTACATTTAAAAGTTATAGTGTACCTTTTTACCACTTAAAAAAAAAGAAAAAAAAAATTAGTAAACAGTATTGGATAAACTTGTTTATAAAAGCTTCATTTTTTCCTTTTTTTAATCCAGTAGCTTAAAATAGCTTACTGACTTGTGAGTTTCACTAACAAAAACTATATTTTAAATCAGCTAGTGGAATCCTTCACATGTTAGCTTATTGACTTGTGAGTTTTCGGGTAACAACTATATTTTAAATCAACTAGTGGAATCCTTCACACAACGATGATATCGATTTCGTTTATTACGTATCATTATGGTATCAATTTTACTTAAAAGAGAAAACTCAAAAATAAAATTGTTATATGTCAAAAAGGATATCTAAAAAGTTTTTATATGATCGAAAACCATAAAAAAAAATACCATAATTGTTCTCATAGTACTTATACACGTAACGATGGTGTTAGCTCGAAATCGGTTTGTCATGAAACTGATATGTAAGTGGCACTGACTCTATCTAATTTTATTATTTTAAGTTTTATAACTTTGTCTTTTGATGTTAAGGATCAACATAATTCAGATTTAATCACTTAAAAATAATGTTTTCACTTAAAATAAACATAAACTAGATGTAAGCCCTGCCGAATTGCGGCTAGGGCTTACAAATTTAGGCGTAATGTATACCAGGAATACTAACTTCGCCTTTGTTGTGATATGTGTTCCTTTCATATCTACGTATTTCTTTTTTCTCAAAAAGTACCTCAAAACATATATAATAATAAAAAAAGTTTGGGATTAACCTATCTTCTTTTAAGTATAGATTAACATGTTTTAAATTACTATTTATTATACATCGATTAAAACTGAAATAAGATTATAATTTACTTTATAGTGGTTGGTGATGGTTGTGATGGTAATAAACAAAAGGTTTTAACAAAGTTAATTTTTTATTCGATAAAAGAGCTGTTGCTTAACTATATATATAAACATCCGTAATCATCCACTTTATTTATCTATCCCCAAAACCTTCCTCTATTTCCTCTCTTAAACTCAACTTTTTCTTCGATATAAAATTTATAAATGTTGTATAACATATCCTCAAGTCTTTCAAGAATCTTTACATAAATATATTTTTATGAGGTATATACCTACATACATATAATCTGTATCTGTATATGTAACCCCCTCAACTGTGTCCAAATTCTTGAGAATTTTCAACCCCCACTGTTATGGGTGGAATTTTCTGACTCATATACTGAGGAAATATCTTGACCTTACATATTGGTTACAACGACTGTTTTGGTCAAAAATCACAATAAGGATAATGTAACCAAATCTGATTTTGTGAGGTTGAGTGCTTGTGTGATGAACAATTGTATAAACAAGGTAGGAATGTAATCAAAGATGAACACAGAGATTTATACGAGGAAAAACCCTTGATCACTAGTAGATCGCCAGCATAAAAACCTCCGATAGTGAAAACTATCACTATCAACTATATTGCACAATTATGATTGTAAATTTGGATAGTATTGAGCTCGGTACAATGCAATCTAGTGAGTGTGTATGCGAGAGAGAAAAGCAGAAGTGTTGTGTTTTTATAAGATATGTCGTCTAAATGAGCTCAATACCCCTTTGTGAACTTCAGAATCCTTGAATATCTGACTCCCTGAAGATCCTTGATCCTGAAAGATATTAGGTCCAGGATACATGGGTGCTGACGGCCTTAAAGGATACTGCAAGGATCCTTGAAACCTATCCCAAGCAGAGGATCCTTGATCTTAGAGAATGATCCTTGATGTTGGAAATAGGATTCCTTTGGTGCAACTGTCTCCAAATATCCTCCTGAGCTGAGATAGCCTCCCTGATACTGATACGATGATCCTGGAGATTGGGATGAGGATCCATAAGGCTGGTCATGAGATGCTTGTGGCTGCGTCATTGCCAACGATCCATGCTGCAATCCTAAGGATCCTTGAGCCTATGTCATCGCCATTGATCCCTGCTGGTAATTGGCGGATCCTTGGATTTGAACACCAGATCCCCTTGAGTCCTGGATTGTTGACGCCGAAGAAGTGAAATCCAATGATCTGGGCATCAGCGGAGAGTGATCCTCCACTGATCTCTTCTGCTTCTTCATTTCATCAATCTCCCTGAGGATCCTCTGGTTAGTTTTGTCCTGTTGCTCCATGTAACCCCTCATCTGCAAAATCAAAGTAGAAAGATCATTGTTAGTTACTGTAGATGAAGAAACAGTGGAGGTTTTCGATCCTGTGTAAACAGGTGTAGTTTTCTTCTGGAGATTCTCAGCACTCTTCTGGTATGCAGGAGGAATGGATGGCAATGATGCACTAGGCTGAGATGTGGTAACCGCCGGTATGGCACTTGAACTGGATTTTCCTTGAGAAGCCATGTGATTGATGGAAATGAATGAAATGAACGAAAGTTTTAGAATTGAAGCACCGATTGCCCCATGGTGGGCGCCAAACTGTTTTGGTCAAAAATCACAATAAGGATAATGTAACCAAATCTGATTTTGTGAGGTTGAGTGCTTGTGTGATGAACAATTGTATAAACAAGGTAGGAATGTAATCAAAGATGAACACAGAGATTTATACGAGAAAAAGCCCTTGATCACTAGTAGATCGCCGGCATAAAAACCTCGGATAGTGAAAACTATCACTATCAACTATATTGCACAATTATGATTACAACTTTGGATAGTATTGAGCTCGGTACAATGTAATCTAGTGAGTGTGTATGCGAGAGAGAAAAGCAGAAGTGTTGTTATGTTTTTATAAGATGTGTCGTCTAAATGAGCTCAACACCCCTTTATTTGTCAAACAAAAATCTAATTAACTAACTATCCGAAATTTCGGCCATGCACCCACGTCTTCCACCAACGGTCATGACGCTCATCGCACGTGTTGGAATTACAAGCATATTCCCCGTGATTCCTGGTTAGAACAAGTCTTTCCTCGTCCAAGGCCTGCATTCAGATGTTAAACAAACAAGGAAACAATTGTTAGTAAGCATACATATATATAAGGATCCTTGATCCTCAGACCCCTGGTTCATATGCTAAGGATAAATGATTCAGGTTAAGCCTCAGGATAAATGATCCAGACATGCTAAAAATCAGCCCTTAACAATTGCCCCCAAATATGACGGATATGACATCAATTAGATTCGTCATATTTCCATTCAATGCGGACTAGCCGTTATGATTCAGAACTAGCCGTTACACCCTCTGACGTCACCGATAGGATAGGCTACAACCATCATTGCGATATATAGGGTAGAGATAAGGTCCAAGATTTATTTAAAGATCATCCATCTCCTTTTAAAATCCTCATCCCGGAAGCATAACAGGTACTCCTTGTCTCTCTCAACTTCCATCTTTTTATTCTTCATGTTTGCTATTATGGCCAAGATGGCTACACGATCCTCTCCTGGTAAAAACCAAAGCGACGATGCAACCCCTAAGAGTCAAGACCTGCTAGCCAATCCATCCTTGGAGCTTTGCAAATTTACCGATCAAGAAATCGACGGCCTACGCCCCTGTTTTCCTCCGACGGCGGTTTTCAGGCCGTATGATGCCACCATGAAGAGCGACGCCATGTCACCTGTTTGGGCATGCTTTCCTGTTCTACCTTTCCTTCTTGGTTACACATACCCATTCCCTAGCTTTACCCAAGGGTTTTTCACCCTTACCGGCATGAGTTATTGTCAAGCCATGCCGATGTTGTGGAGGGTACTGTTCACCATAGAGCAGCTTATTAGAGATGAAGGAATCCACTTTACCCTATCCGAGCTTTCCTATCTTTACAGCCTCGTGACCCATGGTTCCAACTGATTCTTGTTGAAGTCCAAACCTCACCAACAGCCTCCCATCCTCAAGACCACTCAAAACGGTTCCACATGGAAGAATCAGTTATTCTTTATGCGAAGGGACTCTATTCCAGAAGGGAATAGTCTGCCCAAGAAGTGGGTCTTGAAGGGTAGGATGTAGGATCCTAGATTGGATTTATAGAAATATTCTTTTCCATCGCTAACTTGTTCTACTTTATTTGCATGCAGTGACTAATTTTGCCTGTCTTGTCAATTCTCCTGGAACTGAAGAAAGGGTTGCTCTGTTTTGGAGTTTAGATCCCACAATCAGAACATTTAAGCCACAGATAAAGGATCATGAAACCAACACTTCCAGCTCCTACACAATGTCAAGTAAGTTTTCTATTTGCAAACAATAAGTTTTCTTTAAAGTATGAGTTATATGTGTGTATATATATATATATATAAGAAAATGAACAGAAAACTTATCTCTTTCTTGTAACGTAGGTGCTCAGAAATCCACCAGCAAGTCCATCAGCAAATTTGCCTTGGAGGATGTGGACAGCATCATCTCTCCCCGGTCCATCAAAAAAGAATCAGGCAAAGGATCCAGCTTCCCAAAGCCCAAACCCGTCGCTGCTAAAGCCCGAGCCGGGTCCAAGAGGAAGAAGTCTACTGAGCCTTCCGATGACATTCCTCAGCTTGAGAAGCAGATCTATGATTTTGCCTCTGAGGTAAGGATCACTGATGCTTAGGTTAAGACGTTCATATCAAGGATCACTTATCCTTCCCACTGTTCTTGCAGAAAATCGCCCAAATCCAAGCTCTGCTGACCAAGCGCTTATCCAATGCTGAGGATACAATTGCAGACCTCCGTGCCTTCCTGACCGCCAAAGACAAGAAGATCTCCTAGCTGGAGAAGGAGGTCAATGGCTTGGAGAAGAGGATCATGATCAACGACATCCAGGCCAACAAAGTCAGGATGGAGGATGCTGATGAGGCTAAGGTTTGTGCAGCCCAAGCCATTCTCAGAGCCAGGATCAAGATTGTGCAGCAATCCTTGGATCCTTCATTTGACAGGTCTGAATGGGATCTTCCCGGCTGGAAGATGAGGCTAGTGGAGCTTGGAGGAGAGTTGGAGCCCGAGCTTGACGAGGTTCCAACACCGGAGGCCGGTACTAGCGGTGCTAAGGAGGGTGAAGGTGACGAGGCTGGCGAAGGCAAGGATGGTGAAGCAGCGAAGGAGTAGGCTGCACCAATGGGCAATGATGGAAATTTCTAGACGTGGCCGGAGCCCATTTTTTATGTCTTTTGGTTGTTGATGTTTTGATTTCAACCAATGATGGTCTGTAATCAAACAATAGTTTCTTAGGTTTAAGGATCACTGATCCTTCGAACAATAGGGGGTAGCAAAGGTGGATGGGTCCTTCTGTTTGTGGAGGATGAAGCATTTGATGCCCCTCGTTTTACTTTCCCGCATTTTAAATTCTGCAACGTATAACCCGTTAGTATGGACACCCTTTGTCAACCCAAACGGACGGGCCATTTTTTGGTAGAAGTTTGGGTTGACATATTTTACAACCTTCTTAAAAAAGGAGTTCTTATAAATAAATAAAATCTTAAGCTTTTTCATATTTCTGTTGTTGTTTCTTTTCCTTTTGAGTATGTTTATTGCTATATATGTTGAAAAATTTCTTGATATTCAGCTGAAAAACCCATAAGGTGTTAAAAAGAATACTCAAGTATTTATAAAAACATATTGCTCAAGAATTGAATGTCTTATGATCAAGGATCACATATCCTGTTGTCAAAGAATGCGCGTAATATAAATAAGCCAGAAATAAGGCAAAGATAAATGAATGATCATACTAGTGAATCCAAGTTAGGATTCTATATCCTTAACACTCATAATTGTATCAGTCAAAGCTTAATAATCAATAGAATTTTAGGATTCAGGATCCTTAATTGTTAAACTTCGTAAACCTGTAATAGTATTTAACTTGGGACTAAGCCATGTCAATTAAAAGAATCATTAGTAATTGGGGCAAGCCCATCAAACTGGGGACAAGCCCAAACAACTGGGGACAAGCCCAAATAACCGGGGACAAGCCCAAATAGCTAGTGTAAACTGGAGTATGGCCCAAACTGGCATCTATCCAATCGCGAGCGACATGAAAATGTCGAAACCTTAGCTAACGTGAAAACGTTAGAAACCTTAGGAACGGATGTATGGTACGTCTACCATTATACTTAGGATCCTGCATATAGCCAACAACAATGAAATTGTCAGCCCCTAAAGCGGGTACTGGTCCCATTGCCTCGAACCATACTTGGATAACGTGCGCTACTGGCGAGGGTGTCGAAACCCAATTCGTGTGAATGGTAAAGACCCGTAGGAGGTAATAGATACCTTAGCTGGGGACAAGCCAAAAAACTTTGGAGAGGTGGCCAACTTCTTGATCCTTTGTCATAACTTCTGCAAAACTTAAAGCTTGATAAGGTTGAATGTTGAAAAATCAACACCCTTACTTTAAAATAAATAAGAAGTACAATAAGAATGAAAGCATTAGTAAAACGTTACCAAATCAAGAATCTCATATCCTTCAAGGATCCTTCAATCTGAATTGATCATTAGGATATTTAAGGATCCCTGATCCTTTACATAATATATTTTTTAGGTGGATAACATTCCAAGCTCTTGGAAGAAGGTCACCATCCATAGTCATTAATCGGTATGCCTCCTTTCCTGCCTCGGCTTCAATTAGATAGGGGTCTTCCCATTTTGGTGCCAATTTACCATCAGAAGGATTTGTGGTATTCTGAAATGCTTTTCTCAGCACGATGTCACCGACTTGAAATCTTCTTATCCTGATGTTCTTATTATAAGCACCAGCCATCCTTTGTTGATAACTAGTCAGCCTTATCCTTGTTATATCTCTAAGCTCTTCCACAGTTTATATCATTAAGCTCTTCCACAGTATCCAAGTCTTGAGTTAGAGTCTCGACATTTGCTTCAGGATCACGGATGCTTGTTCTAGCTGTGGGTACTACCATTTTTGTTGGGATCACTGTTTCAGCTCCAAAGACTAAGGAAAAACGAGTTTGACCCGTAGCATTCTTGGGAGTTGTTCTATCTGCCCATAGGACATATGGTAGTTCTTCAGCCCACTTTTCTTTCTTTGATCCAAGCTTTTTCTTCAAATTGTTGATGATGATCTTGTTAGATGATTCTGCCTGGCCATTAGCTTATGGGTGGACTGGTGTTGATGTTATCATCCTAATCCCCCAGCTGTCACAAAAGTTAGTAGTACGATTCCTAATAAACTGGGATCCGTTATCACAAACAATCTCAGAAGGAATACCAAATCTAGTAATGATATTTCTTTTAATAAAGGATATAACTTCCTTTTCTCTGACTTGAGCAAAGGCTTCAGCTTCTATCCACTTGGAGAAATAGTCGGTCATAGCTAGCATGAACACTTTCCCTCCTAGTGCCTTAGGAAGCTTGCCTACTATATCCATTCCCCATCGGCCAGGAAGAGGATATAGGATGCAGAGGTTCTGCGGGCTGATGAAGGATATTACTGTGTCTTTGGCAAGCATCACATTTCCTTGCATACTCCACAGAATCCTTCTTCATTGTAGGCCAATAATATCCTGTTCTAAGGACCCTTGAAAATAGTGCTCTGCCCCCAGTATGATTTCCACAATCTCCTTCATGAGAATCCTTCAAGACTATCTCAGGATTCTCAATACATCGTAGATAGGGTCCTGCAAGAGATCTCTTATATAACATGTTATTAATGATAGTAAATTGGGATACCTTTATCTTGAAGGCTCTAGGATTTTCCCCAATGGGAACTTCCCCATTTTGGATATAATTCAGGATTGGAAGAATCCATGATCCTGGAGTTGATTGTGCATCATCCCTAGGTACGATTGCAGCATCGTCCACTATTTCCATTGTCTCACTTTCCTCGATTGTAGGAATTAGAACATGGATAATGGGTATCTTCACATCATCAGGCATCTTCAATGAGGATCCCAGATTAGCCAAGGCATCTGCTTCTGCATTTTCTTCCCTGGGTACCTGTGTTAGACTGAAAAAAAAGCAAAAGAATCCGCCTGTTTCTTGACTATCTCCAAATATTTAATTAGCTAGCATAGGATCCGTTATAATGATTAGTGATCAATAAAGAATCTACAAATACTTGAAGATACATGATCCTCATGTGCTTAGCTAATTGCAAACCTGCTATTAAGGCCTCATACTCTGCCTCGTTATTAGTGGTTTGGAATTCACATTTGATTGGGGTATAATGTCCCCCTGTGGCGATTTTAGTAGTAGGCCTAGTCCAGTTCCTTTGACATTCGAGGCTCCATCTGTGAAGAGTATCCAAGGATCCTTGGTCTCCTCGAGTTGTTGTACCTCCAATTCAGCTTCTCTTTGTAGGTCACTACTGAAATCAGCCACAAAGTCAGCCAAAGCTTGGGATTTAATAGCAGTTCTAGGCTCATACTTAATGTCATATGCACTTAGTTTAACATCCCATTTTGCCATTCTTCCCGACATCTCTTGTTTCCTGAGAACGTTCTTAATAGGAAAGTTGGTTTTAACAACAATAGTGTGAGTTTCAAAATAATGTCTTAATTTAGTAGACGCCATGATTAGAGCAAGAATAAGTTTTTCTAAATAAGAATACCTGGCTTCAGCATCAAGAAAACTTTTACTTACATAGTATACCGGATGTTGTTGGCCTTCATGATCCTTAACAAGGACCACACTTACTACTTTACCTGAAACAGCTAGGTATAAGGATAATGGTTCCCCATTTTCAGGCTTCATTAAAGCCGGTGCTGAGGATAGGTAATCCTTGAGAGCCTGTAGAGCAGCTTCATGCTTCTCCGTCCACTCGAACCTCTTATTCTTCCTCAGAATATCATAGAAATCCTTGCATCTTTCTGAGGATTTTGAAATGAATCTGTTCAGGGTGGCGATTCTTCCTGTCAATCTTTGCACATCTTTGGCGTTTGCAAGGGACTTGATGTTGATTATAGCCTTTATCTGCTCCGGACTTGCTTCGATCCCTCTCTTGGTCACCATGTATCCTAAGAATTTTCCAGCTTTAACTCCGAAATGGCATTTGGAAGGATTCAGTTTCATATTGTATCGGTCCAGGATATTGAATGCTTCTTCGAGATCCTTAAGGTGATCCTCAGCTCTTTTAGACTTGACCACCATATCATCTATGTATACCTCCATTGTATGTCTAAGTTGCTCCTTGAACATCATATTCACAATCTTTGGTATGTGGCACCTGCATTTCTTAAATCAAAGGGCATAGCAATATAACAATATATGTCGGTGGGTGTCATGAATACAGTATCCTCTTGATCAGATGGTTCCATCTGAATTTGCTGAAATCCAGACGAAGCATCCATAAAAGTTAACAACTCATGACCCGCCGTGGCATCCACCATGGAGTCAATGTGGGGTAAAGGGAAAGGATCCTTGGAATATGCCTTGTTTAAGTAAGTAAAATCGACACATACCCTCCACTTTCCATTTTTATTTTGAACAACAACCACATTGGCTAACCATATTGGATACTTGACTTCTCTAATCATACCTGCCCTTAGCAATTTATTTACCTCCTCTTGGATGATTGCATTTCTTTCAGGAGCAAACTTTTTTCTCTTTTGGTGTATTGGCCTGAAAGATTTGTCAATACCAAGTTTATGAGTAATAACATCCTTAGATATACATGTCATATCTTCATGCTTCCAGGCGAAGGTAGATTTTCTTCGTTTAAGGAAGGATACTAGATCCTGCTTTATGCTCTCATGGATCCCGAATCCTATATACACCTTGGATTCAGGATCCTCAGAATCTAAGAGTATATCCTTGACGTCCTGTTCTCTTGCCTCCTTGACGTCTCTTGGAGGATGCTTTAATTGCTATGCCTCACTAGACTTGGAAGCTGGTTTCATTGAGGAAGTGTAGCAATTCTTCGCCTCCTGCTGATCACTTTCTATCTTTACTATTCCCCACGGACTTGGAAGCTTAACACATTGGTGGTATGTTGATGGGACCGCCTTCATCTCATGTATGCCAAAGATAACATTACAGCAAGATAAGCTATCTATTACACAGAATTTTTGGATAGAATTCACTCCCTCTATGTAAATTGGGAGCTTGATGTCCCCCAATGTATTCTTGGTTTCCCCACTGAATCCCACGAGCACTACTGATTATCTTGGTATGATCTCTGATTCAGGAATATTCATCTTTTTGAGGACATCCAACTGGATTATGTTCACTGAACTCCCTCCATCGATAAGAATCATGCGAACAAAATGGTTAGAAATAAATAAAGTAATTACAAGACCATCATGATGAGGATCCTGAATGTCTACGCGATCTTCCTCATCAAAAGATATCACTTTTTGCTGTGTTAGGGTAGATGTTCGAACTGGTCTCTCCCCATTCTCCATCTTCGTCTCCTTAGCATGCCTTTTAGCCGCTGAAAACGAGGTTCCACAGATATCAGAACCACCGGAAATAAAGTTAATGATCTGAGCATCTGCTGGCGGTGGAGGAGCTCTCTCAGACATTTTCTCAGTATCCTGAGTCCTTGAACGTTTCCTTCCTAACAGTTCCTTCAAATACCCTTTGCTAAGAAGGTATCCAATCTCCTTCCTCAACGCTATACATTCGTCAGTAAGGTGGCCAAAATCCTCATGATAAGCGCACCATTTGGACTTATCCTTAGTAGCTCCAGGTTTATCAGTTTTCCTTGGCCATCTAGCCTTTTCACCTAAATTCTGCATAGCAAGGATTAGTTCATTATTATCGGCAGAAAAACAATATTAAGATATTGGAGGATAATCCTCATCGTCTTCGTCTTGTTCAACTGCATTCACATTGTGATTGTCATGTTTAGAATATGGCTTGGATCGATTATTCTTAAAGAATGATCCTTGCTTTTCCTGTTTGAGGATCCTGAGAGTCTCTCCTGGATCCTTTTGTCATCTTCTAAACGAATGAACCTCAATGCTCTGTTTCTTACTTCATCTAAGTTCCTGCAAGGTGTCATAACAAGGTCATCATAGAATGAGGAATCCTTAAGTAAGCCCATTTTGAATGCCTCTATAGCAGTGGCAATATCTAAATTAGAAATTTCTAAGGATTCTCGACTAAACTTAGTGATGTAGTCTCTTAATGATTCATCACGACCCTGAGTTATTCTATACAAATCACTAGTTAGTCGTTCAAAAGTTCTACTACATGAAAACTGGTTATTGAACAAATTAACTAGATGAGAAAACGAAGTAATTGAGTAAGGAGGAAGACTTAGCAGCCATTTGAGTGCTGATCCAGTGAGTGTGGATCCGAAGCCCTTGCAAAGGCAGGCTTCCTTTAATCTTTCTTGAATGGGATTGATCTCCATTCTTTCCCGGTGTTGTGCCACATGCTCCTCCGGATCAGTTGTACCATTGTACAGCTTCATGTTGGGGGTCTGAAAGCGTTTTGGTATCTCAGCGTTGCATATAGAGGTGCAAAACGAGACACCCTGTGACTTCCATCTGGGATCAAGGAATGGGTTTAACCACTCCTGGGACACTGGATATCATATCCTTAAGCTTCTGAAGTTCCCGTGCCATAGCCTGATTGATACCTATATCCTGCATGGAACCATAATTAGTACCAAAAGATGTATTGACATTGTTACCTCCTGATTGGTTTGGAAGTGGTATGCCAGAAGTATATCAAAGGTGGACACTTCAGGTGCAACAGTTGGACCAGATGAAGCAATAGTCTGTATTGGGATGATGTCCCCTTTGTGAACTTCAGAATCCTTGAATATCTGACTCGCTGAAGATCCTTGATCCTAAAAGATATTAGGTCCAGGATACATGGGTGCTGACGGCCTTAAAGGATACTGCAAGGATCCTTGAACCCTATCCCAAGCAGAGGATCCTTGATCTTAAGAGAATGATCCTTGATGTTGGAAATAGGATTCCTTTGGTGCAACTGTCTCCAAATATCCTCCTGAGCTAAGATAGCCTCCTTGATACTGATACGATGATCCTGGAGATTGGGATGAGGATCCATAAGGATGGTCATGAGATGCTTGTGGCTGCGTCATTGCCAACGATCCATGCTGCAATCCAAAGGATCCTTGAGCCTGTGTCATCGCCATTGATCCCTGCTGGTAATTGGAGGATCCTTGGATTTGAACACCAGATCCCCTTGAGTGCTGGATTGCTGACGCCGAAGAAGTGAAATCCAATGATCTGGGCATCATCGAAGAGTGATCCTCCACTGATCTCTTCTGCTTCTTCATTTCATCAATCTCCCTGAGGATCCTCTGGTTAGTTTTGTCCTATTGCTCCATGTATCCCCTCATCTGCAAAATTAAAGTAGAAAGATCATTGTTAGTTACTGTAGATGAAGAAACAGTGGAGGTTTTCGATCCTGTGTAAACAGGTGTAGTTTTCTTCTGGAGATTCTCAGCACTCTTCTGGTATGCAAGCGGAATGGGTGGCAATGATGCACTAGGCTGAGATGTGGTAACCGCCGGTATGGCACTTGAACTGGATTTTCCTTGAGAAGCCATGTGATTGATGGAAATGAATGAAATGAACGAAATTTTTAGAATTGAAGCACCGATTGCCCCATGGTGTGCGCCAAACTGTTTTGGTCAAAAATCACAATAAGGATAATGTAACCAAATCTGATTTTGTGAGGTTGAGTGCTTGTGTGATGAACAATTGTATAAACAAGGTAGGAATGTAATCAAAGATGAACACAGATATTTATACAAGGAAAAGCCCTTTATCACTAGTAGATCGTCGACAAAAAAACCTATGATAGTGAAAACTATCACTATCAACTATATTGCACAATTATGATTACAACTTTGGATAGTATTGAGCTCGGTACAATGTAATCTAGTGAGTGTGTATGCGAGAGAGAAAAGCAGAAGTGTTGTTGTGTTTTTATAAGATGTGTCGTCTAAATGAGCTCAATACCCCTTTATTTGTCAAACAAAAATCTAATTAACTAACTATCCGAAATTTCGGCCATGCACCCACGTCTTCCACCAACGGTCATGACGCTCATCGCACGTGTTGGAATTACAAGCATATTCCCTGTGATTCCTGGTTAGAACAAGTCTTTCCTCGTCCAAGGCCTGCATTCAGATGTTAAACAAACAAGGAAACAATTGTTAGTAAGCATACATATATATAAGGATCCTTGATCCTCAGACTCCCTGCTTCATATGCTAAGGATAAATGATTCAGGTTAAGCCTCGGGATAAATGATCTAGACATGCTTAAAATCAGCCCCTAACAGCGACCAGGATACTGAACCAGGATATTGGTAACATCCTGCAGGAGTATCCTACTCGTTACTAATGATTTCTTTGGATGCAAGGTACCAACGTTCACAGGGCTTGGTCCTCTTGAAGACTCGGTCATGAGGTTGAAAGAAAGACGTTGGAGGCCGGAAGAAAGGGTCTACAACGGTCAAGAGGGAATATTTGAAGGATCCCTAAAATGTAGGATAGTTAGTTGGTCTTGTTTACTATTTAAAGGGCACTTGGATCAGCAGTAAGACACACATCATCTCGCACTCTTCCACTCTCTGATTACAGAAACACTCGAACACACTCACTGCACTCACATTATTCAAACATTGTAACACCTAGAGCTGATCCAAGCAGTATCCCGAAGTTGTATCCTGCTGTTTGATCAATAAGGAACAAGGCAGCTGGCGATTGTCAGCTCCCGAGGTTTTATGCCGGCGATCTAGATTGATCAAGGGCATCCTCGTATATCACGTGTCAACCTTTACTTTATTGCATTGTTTTTACGAATTGATATAGTTATGTATCCTGGAACTATATCCTGAAACTGCTTATATTTTCAATCAAGTTATCACATTTTTATCTAATCTACATAGCACACTACCTCACAAAACTAATTTGATCACTAAATTGCTTCGGTAATTTTTGACCAAAACAATTTAGCATCCACCGTGGGGCGAGTGGTGCTATTTCTAATCAAAAGTTTTCAAAATCATTAATCGGTTTTTTATTCTCTAATCTTTTCACGAGGTTACTCTGATGGCTTCTCAGTCAGTTTTGAGTTCTTCTTCGGTGACCGCATAAACCACTGCTGTAACTGGTTCATTGCTTCTTCACCTCCACCAGCCCAGACATCCCAAAGGAGGAATGAAAGCCAAGCAGCTCGAGATGCAACTACTGCTCAAAATATCTCTAGATCAGGAGTTTCAGGGAGAACTCCTGTTTTTTGCTTCTAACGACGAAATTTTTCTTTTTTAGTAGTATACAGGGTCAAATGAAGCAAAAGCAGGAAACTAACCAGATGCTGAGAAGAGAAATACTAAATTTTAAAATCCAACCCCAGGAAACCTGCTGAGGATATTGTCACTCCCTTGCAACCAGGATGCTGAACTTTAGTTCGGCAGTATACACTGAGGATAATCAGGGCAACATTATACCGAGTCACTCCCGGAGCAATATCCCAGAGATCGCCTCATCAAACAGGATGTCAACTGTCAGGGATCCAGGATATGTTCCAGGATATGGCCAGAATGAACAGGCTGGTAACTTATCTAACAATGTTAATACGTTTTGCTACTAACAATGTTGGATCTTCGCAGGATACAAGTGTAACCTCGGCACTCTCTAGAGAGCTACAGAAATTGAAGGATATGATATTAAGTGTACCTGGGGTAGTGCATCCCATACCGAAAGTGTCCCAGGATAGTCACAACATATCCCGCTTCGTTCGCCCATTTGTGATGCTGAAATCCCGAAGAGATTCCAAACTCCTAACATGAAGCTTTATGATGGGACGACGGATCCTGAAGAGCATATTGCCCAGTATAGGGAGAGGATGGAAGTGAATCCTATTCCATCGGATCTTAAAGAAGCATGTCTCTGCAAGGGCTTCGACTCTACTCTGACAAGATCAGCCTTGAAGTGGCTCTTAAGCGTTCCACCTCATTCAATTACATCGTTTGCTCATTTGGTTAATTTGTTTAACAATCAATTTTCTTTTAGGAGAAGCTTTGAAAAACTAACAAGTGACCTCCACAGGATAACACAGGGACCTCAAGAATCCCTTAGGGATTACGTGAACAAATTTAGTAGGGAATCCCTGGATATCCCAAACCTTGATGTTGCTACGACAGTACAAGCATTCAAGATGGGATTACAGAAGGATTCCTAATTTTATCAGGATCTTGTGATGAATCCTTGCAGGAATCTGGATGAAGCTCGAAACAGGGCCCTGAGATATATCAGGCTTGAAGATGACAAGAAAATGCAATTGAGGATGAAGTCATCCTCAACATATGAATCAACTAACAGGAAGTCAGAATCCTCGTACAAGCCATATCACTCTAAGCCATATGGCAGGAATGACAACAAAAAAGTGAATGTTGTTGAGGACAAAGATCCTGAGGAGTATCCTTAGTTATCTGAGTACTGTTTTTCTGTTAATACTCCTGAACTAATATATGCCATGCAGGGTTTAGGAGATAAAGCAAGATGGCCTAGGAAGAACCAACAAAACGCTGATTGGAAGGATAAATCCAAGTGGTGCGCCTTCCATGAAGATTTTGGACATTTAACGGAAGATTGCATAACCCTGAGAAAGGAGATAAGCTATCTCCTAAGCAAAGGCTACTTGAAAGATCTTATCGGCAGGAAGAAAAATAAGGGACATGATACTAACAAGGATCCTGAACGAGCAGCATCGCCTCCCTCAGATGCCAAAATAATCAATTTCATATCCGGAGGATCCGATATATGTGGGACCTCTTATTCTGCCGCTAAAAGGCATGCCAAAGAGGCAAAGGCAGAAAGAAGGGATGAACCAACAAGGATGATGAGGCTCACGAATGACAAAGTCATAACATTCGATAGTGACGACCGGGATAACATCCAGGCTCCTCACCATGAAGGTTTGGTTATTACCTTATATATCGCTAACCATTTTGTACGCAGGATATTGGTGGACAACGGGAGCTCGGTCAACATCATCCAGTTAGAAACCCTGAAAAGGATGAACATCCCAAAAATGGAGATTACCTCGAAATCCACCGTGCTTGTAGGGTTCAGTGGAGAGGCAAAGAACATTGTTGGAGAGATAAAGCTACCTGTCTACGTTGAGTGAGTAAATTCTATGCAGCGATTTTATGTTATGGATTCATTATCCTGCTACAATATTATATTAGGCAGGCCATGGATTCATGATTTGAGAGCCGTGCCTTCCACTTATCATCAATGTGTTAAGATTCCTACTCTGTGGGGGGTAGTCACGGTGGAAAGCGACCAGCAAGAAGCAAAGAATGCTATTCCTCCTCGATGAAGGCGTCAACAAAATCCAGGGCAGGATAGCAATTAAAGATACAAGCCCAGGATATTGTGGAAACTTCTGAGCATGATGTTAAAAGAGTTATCCTGGATCAGGATAATCCTGATATCTCGGTGCTTGTAGGGACCAATATCCCTTAGGATATTGATAGTAAACTTACTAACTTTTTGAAATGCAGGATGTCCACGTTTGCATGCAAACATGAGGACATGACAGGTATATCAAAAGATATTATAACTCATAAACTTGGAATTGACAGGTTTTTCAAGCTAATTCAGCAAAAGAGGAGGAAATTTGCTCCTGAATGAAATGCGATTATATAAGAGGAGGTTGAAAGATTATTGAAGTATAGGATGATTAGGGAAGTCAAGTTCCCTAAGTGGCTAGCAAACGTAGTAGTGGTTCAAAAGAAGAATGGAAAATGGAGAGTTTGTGTAAACTACATAGACCTCAAAATGGAGAGTTTAGATATCAAATTTAGGTTCCTTAGCATCAAGGATCGGTCCTACAAGTGGTATCAGAGCTAGAACAGCCTGATTTGATAGTAATCAAGACAAGAACACTTCTATTTCATCTCCATTCTTCTATTTTTCTTAACTTTTTCACAAAAATAAAGAATTCACGGTCAAAATCTTTTCAATTTTGAATATATCATGTAAAATACAACAAAGATAAACCCTTGAAAGATTGGAGACCAATATTAATCGAACTGGTGTCGAAATGTTGCAAAAACCATGTTTTTCAAAACCCTCTCCATCGAACTTGTTAGCCAAGTTCGACCGAACTTGAGGTAAAAAGTCAATTTTTCAGTGAGTTTTTACCAAGTTCGCTCGAACTTGAGGTATTTTTGATGGAATTGTTGCTAAGTTCGCTCGAACTTACTAAAATTTCATAGAGTTTTTGTCAAGTTCGACCGAACTTGATAAAAAATTCAAGATAA
This sequence comes from Scalesia atractyloides, assembly GCA_947069175.1. NCBI lineage: Eukaryota > Viridiplantae > Streptophyta > Magnoliopsida > Asterales > Asteraceae > Scalesia > Scalesia atractyloides. The sequence continues at coordinate 17,643,336 of CAMTDV010000006.1, forward strand.
CTTGTTAAGTTCGCCCGTACTTGCATATTTTTCTCATAAATATCAATTACAAGTTCGACCAAAGTTCAATCTAAAGAAATTTTCAAAACTAATCACAAGTTCTTGTGATAAAATCAAAGAATTCTTCATTTCACTACAAGTTCGACCGAACTTGTAGTAAAGCTAATTGTTTCAAAAGTTTTGAAGTGTTTTCAATGTACACGTCTCGTTATTCGCGATGGATGATCTACAAAGAGCATATATGACTGCAGCGGGATCATCAAATGCCAACGTGATTCAACAAGTCAATTTAAACAACCAGATGGGCATGACCGTTAAACCGCCAAAGCTAATGAGCATGGACGAGTATGAAGGATGGAAGGAGAAGTTTACATATTGGGTTCAAGCCATGCATTTCCAAGGCTGGGTGTCGATTGATAGAGGTTACACTGTTCCGTTGGATGAACATCAGCAAGTACTAGAGAAGTACCCACAATACAGAAAGATGAGTACATTGCTGAGAAAAAGATGATAAGCCTCATTCAACAATCTGTTAAAGAAGATATTCTGGTCTTGTTTCCAGAATACACGACTACGAGAGAACTCTGGATATCGCTGCAAAAGAAATACCAAGGAAGCGCAGAGATGATCAAGAGTAAGAAAGCTCTCATCATGAAGGAGTTCGATATTTTCAACATGTTGAAGGGCGAGACAATGAAGCAGATGATTAAGCGTTCCTGTCATCTAAAAGTCCAAATGAGAAGACAAGGTCTTGAGAAGACGGAACAAGAATACATCGACAAGCTTCCAGATGCGTTACCTGACGGAGAATGGACTACTTAACTGATGGTTCTGAAAGAAAGTGCTAATTGGGAATTCTTCAAGTTGTCTAGATTCATCGACAAACTCGAAGGCCATGAAATGGAACTTCTAAAGATCGCAAAATCTAAAAATGCGAATGTTGTTCAAGATGTTGGTCTGTATTACAAAACAGGAATGCAAGACAACATTTCAAGCCAAGTACATTGCTGATAAAGTTTTGATGGCAAATCTAACAAAGGTAGGTCCAGAGGTAAAAGAATTTGTCAAAGTGCAAGTTGTGGAGGTTGTAAAACCTTGCACAAAATGTATCGAGCCATGTGCTAAATGCGCCGAAAAATTACGAATCATCACTGAACTCAATGTACATAACGAACATTTCAAATACGATTATCGTACAATGAAGGAAGCGTATGACAAAATGAAAGATGATTATGGAAGGCTCGATAGAAATAATATTGAACAACATGATACCATAAGGATGTTGAAAGGTACAGTAATGGATAAACAAAAAGCAATAAACATTTATATCAACACCACTGCTGAAACCAAACAACAACTCCAGGACATAAAAATTGAAACAGAACGTGTTCAACAATTTTTGAGAAGTTATTCAACTAACGCATATGTCATTGATCACATTCTTCCCACAATTCCATCGGAAGAAAAACCTAAAAAGAAAACTGGTAAAGAATACAGTAATGTTCCTCCACCTCTTTGCGAGAAGTATTGTCGCAAAACGGTTGATGGGATGGATAAGGCACTCAACATTGAATTGTTATCTGAAAAGAAAAATGAGTTGCCAGAGAACATTGATGTAGTCTATACTAAATCTGATGATGACAATGTGGTAGTAAAAAAGGTAGTTGAAAATGTTCTGAACGATTCTGATGATGGCAGCTTTAATAGCGCCACCTCGAGTTTGAACAGTTTTGACACAAATTCTAAAAATGACGAGACATCATCGGAAGATGATCTATGTGATGATCCTAACGTTGTCATGTACAAGGTTAAGGAATCTGATAGATTATACTTTGATGACAGTTTTCCGATTCGGAACTTCAAAGAAGATCAATTGGATAAACTGTTTAAACTGATTGAAGTCACATCAGATGACCTGGAGAAAAATGAAAAGAAAATCTATTCTAAACCCAAAAGAATTATAACAACTGCCAGAGAAAGGGTGGTGATCATCTGGAAAACCGGAGAGCTGGGTTGGGTCTAGATGATGAAGAAGAACCAGTTAAGAAAAAGTCACCATTTCAAGAGTACAAAGATAAAAACATGAAATTTGTTTATGGGACAAGCACGGTTCACGAGGAGCGTTTGATTGGGAAGCAATCGAGTTTAAGAAACAGAAAGAACTTCGAGATAAGGTGAAAGCCACAAGTGGTGTAAAATCCACTAGTGGACATTCACATGATAATCAGATTTGCTTCAAGTGCAACGAAGTTGGTCATATTGCACGGAAGTGTCCGAAATCAAAATCGGCTTATCTTTGAAAGGAAAGAATGTTTAGATGTTGAAAAACCAAAGCAACCAGAGGTTGGGCAAATAAGAATCTTAAAAAGAAATGTTGATAAAGAAGAAATGAAACAATTTTTTGAAAAGAAATTTGAAAATTCAACATTCGAAAAAGGTGAATCTTCAAAAGCAACTGAAACAAAATTTTACATCAAAAAGGATAACATAAAATCTCAAGCCTATGTTGCTAAGAAAAGGTCAACAACATCTGAAATCATTAAGTCTGAGCCTGTTAAGACTAGTGATAACATGAAAGAATCAAAATCTGAAATCAAGTCTGAAACTGTCAAAATTACAAGTGGTAACAGTTTGAAAGATAAAAAGAAAGCGAAGTTTTCAAACATAAACATCGAAGAAAATCCAGATGATGAATATGAGTTTGCTTATGCTGACGAGTGTGAATTTGATTACGAAGATGGTTATCCAATTCAACCCAAGACCAAGAAGGCTTGGGTCGCACTATTTAACTAATTGTTGAAATGTGCAGGGGCTCCAGAGATCCGTACTTTCTAAGTGGATTCTGGATAGTGGAGCTTCCAGACATATGACGGGAATGAAAACGCTCTTGTTCGACATAAAAGCTATCAATGGCGGATATGTTGGATTTGCTGGAAACCAAGGAGGAAGGATTGTCGCCGAGGGAAATCTCTCAAACGGAGTTGTTTCTTTTGACCAAGTAAACTACATTGCGGAGCTTGAGAATAATCTTCTGAGTATATCTCAAATTTGTGATAAAAAGTTTACCGTCCACTTCAACGATAAAGAATGCATGATAATCAAACAGGTTTCCAAATTACCAGACGAGTGGATACTCATGCGTGCACCAAGAGAGAATGATTTATATGTTCTTGATATGTGAAATGCTACTACTTCTTCAAAAATGGCACAATATTTTGTCTTGAAAGCTACTGAGAAGGAGTCAATCTTATGGCATAGAAAGATGGGCCACATTCACCTGAGAAAGATGAATCGTTTGATGCATAACGATTTGGTAGAAGGTGTGAATCTGAAAACTTTTCATATGTCAGATAATTCCCTCGAGTGTAAAAAGGGAAAGCAGATCAAGAAATCTCATCTGAAAAGATTCTTAATTCGATAAAGTTGCCTCTCGAAAGACTTCACATGGATCTCTTTGGTCCAATAAATGTCAGAAGCATCTCTGGAGATCCCTACTGCTTGGTAGTTACATACGTTCCCGATACTCGTGGGTATTCTTCTAAGAATCAAAGATGAGACGTTTGAAAATTTGGTGATTCTTTTCAAGAAACTTGAGAACCTGTACCATCTTCCGGTGAGACGTATTAGAAGCGACAACGGTACTGAGTTTAAAAACACCTAAATGAAGGAATTCTGCAATGCTAAAGGGATTTTGCACGAGTTTAGTGCACCCTACACTCCGCAGCAAAACGGTGTAGCTGAACGGAAGAATAGGACGCTTATCAAAACTGCAAGAACCATGCTTGCAGACTCAAAACTTCCAGTCAGCTTCTGGAGTGAAGCAGTTGCAACGGCTTGTTACACACTAAACAGAGTCTTAACGGTAAAACCAACGAAGAAGACCTGTTTTGAGATGATCAACCGACGGAAACCGAATTTGAAGTTCTTAGAACCATTTGGAGCGCCATGTACTGTAATCGATCAAGATTGCAAATTTGGAGCTAAATCACTTGAAGGTTTCTTTGTCGGATATCCAAGTCCTTTGCAAAGAGTGTACGTTCCTTCATTAAGAAAAGTCATTGAAGCGCAACATGTTAATTGTTTTAACTATACAGATCCCATTCAGAGAAAAGGTGATGCATGGTTATTCAACTATCAAGACTTGTGGAAATCATTTGATTTACCTGAAGAACCATCCGATGAATAAATTGCAGGGTTATATTATCTTCATCAATCAGCAAATCAAGAGCAAATCGTCAGACCGATTGTGGTTAATCAACCCACGTTGGGATCATCTTCTTCTGATGCTAGTTCAAGTAATAGCGGTGGTCAAGAAATTCAAACATATCAAGTGACACCGACAACAGAACCTGTCAATACTACAGTGAATCCTAATCTTTCTGAAGCACAAAGTTCAGACTCGAACGAGGCTCCAACATTCGATGCCGATGGAGAATCTTCTTCATATGAAGAAGCAGAGCAGATTACAAGTTTATTGAATGAATCTGCAAGCCCGAGTAGTGCTCCTGAAGTTGAAGTAGTGGTAGATCAACATATCACAAATCAAGAGAATAATGTGGTTGTTCCAAGTGAAGTGATGCCAAGATCATATTCTTATCATCCGTCAAATTCTATAATAGGAGAATTACAAGCTGGTGTGAGAACACGGAGTCAAATAAACAAAGCTTTGAGCTGTATCTATACTCGTGTTGCTCCAATTCAAGAGTATTGCTACTATTCATGTTTCATATCCCAGATGGAGCCAAAAAGTGTTTCTGAAGCTTTAAGTGATGAAAACTGGGTACAAGCAATGCAAGAGGAACTGTTACAGTTCGAGAAGTTAGGAGTGTGGAAGCTTGTAGACCTACCTGAAAATCAGAAAGCGATTGATACGAAATGGGTCTTTAAATGCAAGCGAGACGATCGAGGGGTTATAGTTCGAAACAAAGCTCGGCTTGTTGTCAAGGGATTTCACCAGCAGGAAGGGATAGACTACACAGAAGTCTACGCACCAGTAGCTCGCTTAGAATCTATTCGAATGTTCCTTGCTTTCGCAGCATGGAAAGGATTTAAAGTCTATCAGTTGGATGTCAAATCAGCTTGTCTGTACGGAAAATTACGCGAGAAGGTGTACATTGGACAACCACTGCGATTTGTCGATCCACTCAACAAAAAAAAGCATATCTTCTTGATAAAGCTCTTTACGGTTTACACCAAGCCCCGAGAGCTTGGTACGAGACGTTATCGCAACACCTCGTGGGAAACGGCTTTGTCAGAGGAACTGTGGATAGTACTCTCTTCACCAGAGAAGTTGGTAGTCATCTAATTATCGTTCAAATATATGTGGACGGATCAACGAATGATAGTCTTTTCAAGGAGTTTGAGGGCATCATGAAGAAGAAATTCGAAATGTCTTCGATGGGTGAAATGAAATTCTTCCTCGGATTGCAAGTAGATCAACTTCCAGACGGTATTTTCATTCATCAGACCAAGTATGTGCATGACATCTTGAAGAAGTTTGATATGGAAAGCTCGAAGCCGTTATCTACTCCTCTTGCTCTTAATCACGGGATTTGCATTGACAAAACTGGAACCAAAGTTGATGAGACGCTCTACAGATTAATGATAGGATCACTGATGTATCTCACTGCATCGCACCCAGATATCATGTATCCTACCTGCCTATGCGCCAGATATTAGTCAAGCCCGAGAATTTCACACATGTAGATTGTGAAGCGAATCTTCAGATACGTGAAGGGATGCCCAAGCACCGGCTTGTTGTACCCGAAGAATGATAATTTCGATCTTGCAGGATACGCTGATTCTGATTTTGGTGTAGATAAGTTGAATTCAAAATCGACTACAGCGGGATGCCAGATCTTCGGAACAAGAATGGTAACCCGGCAGTGTAAGAAACAGACTACGGTCGCTCTCTCTACCTGTGAAGCTGAGTATATCTCGGCCTCTAGCTGTTGTTCACAGATTCTATGGATACAATAGGAGATGAGAGACTATGGTCTGCAATTTCTCGACACTCCGCTGTATGTTGATAATAAGGCAGCCATTGATATAACTAAAAATCCAGTTCATCACTCACGCACAAAACACATTGAAATTCGTTATCATTTCATTCATGATTGTTACGAAAAGAAATTGGTGCAAATAGAAAAAATCCACACCGACGAACAAAAGGCTGATTTTTATACCAAACCATTTTCTTTATCACGGTTTAAATACTTGTTAAGAATTGATGGTATGAAAAATTTGCTGACAGGTGCGGATGCTGAGGTTGAATACGGATCGGACGACGAGTTCGCGTGATCCACATTGGTTTGTCTATATCTTTCTAGTTTAGAATTTTATTAAAAACTAAAATACAAAAAGTTGTTTTTGATTTTAGGGGGAGAAATGTTAGAGAAAATACAAAAACATTTGAAATTTTTAAAAACCAAAAACATATGAAAAATGCAAAAAGTACAAAAACATTGAAGAAGACAAAAAGAATTTAGTGTCACAAAAAGGAAATGATAGTACATCAGTGGACTATCACAGTATACTAAAGAAATGGAAAGTTTAAAAGTGAAAAACAAGTCTTACTGTGGATGTGTCGATAGGCTTAACACGTTCAGTAAACTGCTTTCGAGATATAAACTAAATTTTACAACTGCTTAATCTTGTGGATTAACATATCTTGGATATATGGACTTAGTACTCGAAATTTCGTTTGAGAGATTGCCTGATTCTGAGATACGAGGTCTTTATAGATAGTTGATATCTGGGGTATTATACAAGTTCTTCTGATTTTGCGGAAGCAATAGCCTAGAACTTCTATAATACTTTCGCTATAAACCCTAAACTGCATGCAATCTTGAAAAGTATCGAAAGATCTAATCATTTTAAGTGATGAAAAGATTCCTTAAATGAAACACATCTTAAAGACGAGCCTTCATCTCTTTGTCTGTACGGTAGTACTAACCTGAGCTCTCAAGGTCTCGCAAAACCCAGATACATATATCAATTACGCTATATTCACCTGTAAGATGAAATCGAGGGAATCTTGATGCGGGAGTATATTCAAGAAGTGGGAACCGCAGATAAGTAAAGTTTCATAAATCATACTTTAACATATCTTGAAACAATTGAGAAACGTGGTAAAGTTTAAGTGGACAAACATATCGGCAATCTAGGTAAACGAGTTTAAAACTTAAAGTCTTATAAAGGTCAACGGTACTGGTGATGTGTCTCAAACAACTGATATGATCCTTTGAACACGAATTCACAAAAATATGTCTGCAAATATGTTTGAACATAGTTTACTTTGTTCTGTACATAGTTTATTAGCTTAACAGATTAAAACCAAAAAGATTTTTAGTGTGTTTTAGCATAAACTTACAAAAATACAAAAAGATTTTGTTTCTACATTGTTTTCAGCAAACCAATGTTGGAGAACGGGTCTTTGAAGTCTGGTAAGGTGCTAGAATTGGTGAGAATATCATTGACAACGGGCTGGGAGCTAATCTGTAAAATCTGAAAAGCCAAAACGATAAAAAGTACATTAATTTGAAACTTTGATTTTGAATATATCAACAGTTTGTTCGTAACGGGTCAAACCGGGGTCATTAACTTGGACTCGGCAGACAAATCAGTTAACCAAGGTCATTAGCTTGGACTTGGTCAACTGAGTGGATTTTCATAACTGGTAAAAGTTGGAAAGTTCAGGGGTTAAATTGTAAAATTTGAAAAAAGTTTGTTTTTGAGTTTGGCAAGTTCGGTCGAACTTGCTAAACTGAATCAAGTTTAACAATTAAGCAAGTTCGACCGAACTTGCAGTGATAACTGATTGTTTAAACATAAGTTCGCCCGGACTTGAATGGGCATTTGTTCTGGGCTTCCAAGTTCACCTGAACTTGCAATGGTATAAATACCGTGCAAGTTCGGCCGAACTCATTCATCAGCAACCAAATACTCTCTTAGCGAACTTGAGAGTTTGAGCGATTTGAGTGAAACTGACAAATTTGCGTCGTTATTCTGCCAAAATTTATATTGTTCTTGGTGATTTGCACACCATCTACAATGGAAGAGGTGAGATTTTGGACATTGAACCGTAAATTGGACCCTAATCGAACATATCAGATCTGAAAGATTAAAAATTGATAGATCTAAGAGTTTAATGAAAAACTTGAACTTAAAAATCTTGTTAAACACATAAATTGTCCATGAAAACGTGTTGAATTTGATTAAAATGATCATCTTTAGACTACGCCGCCAGAAAATAAATGGAGAAAGGATGGTAACGGTGATGAAAAAGAGTTAAACGCTGAAAAAGAATGGTTTAAAGGTTTCAAGCAGAAAGCTCGAAGCGATTGGTTCCTAAAGGCCGAAGTTGATAAGCCGAAAAGAAACGAGCTGCAAAGAAAGTTGAAACAATGCTCGTTGATGAAGATGAACCAGAGAATGTTCAAGTTGAAGCTGGTTCTAGTGCAGCAGTGGTTGATGAGAGTCAGGAAACAGTTAAAACGACTCAGGAAGATGATGTGATATCTGCTACTTCAGAGAATGATGATTCTGATGATTCTCTTGAAAGAGTTACTAAGAGAACTGTCACACCCCAACCAATGGCGGAAACATCGGGATGAGACGAACAAATTGTTCAAAAGCATCATAACACTATTATACAATATATTTAATTCAAATTTCATTAAAGACAAAGGTTCAATACAAAGTTTCAAATAAATGAACATGCATAACAAATATTTAAAGTGTATTTTAAAGCTTGTCCTAGCTTGATTTCTTCGCATCTTGACTTATCAACCTGCAACATGTATTAAAATATATCAACAAAACTATGTTGAGCGAGTATATAAGTTTGGTACATATCATAGTAGATTAAAAAGACTCATATCGAACACGAAAACATATAACAAGTTTCACCATGCTAGCCAACACAGTCTAAGTGATAGCCCAAGTTTCAATGCGTTAAGTGCCTTTCCCAAAGAATAACGGGAGGTAACAAGTTTCACTTAACAATACCCCAAAGACTAACGAGGAGGTGCATTACCCCTATTGCATATGCATGTCTTACCATTGTTAAAGCAGAAAACGTTCACATAGCATCAAAGTCTCAAGTATCACAAGTTTCATGTTTCATGTTTAAATGGATAGAGTATGTTTCAAATAAGTTTCATGTGTCAAGTGGGTTGATATAGAATACATGTTGCACCTCAAAAGTGATAAAACAAAAAAAGGGGATCGAGTATACTCACCTTAGGTTGCGTATAGATTCTTGGGATCGCACGAATAAGATGGAGATTCGACAAAACGACTAACCTAGAATAAGAATATAAGTTCGTTATTGGTTATGGACTTGAATTGAACGGTATAGGTTTTGAGGAATCGATTTAGTTATTCGCCTTCGTTTACGGTCAAACTTAGTAAGGTTTATAATAACATTGTAATGCCTTAAATAATAATAGTGATAGAAGTAAAATAATAGTATTAATTAGAATTATGAGATTAATAGTGTTAATACTAGTACTTATTTAATTTAAGATGATAATAATAACAGAATAACAAATTTTAAATAATAATTGATAATAAAATTTAATATTAATAATAATACTGATTTTATAAATAAATAAAAATAATAATACTATTTTTAGTACTAAGTTTTGAGAAGTTTTAACAAATTAAAAAAAAATACTGATTGGATTATAACCAGCCCAATAAAAGAAATCTAATTATATTAATGCTGGCCCGATCAGACTTTGGCCCAAAATTAAATTAAAAAAAAAAAAAAAGGTTTTGGCCCACAAGGGCCGGCCGAAACACAGCCAACAGCAAACCGAAACAGCGCGACAAACCGAAAGTTACCGGACTCGAACTCGGGTCTGTCGTTTACACGGCAACGCACAACACCAGCTGGGTTTGTATTATACATGTAAAGCATCTGGTGTTCATCTTCTTCAACTTATATTGACAAACTAACTGTTAGTTTATAGAATCCATACATACGACTAACTGAAAGTTTATAACATATATATATAACGAAAACGATGCAAAATCTGAGAATAGGAAAGTATTGAAGGAGAGGTGGGGGTATACTGGATCGTGGAAGCGTTGAGCGGGTATCACTTCGTCTTCTCCGGCAGGTTTCCGGCGATGCAGCGGATTTCCGGCAATGCTTAAACGGGACAGAGAGAGGTTACGAGAGTATGTGAGAGGGTTGTATGGGTAATGTGAGGAACGTAAAATGGCGAGTGGTTTGTATGTGTGTTTGATGTTTGTCGGAGCGGGTGTGGCGCGGGTTCGATTCCCGGCCACCCCATTTTATTTGTTTTTAATTTGGTTCAAGTTTAAAACTGGCACAAACAGTCCCTGAGGTTTCGTCTAAGCATATTTAGGACTCTTATCTTGATTAACTCATTGATTAAGTTTCCAAAACGACACAAGGGTCCTTGACTAGTTAATTTTAGAATTTCCTAAGTAATTTTTTTTGTAAACTCAAAAGAAAAAAACTTAACTAAGTTAAGTTTTAATCTAATTTCTTTTATAAATTATTAATTAAATAAATAGTTAATTAAGAATAAATAATAAATAAATGAAAAATGGATAAATAGAAAATAATGAATGAATAAATAAATAATTAAATAACGCGAAAAAGATGTGGGGCATTACAAGAACAATAGCAGAGACTGAGGCAGAAAGAGCTAAAGAGACTGATGTTGATTTTGATCTGAATCAAGAGAAGAAGTCTCATGAAGAAAGGCCTAAGAAAAAAGCTAAGCGAGTGAAGTCTGCTACTATGTCATCGACAAAGACCACAGGATCCCCACAGACAAAGGCAAGAAGAAAAAGAAAGCCCAGAAACCAGTTAGTAAACGATACAAGAGTAAGCTGAAAAGCATAGAAGTTACACAAGAACCTTCTGGCGCACAGGAGAGAGGAGTTACACAAGAACCTCCTGTAGTTGTTACAAGTGAAGCTGAACGTCCAGGAGCAACACAAGAACCTCCTGTGTCTGGTTTATTGGAAGTACCTATTATTCAGTCTTCTACTGCTCCAAGAACTTCACAGTTTGAAAGTTCTACTCCAAAGAAGACTACACCACAGACTGCTACTCCAAAGTCAACACAAAAAACTCCAAGGCCTAATATGTTTGGTGATATGCAGAATGATCCAATAAGTCTTCAAGATCTGAATGATTTCTTTCCAGAAACAAATGTTGAACTTCTTGAAAAGCGTGTGAAGGTATTAGAAAAAAAAATCAACAAAATGAAGCAAAAAAAGCAGAGTTTATAAACAAAGTGAATCAAAGCTCTGTAGAAAAAGAGATGTTGGACGATAAAGTAAAGGTATTGGAAAATGAGCGTGAATATTTCAAAGCCCTAATTGAGAGACTGCAAGATGCAAATGAGAAGCTGCAGACAGAGATTGCTGATCTTAAGTCAATACAAGCCCTAAATGATCGTAGATTCACAAGAATGCAGAAAGTGTTATCTAATACACTTGGGATTGATTTTATCTCTGAATATGATCGTCTGGATCGTCAGGAAGCTAAGGAAAGATCTGAAAAAGAGTTATCTGCAAGTGGAAAAGGTAAAGGTGTTGAGGGTGAAGCCCCTAAATCATCTGAAGCTGCAGAAAAGTCTGTTGATGATGCTGTGATAACTTCTGAGTCCGATATTCCAAAGGTTGACGAATCTGTCAAGCCTTCTGATCCTATCGTTGCTTTTGAAGATAAGGACGATGAAGAAGCAGAGAAAGAGGATAAAGATGATGATGAACAGAAAGATGATTCTGAGTATGAAGATTGAAATGTTGCTGATGATGATGATGATGACGATCAGGGATGAGTTGGTATTAGAATCAGTGAAGGAAAAATTTCTGATGATGTTGAATTTTCTTCTTTAACGGACGATGAATCTAATAAGATGGATGATCAGATTCAGGGGAGTCAGGGCAGACAGGGCCATCAGATGATGTTGATATGGCGAATGTTGAAAGATTTGCAAAGCCTGTTGCTGCAGTTCCCACAAAGCCTTTAATGTTGATGCTTGAACATAATGTAGAGGAAGGCGAGTCCGTGCATAACTATACGAAGGAAGATCTGGCAAAGTTAATTGAAGTTGATGCTGAAACTTTTGAATTTGACTTTGAAGAGGATGTGTTGAATGTTAACACTTTTGAACCGAATGATTATCAGTATTTTAGAAGATTTGAAGCTGATGAATACAACAAAGTGATTGTTGAAGATTGGTCTTCTGATGATGAAACAGATCAAACTGCGAAGTACGTCGGTCCTAACACTGATAGTTTTCCTACATTTGAGGAGATGTACAAGCAACTAGACGAAGATATGTTGAAAGAAAAGATAGAGGAATCAGTTCGTGAAGGTAAAGTTCTAAAGCCGATGACGAAAGAGGAAATTGCTCAAGCCAAGAAGTCCTTGTTTAAAGAAATGTCGCGTGAACGTAAGTTTCGACGTCCTCCATCATTCTTTACCAGAGACAAGGACGTGTCATTGGGGGATAACCTGAGTTGGGGTTGGTTTAAAGAGCTGAACGTATATGCAATCAAAAGGGAATTTGGAGTGCAACACTTCAAGTATCTTGCTGATTTCAAGACTTTACCATATTGGGATGTTGAGGAGCTGGTTCAGACTGTGAATGTTACACATCAGATAAAATACATTGATCAGTTGTTATGGAAGATGATCAAGTATGACGCGGTAAAAGGATTTAACTATTGGAAGCCGTTTATTCCAGGTCGCCGAATCAAAACAAACAAAAAGACGGGGAAAACATAACTTTGAAGACGGGGGAAAAACATAACTTTGATAATGAAGTGACCTAGAGATATGAGAAACATGCCGTTGATGCCGATTGAGCAAAAATTCTATCCATTGTTCAAGTGGTGGAAGATAGATCCAACTACTTGTGAAGCTGTTATCGTGTTACGATTCGAAGAACACTTGGATATTTCGAAGGAAAGAGTTGAGATATTGGGATTTCAAGGCATGAGGGGGTTGTGGAGAACGATCAGGATTCTAGATCCAATATGGCTTGTTAATTGTTTGAGAGAAGATATCAAAACCTTGTTCTACAGTAAGATTGTATTCGAGGAACGTGAGAAAGAACAAGCTATGCAGTATCAAAGAGTTGTGAATGTTTGCTATGCGCATGAAGTCAATTCAGGAAAGATGTGGCAGACAAGCTGGAGAGATCTGGAACGAGTTGAGTTTTTAAAGGAGGAGAAGCGTCTTGAAGCTATTCATGAAAGGGTAGAAAGGCAAGTGTTAGAAGATTTTAGTTTATGAACAAAGTGCCTCCTACAGACCAGACGCCGGATCCAAAGCAAGAACGACGAAAGAAGCCTTACAAGAACTTCTTCGGTCGTGTGCGTTAATGTTTATTATGAAGACAGAGTTTTTGAAGACTGATACAAGACGAAGATGATATCCAAGGGGGACTCTGTTGGTGCATAATGTCTATGTCTTAGTCTTATATCGAGTTTGTATAGAATTGAGTTGAATAGGCTAGCAAAATGAAGTATTTCTGTAAATGGATGACAAGTTCGCCCATGGAGGTTTATATTGTCAAGTTCGGTCGAACTTGCAGTGGAAAGTTCGGGTGAACTCATGTCCCACTCCAACGAACTTGTTCATCTATAAACAGCTAGCTTGTTGTTCTCATTTGTAACTTTGGCATTTTGGAGGCGAAGCTCTGTCAATCTGGATTCTTGACTGTTATATCAATAAAATTGACTATTAACTGATTAATTCTTGTCTTTGGTAAACACGTCGTAATATTTCCACTATTATGAACGTTAGATATCAAATTTAGGTTCCTTAGCATCGAGGATCGGTCCTACAGAGGTAACAATTGTTCAGGATCCTGGTGAAGCATATCCTGATAAGGATCCTGAATCCTGGATTGTGAAGTACCTTGAGAAAGGAGATGTCCCAAAGGACGAAAATCCCAAAGCTTTCTGAATGAAGGTATCCCGCTTTACTATAATAAATGATGTTTTGTATAAGAAATCCCTTGCAGGTCCATATCTGAGGTGCTTGGAAGATCCTGAAACCAAGGAGGTACTTCAGGATATACACGAAGGAGATTGTGGCAACCATACTGGGAGCAGATCTTTATTCTCTAATGTATTAAGAACAGGATACTACTGGCCGACCATGAGGAAGGACGCTGCGGAATATGCTCGAAGATGTGATGCATGTCAGAGACATAGCAATATACTACATCAGCCTGCAGAACCATTATATCCTATCATATCTCCTTGGCCATTTATAAAGTGGGGGATGGATATAGTGGGAAAACTCCCAAAGGCTCCCGGAGGAAAGGTTTTCATGCTAGCAATGACAGATTATTTCTCTAGGTGGGTTGAAGCAGAAGCATTTGTTCAAGTTAGGGATCAGGAAGTGGTGTCTTTTATCAAGAGGAATATCCTGACAAGGTTTAGGATACTGGCCGAGATAATCTGCGACAATAGTTCCCAATTTATCAGCAAAAGGACTACTGATTTTTGAAAAAGTTGGGGAATTAAGATGATCACGTCAACACCGGTGCATCCTCAAGCTAATGGACAGGCAGAATCCTCGAACAAGATAATTGTCAATAACTTGAAGAAGAGATTAGGTGCTAAGAAAGGAAAATGGGCAGAAGAATTACCATTTGTCCTATGGGCTGATAGAACAACTGTGAAGAATGCTACTGGGCAAACCCCATTTTCTTTGGTATTTGGGGCAGAAGCAGTGATTCCAGCAGAAATGGTGATACCCACGGCTAGGTCAAGCCTAGAGGATCCTGAAGCGAATCCTGAGACCTTATGTCAAGAACTGGATACTTTTGACGAAACTAGAGACGCAACAAAGCTAAGGATGGCGGCATATCAACAAAGGATAGCCAAGTCGTACAACAAGAATTTAAGAACTAGGAGATTCCAAGTTGGAGATTGGGTATTGAGAAAAGCGTTTCAGAATACATTAATCTTGCTAATGGGAAGTTAGCTCCAATGGGAAGGACCATACGAGATTGAATCAGAATCAGGAAAAGGAGCATACCGGCTCAAGACCATGAAGGGAGATATGATACAAAGATCTTGGAATGCTATACATCTTAAGGCTTATTTCAAGTGAGTTTAGAATTTGATTTCTGACTCAGGATGTATGAATTCTATATCTTTTAAATATATATTTTTAGTTTGAGTTATTTTTCTTTGAAACCCAATACTGACTTAAGCATCGGAGAGGTGTTAGCCAAGCTAACACGTACCTTAGTTTAAAGGTGTTTTGTAGGATATGCTTCAAGATACTTGCTCAAGATGAATCGAAAGATTAGAGGACTGGCCCCCTCTCACACGTTTAAGGGATTCAGATCCCTTAACAGGTTTAAAGGTATTCACCTTTCTTCCGAATTGGGTTTAAACACCCCGCCTAGAGCGCAAGTATCCGGGTATAGTTCAAGATGGCAGGACCAGTTCATGTAAAAGTTGCTGACAATTTCGTTATTGTTGGCTATATCCCGGATCCTTACGGTATATGAGGATTGATCACCCTCTTTCGCGAACGGGTATTTTCATACTCTCTAAGGTTTAAAGGTTTACACGTTTCTAAGTCTTGAAGTTTATACACTCCCGCCTATAGCGCACGAAAACAAGGGTTTATCCCCAGGATACTAAGGGTTTATCCCCAGGATACTAAGGGCTTATCCCCAGTGAAACTATAGTTTTTGGAAGATTTCATGAATGTGACCATGATCACACGCATCCTTTCATGGAGAAAGCGTTACAAAATTTGATCATTAAGTGAAGGGATACTCAAATATGTCATATACTGATGCAACATCCTGCACAGACAGGGGACATCCATGCTGGGCACATTGCAAAGGATTCAAAGGTTGGAATCGAAAGTTTTTGCCTAAGTATTCCTGGTATGATTTCTTATTTATCGAATTCTGGAAATCTTATTTGGATAACCTAAGTTTTCTATAAAGATTATACTCAACCAAGTTTTTGTCTAACAATTTTTCATTAAAGGTGACAAAAACTTATCAGGATCCTGACCAAGATATTTGATCAGGATGTTTAAAAACATGTCTTTCAAAATAAAAATACAACAACAACAGATAAAACAGAAAGGTTAGTTTATTATTAACATTCCAAAATGTTACATTCTTGGCTTCGTCTTAAACCAATACCCATCCACCAAGAATGTGATAAGGTCTAAAAGCATATAAACAATGATGACGAAAGGCTTCGTCCTGAAACCCAGGATCCCTCTACCTCGGGTCATCACAAAATATTAATGTTTAAAGTGCAGGAAATGTAAATTGTTCAAGTGCAGGAAAAGTAAAATTCTTTAGGGATTACAGACCATTCAAGTTAAAAAAGTGTGCTCCGGCCTAAGCAATAATATCCATAATTGCCCACTTCGATGCCCTCACACAGCGGCATCTTCACCAACCTTCTTCACTTCTTTAGCATCATCAACCACATCCTCACCACCAGCATCAGCACCTTGATCACCAGCATCAGCCTCAGGATCCTTGGGAGCCTCAACCACAACTTCAACCGCCTTGGAAGCCTCTGCAACCGCTGGCTTGGCAGGATACTCCATAGGTTTACCTCCTAGCTTCGCCTTCCAAGCGCCATGTTCCAGACAGCGCATTCGAAGCCCGCAACTCTGGCTTCATACGCCATTTTCAGCCTGGCTTGGAGGAGGGAAATCACGACAGAACCTTTGAGGCCTTCCCGGTAGGAGTTCATATCCTGCTCATGCTGGAGTTGGGCTGCATCCATCTTGGCCTGGGCATCCTGATTAGCCTTTTGGATGGCAGCCTGAGCTTCCTGAGCCATTGCCTTGTATTTGTCCACGTAATGCAGGGATTTGGCGGCGGCAATCTTTTCATGGTTCTTGATCGTGACTTGAGCTTCCTTCAGCTTGGCCTCTAGCATCCTGTTGACCCCACATGCGTCCAAGTAAAGATGCGTCAGGCGACCGAGACCCTGCAGTCCGAGATACAGGTATCAATCATATATAATATAATCAGGATATCTGTTCAGCATATATGTACATGATACAGGATAAGGATATTCACCTGGTTCAGAGAAGAAGTCATCAAGGCACTGGACTCGAGGAATCCCTGGTTCTCGTAGGGAAAAGCCTCACCGGTAGTAAGGGAGTCTGTTTCTTTTCTCTTTCGAGAGCTGGTGGCACGTGGCTTTGTGGCAGGGAAAGGCTTAGGCATGGCCGTGGCCTTGGAACTGGTGGCAGGCTTGGATGCAGTGGATGGCTTGCTGGATTCCTTCTTCACTTGGACAGGGCCAGAGTAGCTGTCAAGTTCTTCAAGGTCGAAGACTTCAGGCTTTTTGACTGGATCTGCATAAAGGGGAGAATTCATAATCTTAACTTTAATTTTATAAACACATAGTTATGTACGGAAATATGTAATCTCTACCAGACATATTGGATAAAGAGTATTGGCTTGAACTTGAGTGAAGGGACGTGAAACTTCTATCACTTTTGGGTAATTTGTAAATTGCTTTGATTCTTTCCTCAGACTCTGCAGTAGCAGGGGCTTTTTCCTTGAGATTCACTGCAAGAAAAAGGAAATATCAAGATGTCAGTTCAGGATGTAAGATCGGGATACATTTGGGGATATCCCTAAAACCCTAAATCCTACCAGTGGTCAGCCACTTCATTGGAAGGTCAACACCTTCGTCGATGGAGTACCTCTCAACAAAGAAGAACTTGTGTTTCCAATCATCCTCATTTTTGTCACTTTGAGGATGAGGGGGTTGTTAGAGGTGGAAAAAAGAAAGAATCGACTAGAACCGTGTGATCTTAGGAGATAAGCAATGGGTATATCCTGAATGCACAAGTCAGGGATGTGATGGGTCTTGATCCGGTCAAGTATGATCAATACCCTCCAGATCATAGGCATGGTTTGAGCAAAGCTAAGGCTGGTGGTACGATAAAACTTCATGATAAACTCAGGAAATGGGTATAGAAGGCATAAAGAAAATGGGTAGGCTAGAAAACAGATCCACTCCTTGGATACCGCATCTGATCGTAGATTCTGGTCAAATGGCCGGATAATTGCGCCGTCGGGAAAGGCGTCGGAAGCCCTGAGATAGGCGATATCATCATTATTGAAGGAGCACCCCTCCTTCTCTGGATTCTTGAGAAGATTCTGGTCGGTGAAAGTCGTGGTGTAATTGCTGGTATGTGATCGCGTTCGAGTAGCCATGGAGGAATCGAGAACAGAACAAAAGAAACGAAGAGAAATTAGGAAAAAGAGGGAGAAAATACCTGAGAATTCTGAAAATGTTATGATAAGTATCCAAAGAAAAGGAGAAGATGTAGGCAAGAGATAGATAGCAATGAGTAAAAATCGCGTTGGAAGTTGCACTAAGTCACATCAATCTCTAATCCCATTAATAGCATCGAGTGGCGTAAAGAAAAAATATATCCGTTTGGATTAGAGAATCCCAACAGCTATATTTTTGGGGACACTTGTTATGGGTGGAATTTTCTGACTCATATACTGAGGATATATCTTGACCTTACATATTGGTTACAGCGACCAGGATACTGAACTAAGATATTGGTAACATCCTGCGGGAGTATCCTACTCGTTACTAATGATTTTCTTTGGATGCAAGGTACCAACGTTCACAGGGCTTGGTCCTCCTGAAGACTCGGTCATGACGGTTGAAAGAAAGACGTTGGAGGCCGGAAGAAAGGGTCTACAACGGTCAAGAGGGAATATTCGAAGGATCCCTAAAATGTAGGATAGTTAGTTAGTCTTGTTTACTATTTAAAGGGCAATTGGATTAGCAGTAAGACACACATCATCTCGCACTCTTCCACTCTCTGGTTACAGAAACACTCGAAAACACTCACTGCACTCACATTATTCAAACATTGTAACACCTAGAGCTGATCCAAGTAGTATCTCGAAGTTGTATCTGGCTGTTTGATCAATAAGAAGAACAAGGCAGCTGCCGATTGTCAGCTCCCGAGGTTTTATGCGGGCGATCTAGATTGATCAAGGGCTTTCCTCGTATATCACGTGTCAACCTTTACTTTATTGCATTGTTTTTACGAATTGATATAGTTCTGTATCCTGTAACTATATCCTGAAACTGCTTATATTTTCAATCAAGTTATCACATTTTTATCTAATCTACATAGCACACTACCTCACAAAACTAATTTGATCACTAAATAGCTTCGGTAATTTTTGACCAAAACACCAACCATCTCAAAATGTCATCATCGGAACACTTAAGCACCGGCACCGCCTCGTTGGAAAACTGGTTGAGGGTTGTTGTTGCCTCCTACGACGACCCCCTCTATCATTATGCACTCAACATCTCCTTATTTCTGATTCGACGTTTCGGTTTTCGGATTTTTAATAACCAAAAATTTCGGTTCAGTTTTCGGATAACCATTTTCATTAACTGAAAATAACCGAACCGAACCAATATGTTAATCCGTGCTACTAAGAATTGTTAATTTTATTCTTGATTGTCAAATATTTATAATTAGAACACTAACATGTTTATGTATCATTAAAATGATTTATCCATTGTTTACAAGACATAACTAAATTTAACATAAAAATTAAATGATTTTCAAAGTATTATAAAACAAAACGTCTTAATAAAAACATTAAAATGGATTAGAAGGTTAGGTTTATGTGAATATTATTAATAAAAAAACTAAATATATTAACTTAAATGTAAACATTTAAGAAACATTCTTAAACTTTGAATTTTACTTTTAATTTTTGAATCTAACGTAATTTGTTTAATAAACTGAAAAACCGAACCGTTGTTAAAATTGTAATAACCGAAACCTAACAGTTTTCAAAAACCAAAAACCGAACTTTCGGTTACGGTTTTGGTTTTACCCAAAAATCGAACCGAACCGTGCACACCCCTAGCCACCATCCAAGAAAACGAATAAAAGGATAGATGGAAAATAACTTGTACAATATATCTAGCACAACTTGCAAACAATGATGCTTAAGATTGTTATAAATAAATAGTATATAAATATAGGATGATATTGTTATAAACAAGAGATAAATGGAAACATTTCATTCATCACCATATCATGTACATATACACATATATATAGATCAACACGATAATAACCCTAAAGCCCGTTAACATTAGAACGGGCTTGGCCTAGGGGCCTGAATGTCTGCATTCATAACACTCCCCATTAGACATTTAGAATTATATACACTATTAACATTATACTACTGGATAATGTTTGCACGATTCTTGAGGATCGATGTTAACTGATACTGCAGGACCAGTTATGCTGCCTCATTAAAACCTTACTAAGAAAACCCAATGGGACAAAACTTAGTCAAGGAAAAAGAGTACATACAGTGTGTATATTATGGGTACATTACTCCCCCTCAATGTTACATGTATATCTCGATGATGTTGAATTCAATCTTCTGTGACAGTTGCTTGGCTTGATATTCGACGTAGTCTTCTTTGATTTGAGTGTTGCTATCTACATTGTCTTCATATAGTATTGTTATGGGTGGAATTTTCTGACTCATATACTGAGGATATATCTTGACCTTACATATTGATTACAGCGACCAGGATACTGAACCAGGATATTGGTAACATCCTGCGGGAGTATCCTACTCGTTACTAATGATTTTCTTTGGATGCAAGGTACCAACGTTCACAGGGCTTGGTCCTCCTGAAGACTCGGTCATGACGGTTGAAAGAAAGACGTTGGAGACCGGAAGAAAGGGTCTACAACGATCAAGAGGGAATATTTGAAGGATCCCTAAAATGTAGGATAGTTAGTTAGTCTTGTTTACTATTTAAAGGGCACTTGGATCAGCAGTAAGACACACATCATCTCGCACTCTTCCACTTTCTGATTACAGAAACACTCGAAAACACTCATTGCACTCACATTATTCAAACATTGTAACACCTAGAGCTGATCCAAGCAGTATCCCGAAGTTGTATCTGCTGTTTGATCAATAAGAAGAACAAGGCAGCTGCCGATTGTCAGCTCCCGAGGTTTTATGCCGGCGATCTAGATTGATCAAGGGCTTTCCTCGTATATCACGTGTCAATCTTTAGTTTATTGCATTATTTTTACGAATTGATATAGTTCTGTATCCTGGAACTATATCCTGAAACTGCTTATATTTTTAATCAAGTTAACACATTTTTATCCAATCTACATAGCACACTACCTCACAAAACTAATTTGATCACTAAATTGCTTCGGTAATTTTTGATCAAAACAATTTGGGGCCCACCGTGGGGCGAGTGGTGCTATTTCTAATCAAAAGTTTTCTAAAATCATTAATCGGTTTTTTATCTCTAATATTTTCACGAGGTTATCTTTGATGGCTTCTCAATCAGGTTTGAGTTATTCTTCGGTGCCCGCATCAACCTCTGCTGTAACTGGTTCATTGCCTCTTCCACCTCCACCAGCCCAGACATCCTAAAGGAGGAATGAAAGCCAAGCAGCTCGAGATGCAACTACTGCTCAAAATATCTCTAGATCCGGAGTTTCAGGAGAACTCCTGTTTTTGCTTCTAACGACGAAAATTTGTCTTTGTTTAGTAGTATATATAGGGTCAAATGAAGCAACAACAGGTAATTAACCAGATGCTGATAAGAGAAATACAACTTTTAAAATCCAACCCCAGGAAACCTGCTGAGGATATTGTCACTCCCTTGCAACCCAGGATTCTGAACTTCAGTTCGGCAGTATACACTAAGGATAATCAGGGCAACATTATACCGAGTCACTCTCGGAGCAATATCCCAGAGATCCCCTCATCAAACAGGATGTCAACTGTCAGGGATCCAGGATATGTTCCAAGATATGGCAAGAATCAACAGGCTGGTAACTTATCAAATAATGTTAATACTTTTGCTACTAACAATGTTGGATCTTCGCAGGATACAAGTGTAACCTCAACACTCTCTGGAGAGCTTCAGAAATTGAAGGATATGATATCAAGTGTACCTGGGGTAGTGCAGCCCAAACCGGAAGTGTCCCAGGATAATCACAACATATCTCGCTTCGTTTGCCACATTTGTGATGCTGAAATCCGAAAGAGATTCCAAACTCCCAACATGAAGCTTGATGATGGGACGACGGATCCTGAAGAGCATATTGCCCAGTATAGGGAGAGGATGGATGTGAATCCTATTACACCGGATCTTAAAGAAGCATGTCTCTGCAAGGGCTCGGCTCTACTCTGACAGGATCGGCCTTGAAGTGGCTCTTAAGCGTTCCACCTCATCCAATTACATCGTTTGCTCATTTGGATAACACAGGGACCTCAAGAATCCCTTAGGGATTACGTGAACAAATTTAGTAGGGAATCCCTAGATATCCAGAACCTTGATGTTGCTACGGCAATACAAGCATTCAAGATGGGATTACAGAAGGATTCCCAATTTTATCAGGATCTTGTGATGAATCCTTGCAGGAATCTGGATGAAGCTCGAAACAGGGCCCTGAGATATATCAGGCTTGAAGATGACAAGAAAATGAAAGAGAGGATGAATTCATCCTCAACATATGAATCAACTAACAGGAAGTCAGAATCCTCGTACAAGCCATATCGCTCTAAGCCATATGGCAGGAATGACAACAAAAAAGTGAATGTTGTTGAGGATGAAGATCCTGAGGAGTATCCTGAGTTATCTGAGTACTGTTTTTCTGTTAATACTCCTGAAAGAATATATGCCATGCAGGGTTTAGGAGATAAAGCAAGATGGCCTAGGAAGAACCAACAAAAGGCTGATTGGAAGGATAATCCAAGTGATGCACCTTCCATGAAGATTTTGGACATGTAACGGAAGATTGCATAGCCCTGAGAAAGGAGATAAGCTATCTCCTAAGCAAAGGCTGCTTGAAAGATCTTATCGGCAGGAAGAAAAATAAGGGACATGATACTAACAAGGATCCTGAACGAGCAGCATCGCCTCCCTCAGATGCCAAAATAATCAATTTCATACCCGGAGGATCCGATATATGTGGGACCTCTTATTCTGCCACTAAAAGGCATGCCAAAGAGGCAAAGGCAGAAAGAAGGGATAAGCCAACAAGGATGACGATGCTCACGAATGACAAAGTCATAACATTCGATAGTGACGACCAGGATAACATCCAGGATCCTCACCATGATGGTTTGGTTATTACCTTATATATCGCTAACCATTTTGTACGCAGGATATTGGTGGACAACGGGAGCTCGGTCAACATCATCCAGTTAGAAACCCTGAAAAGGATGAACATCCAAGAAATGGGGATTACCTTGAAATCCACCGTGCTTGTAGGGTTCAGTAGAGAGGCAAAGAACACTGTTGTAGAGATAAAGCTACCTGTCTACATTGAGGGATTAAATTCTATGCAACGATTTTGTGTTATGGATTCATTATCCTGCTACAATATTATATTAGGCAGGCCATGGATTCATGATATGAGAGCCGTGCCTTCCACTTATCATCAATGTGTTAAGATTCCTACTCCTTGGGGTAGTCAAGGTGGAAAGCGACCAGCAAGAAGCAAAGGATGCTATTCCTCCATGATGAAGGCGTCAACAAAATCCCGGGCAGGATAGCAATTAAAGATACAAGCCCAGGATATTGAGGAAACTTCTGAGCAGGATGTTAAAAGAGTTATCCTGGATCAAGATAATCCTGATATCTCGGTGCTTGTAGGGACCAATATCCCTTAGGATATTGATAGTAAACTTACTAACTTTTTGAAATGCAAGATGTCCATGTTTGGATGCAAACATGAGGACATGACAGGCATATCGAAAGATATTATAACTCATAATCTAAGAATTGACAGGTTTTTCAGGCCAATTTAGCA
Source organism: Scalesia atractyloides (assembly GCA_947069175.1). Taxonomy (NCBI): domain Eukaryota; kingdom Viridiplantae; phylum Streptophyta; class Magnoliopsida; order Asterales; family Asteraceae; genus Scalesia; species Scalesia atractyloides. The sequence goes on from CAMTDV010000006.1 coordinate 17,667,220, forward strand.
AAAGAGGAGGAAATTTGCTCCTGAAAGAAATACGATTATACAAGAGGAGGTTGAAATATTATTGAAGTCTAGGATGATTAGGGAAGTCAAGTTCCCTAAGTGGCTAGCAAACGTAGTAGTGGTTCAAAAGAAGGAAAATGGAGAGTTTGTGTAGACTACACAGACCTCAATAAAGCATGTCCTAAAGATCCATTCCCATTACCTCACATAGATTCGATGGTAGATGTGACTGCCGGCCATGAAATGCTGACCTTTATGGATGCATCTTCAGGATTTCAACAGATCCAAATGCAGCCATCTGATCTGGAAGATACATCATTCATGACACCTACATGTATATACTGTTATACTGCCATGCCTTTTGGTTTAAAAAATGCAGGTGCAACATACCAAAGGTTAGTCAATATGATGTTCAAAGACAAACTGGGGGACACAATGGAGGTGTATATAGACGATATGGTGGTAAAATCCAAGAAAGCTGAGGATCATCTTCAGGATCTTGAATGTCCATTCAATACCCTGGACCAGTATAATATGAAGCTGAATCCTGCTAAGTGTCACTTCGGAGTGGGGGCAGGAAAATTTCTAAGATATATTGTGACTAAGAGAGGAGTAGAAGCAAGTCCAGAATAGATTAAAGTTGTCCTAGATATCAAATCACCATCCAATATGAAGGATGTTCAAAGGCTAACAGGAAGAGTAGCGGCATTAAACAGGTTCATATCAAGATCCTCAAAAAAATGCAAGGAATTCTATGATATCCTGAAGAAAAACAAAAAGTTTGAATGGGGTGAAAGACATGAAGCTGCCTTGCAAAAGTTGAAGCAATATCTTTCAAGTGCACCTCTATTGATGAAGCCTGAGGATGGTGAACCCTTATCCCTATATCTTGCAGTATCAGGGAATGCAGTAAGTGTTGTTTTGGTAAAGGATCATGAAGGTCAGCAATATCCTGTTTATTATGTTAGTAAAAGCTTACTAGATGCTGAAACCAGATACTCACATTTGGAAAAACTAATATTAGCTCTAGTTATGGCATCAACTAAACTTAGACATTACTTTGAAACACATAGGATTCGTGTTAAACCAATTACCATGTTCAAAATGTGCTTAGGAAACCCGAAATGTCTGGTAGAATGGCTAAATGGTCCGTTAAACTAAGTGCTTATGATCTAGTATATGAACCTAGAAATGCTATAAAGTCTCAGGCTCTAGCAAACTTTGTGGCAGATTTTAGTAGTGATATTCAAAATGAAGCTGACCTAGAAGTACAACAACTAGGTGAGGATTCAGGATGTTGGATATTGTGTACTGATGGTGCATCTAATATAAGGGGTGTAGGATTAGGAATACTACTAAAATCGCCACAGGGGGACATATTACCCCAGGCTATTAGATGTGAATTTCCTGCTACTAATAATGAAGCAGAATATGAAGCCCTGATAGCAGGATTAGAATTGGCTAAGAATATGAACGTTAAGTGTTGCAAGTGTATGTTGACTCCCTATTGATTACTAACCATTTCAATGGATCTTATACAGTCAAAGGTGAAAAGTTAGCTGAATATCTTGAAATTGTTAAAAAATTAGCAGGATACGTCGAAAATTTTACACTTGAACAGGTACCAAGAGAGGAAAATGCTGAGGCTGACGCTTTAGCAAATCTAGGATCTACTGTCAGGATACCGGAAGGAACTCAGATACCAATATTACATATCCTGTATCCTGCGACGAAACTTTTAAAGTTTCAGGATAAGGAGGTAACAACTATTCAGGATCCTGGTGAAGAATATCCTGATAAGGATCCTGAATCCTGGATGACTCCAATTGTGAAGTACCTTGAAAAAGGAAATCTCCCAAAGGACAAAAATCCCAAGGCTTTCAGAATGAAGGTATCCCGCTTTACTATAATAAATGATGTTTTGTATAAGAAATCCCTTGCAGGTCCATATCTGAGGTGCTTGGAAGATCATGAGACCAAGGAGGTACTTCAGGATATACACGAAGGAGATTGTGGCAACCATACTGGGGGCAGATCTTTATTCTCTAAGGTATTGAGGACAGGATACTACTGGCCGACCATGAGGAAGGACGCTGCAGAGTATGCTCGAAAATGTGATGCATGCCAGAGACATAGCAATATACTACATCAGCCTGCAGAACCATTATATCCTATCATATCTCCTTGGCCCTTTATGAAGTGGGGGATGGATATAGTGGAAAAACTCCCAAAGGCTCCTGTAGGAAAGGTTTTCATGCTAGCAATGACAGATTATTTCTCTAAGTGGGTTGAAGCAGAAGCATTTGTTCAAGTTAGGGATCAGGAAGTGGTGTCTTTTATCAAGAGGAATATCCTGACAAGGTTTGGGATACGGCCGAGATAATCTGCGACAATGGTTCCCAATTTATCAGCAAAAGGACTACTGATTTTTGCAAAAGTTGGGGAATTAAGATGATCATGTCAACACCGGTGCATCCTCAAGCTAATGGACAGGCAGAATCCTCGAACAAGATAATTGTCAATAACTTGAAGAAGAGATTAGGTGCTAAGAAAGGAAAATGGGCAGAAGAATTACCATTTGTCATATGGGCTGATAGAACAACTGTGAAGAATGCTATTGGGCAAACCCCATTTTCTTTGGTACTTGGGATAGAAGCAGTGATTCCAACAAAAATGGTGATACCCACAGCTAGGTCAAGCCTACGGGATCCTGAAGCGAATCCTAGACCTTATGTCAAGAACTGGATACTGTTGATGAAACTAGAGATACAACAAAGCTAAGGATGGCGGCATATCAACAAAGGATAGCCAAATCGTACAACAAGAATTTAAGAACTAGGATTCCAAGTTGGAGATTGGGTATTGAGAAAATCATTTCAGAATACAACTAATCCTTCTGATGGGAAGTTAGCTCCAAAATGGGAAGGCCCATACGAGATTGAGTCAGAATCAGGAAAAGGAGCATACTGGCTCAAGACCATGAAGGGACATATGATACCAAGATCCTGGAATGCTATACATCTTAAGGCTTATTTCAAGTGAGTTTAGAATTTGATTTCTGACTCAGGATGGTATGAATTCTATATCTTTTAAATATATATTTTTAGTTTGTGTTATTTTTCTTTGAAACCCAATACTAATTTAAGCATCTGAGGGGTGTTAGCCAAGCTAACACCCACCTTAGGATAAAGGTGTTTTGTATGATATGCTTCAAGATACTTGCTCAAGATGAATCGAAAGATTAGAGGACTGGCCCCCTCTTTCACGTTTAAGGGATTCAGATCCCTTCACAGGTTTAAAGGTATTCACCTTTCTTCCGAATTGGGTTTAAACACCCCGCCTGGAGTGCAAGTATCTGGGTATAGTTCAAGATGGCGGGACCAGTTCATGTAAAAGTGGCTGACAATTTCGTTATTGTTGGCTATATCCTGGATCCTTACGGATATGAGGATTGATCACCCTCTCTCGCGAAAGGGTATTTTCATACTCTCTAAGGTTTAAAGGTTTTCACCTTTCTAAGTCTTGGAGTTTATACACTCCCGCCTGTAGCGCACGAAAACAAGGGTTTATCCCCAAGATACTAAGGGTTTATCCCCAGGATACTAAGCGTCGATGTTCCATGCAGGCATTCGAAGCCCGCAACTCTTGCTTCATATGCCATTTTCAGCCTGGCTTGGAGGAGGGAAATCACGACAGAACCTTTGAGGCCTTCCCGGTAGGAGTTCATATCCTGCTCATGCTGGAGTTGGGCTGCATCCACCTTGGCCTGGGCATCCTGATTAGCCTTTTGGATGGTAGCCTGAGCTTCCTGAGTCATTGCCTTGTATGTGTCCTCATAATGCTGGGATTTGGCGGCGGAAATCTTTTCATGGTTCTTGATCGTGACTTGAGCTTCCTTCAGCTTGGCCTCTAGCATCCTGTTGACCCCACATGCGTCCTCGTAAAGATGCGTCAGGCGACCGAGACCCTTCAGTCCGAGATACAGGTATCAGTACATATATAATATAATCAGGATATCTGTTCACCATATATGTATAGGATAGGATAAGGATATTCACCTGGTTGAGAGAAGAAGTCATCAAGGCACTGGACTCGAGGAATCCCTAGTTCTCGTAGGCAAAACCCTCACCGGTAGCAGGGGAGTCTGTTTCTTTTCTCTTTCGAGAGCTGGTGACACGTGGCTTTGTGGTAGGGGAAGGCTTAGGCATGGTCGTGGCCTTGGAACTGGTGGCAGGCTTGGATGCAGTGGATGGCTTGCTGGATTCCTTCTTCACTTGGACAGGGCCAGAGTAGCTGTCAAGTTCTTCAAGGTCGAAAACTTCAGGCTTTTTGACTGGATCTGCATAAAGGGGAGAATTCTTAATATTAAATTTAATTTTATAAACACATAGTTATGTACTGACATATGTAAAATTGGATGAAGAGTATTGGCTTGAACTTGAGTGAAGGGATGTGAAACTTCTATCACTTTTGGGTAATTTGTAAGTTGCTTTGATTCTTTCCTCAGACTCTGCAGTAGGAGGGGCTCGTTCCTTGAGATTCACTGCAAGAAAAAGGAAATATCAAGATGTCAGTTCAGGATGTAAGATCGAGATGCATTTGGGGATATCCCTAAAACCCTAAATCCTACCAGTGGTCAGCCACTTCATCAGAAGGTCAACACCTTCGTCGATGGAGTCCCTCTTAACAAAGAAGAACTTGCGTTTCCAATCATCCTCATTTTTGTCACTTTGAGGATGAGGGGGTTGTTAGAGGTGGAAAAAAGCAAGAATCGACTAGAACCGTGTGATCTTAGGCGATAGGCAATGGGTATATCCTGAATGCACAAGTCAGGGATGTGATGGGTCTTGATCCGGTCAATTACGATCAATAACCTCCAGATCATAGGCATGGTTTGAGCAAAGCAAAGGCTGGTGGTACAAAAAAACTGCATGATAAACTCAGGAAATGGGTATCGAAGGCCTAAAGAAAAGGGGTAGGCTAGAAAACAAATCCACTCCTTGGATACCGCATCTGATCGTAGATTCCGGTCAAATGGCCGGATAATTGCGCCGTCGGGAAAGGCGTCGGAACCCCTGAGAGAGGCGATATCAGCGTTATTGAAGGAGCACCCCTCCTTCTCTGGATTCTTGAGAAGATTCTGGTCGGTGAAAGTCGGGGTGTAATTGCTGGTATGTGATCGCGTTCGAGTAGCCATGGAGGAATCGAGAACAGAACAAAAGAAACGAAGAGAAATTAGGAAAAAGAGGGAGAAAATACCTGAGAATTCTGAAAATGTTATGATAAGTATCCAAAGAAAAGGAGAAGATATAGGCAAGAGATAGATAGCAATGAGTAAAAATCGCGTTGGAAGTTGCACCAAGTCACATCAATCTCTAATCCGATTAATAGCATCGAGTGGCGTAAAGAAAAAATATATCTGTTTGGATTAGAGATTCCCAACAGCTATATTTTTGGGGACACTTGTTATGGGTGGAATTTTCTGACTCATATACTGAGGATATATCTTGACCTTACATATTGGTTACAGCGACCAGGATACTGAACTAAGATATTGGTAACATCCTGCGGGAGTATCCTACTCGTTACTAATGATTTTCTTTGGATGCAAGGTACCAACGTTGACAGGGCTTGGTCCTCCTGAAGACTCGGTCATGACGGTTGAAAGAAATACGTTGGAGGCCGGAAGAAAGGGTCTACAACGATCAAGAGGGAATATTCGAAGGATCCCTAAAATGTAGGATAGTTAGTTAGTCTTGTTTACAATTTAAAGGGCAATTGGATCAGCAGTAAGACACACATCATCTTGCACTCTTCCACTTTCTGATTATAGAAACACTCGAAAACACTCACTGCACTCACATTATTCAAACATTGTAACACCTAGAGTTGATCCAAGCAGTATCCCGAAGTTGTATCTTGCTGTTTGATCAATAAGAAGAACAAGGCAGCTGCCGATTGTCAGCTCCCGAGGTTTTATGCCGACGATCTAGATTGATCAAGGGCTTTCCTCGTATATCACGTGTCAACCTTTACTTTATTGCATTATTTTTACGAATTGATATAGTTCTGTATCCTGGAACTATATCTTGAAACTGCTTATATTTTTAATCAAGTTAACACATTTTTATCAAATCTACATAACATAGTACCTCACAAAACTAATTTGATCACTAAATTGCTTCGGTAATTTTTGACCAAAACAAGTATAACTTGAGCTTCTCTTGATCACCTCTAATCTACATTCTTCTTAAATATGTTGAAATCTTCGACTTTCATAAATCATATCTGGATTGATATCTAACTATGTGCGAGTCTGATATATGTCAATCATAATCCAGGACTCCATATTTTCTCTAGTGGAAGTATCCCGTGTCTCGAGTTCGTAAATATGTCAATTTAATATTTAATGTGCTTTATAATCTGCCTCGTTAAAACCCTTTCCAGGAAACCCAGTGGGATAAAACGATAGCTAAGGGAAAAAGAGTGCACGATGAATTATACATGAATAACAACATGCTTCAGTATGTTGTTAAATATGTACTTCAAGACCTACAACATAATCTAATGCTACTGGATCAGTCATGTTGCCTAATTAAAACCTCTACTAAGAAAACCTAATAGGAAAAACTTAGTGAAAGGAAAAAAAAAGTGCAACATGTTAATTACAACTATATCTTGTTAATAAATTTATCTACAACGTAACCCCAGGTGTCGTTTAGTTTGCAAGATATATTCAATCGCAACTAAGTATGGTACTTCGGGACCAAGTACTTATCCACCCTCTTAAGGATAGTTTGTCAAGCGATTAGACAGTCATTAATGTATTCAACGAATGAGCTTTTTCCATATAACATCTTATGGATGTAGTTTGATTGATGAGCCAATATTACACGCATACTCGAACTGATCGATAAATAACCATGTTGTGTAAAGGATCCTTCAAAATACTCTCTCTAGTTCGACAGTTTCGTTCGATGATATCATCAGTGTAAACTACGATTATTTGAACTAAGTCTATTGTACCACATACTACCAATTGCTTGAGACCACATAGAAATCTTTGAGATTTGTAACTCACACATGGGGTTATTGTTTCATAATGCTTCATGCATTTTAGATCCTTCATGGATTTTCATATAGATGTCACTTTTAATTGTCTCTTAAAAGTATACGGTAACAACATCCATAAGTTTTATCTGAAGTCTTCTGAGATTGTGAGGCTGCTAAAACATCTAAAGGTTAATGCATCCACTACAGACGAATACGTTTCCTCATAATCATCTTCTGGGATTTAGGGAAAACCTTTATGTTAAAATGTGTGCTTTACATCGCAAAAACTCATTATTTATGTTTCTTTTTATTTAAAGACACCCATTTATAACCTACTGGTTTGACATCTGTGGGTGTTCGAACTGCTGGTTCGAAAACGTTTAGTTTGTCGAGCGATTTTAATTCAAACTTTAGCATCTAGCCACTTTGGTTATTTCTGTGCGTATTCTCTTGCACGATTTTATATATGTAATCTTTATCATTGATTACATCTTTGCTATAGCATATACAAATATATAATTTTACACATGTTTCATTACGGTTCCATATTGTACTATTTTGTACATAATTCATTTGAGATCTCATATTTGTTTAGTACCTGAGTCTTTTCTGGAACTCCATTATCCTACATCAGAATTTCATCTCTTCTAGGATTTTATCAATAACCTCTTTTAAGGTTTCCGTATTCAACCCCTTCTTGGGATTTGTAACCACTTCTAGGGTTTTGTATTCTACCACTGTTAGGGTATCCTATGTAACCTCTTATGGTTACACCAACTGCGTTACTATGCTCTTTTCATGTTAGTGGGTTTCATCTTTTGGAACCGATTTATATCTCACACTTTCGTAATATGATAATCATTTTGTGAGTACTTCAATTCGAGCAGATGATTTTAGCTGGTATATATGATTGTCACTTTATTTGTGTTAGTGAATGCATATGGTATTTCATGTGCTGTTTTTTGCAAATACACGCTCTTTCTTTTGGACTTCAGATTGACCACTTCAGCGGTCAAGATTTAGTATGATGCAATCATGTATTACCAGTCTTTTCTTTTCTTATCCAATCTCCTCCTAAGACTGGGAATATTGGCTTGTTAAATGGATAGTTAGCATTGGTGTTGTAAACATGTCCATTTTGGTACTTTACATATATTGCATAACCAAAATAACTTTTGGTTCTCTTCTAGAGACCAGTTGTTATGGGGAGTATTTACTATTAGCAGTTGGTTTTGAACTAATTAGAGTACAGTCATTTGGAAATGAAAATTTGTCTCGACTACATATGCCTCTTACTATATTTCACGTTATCGGATATATGCTACATTTGTCTAGCTGGAAACTCACATGTGACCAATATATATGCGTCACAAAAGGGTTTTGTGAAAACGTATTCTAGTTGGTAAAACCTTTAGTTTTCTAATATGGTCTTCTGGCCATATTGTCATATGGAGATATTCAGTATCAATTTCGATCACAGTTTCAATGTGCTACATGTTTAGCTGAATATAACTGAACTTAGTAAGTTAATTCAGGATATATTAGAATACGAGGCATTTTCGATTATAAAAGATGGTATCAGTGAGTAAGATGCCGACGCTCTTCCGGAGCATTTGATATGCGACTAACACTTGAACCAATATCAATTAGTGTCTCAGCCGGGGATAACATATGTATTATGGTTTTATGATAGTGTTACTAGTGATACTGTCGTGTTGTTGTATATTAAACATTCGACTCATATTTTGTGATAGCTCTACTAGAGCTTCGACACTTCCATACATCTTAGTTTATTAATGGTTGGTCAATCTGCATGTGTAGCGGTTATTTTCTTACCCTTTGTAAGATCTCCCCCTCAGTGGTTGTCACATGCCACTATTTTCAGATATTTGATCATAAACCTCTCTTGTCCATGAGTTGATTCAAGTATGTATATAGCCTCTATTGGGTCATAGACTCTTTTTCTCCTCCTTGTATACTAAATGTTAGCTACATTTGCTTCAGGAAATGGGCTAGTACTGATCGGACGTATTGAATGGTTATTTTTTTCTACTATATCAGAGGAGAAGATTATGTATCAACATTTGTTTGGAAGGAGAACTTGTTTCTATTTTCTTCTAGGCTATTTGCCGCAATAAATTTTGGCTTGTAAAGTTTGTGGGAGGTAATTATGCTAGAGTTATCGAGAACGATGAACTCAAATTTTAAAGATTCGATATGAAATCATTTTAAACATTCAGACTCTTTAACGATATTGGTACTTCAGGAGTATATATCAAGTGTCATAAATGGAAAAACTTTTATTGACTTTTTTTTTCTTATAAACAAACTTATTTTCTCATAATATCTATAAGAAGTAGTACAATGTTCGAGTCATGTAATTTTATCAGTCTAATATCTTACAACATTTTATAACTATATGATGAGATTCGGGAAGTATGACACTTCCGGTGTCGTATCTAAACATATTTATACACTTTCTTGTGAGTGATAACAACCAACTATTTGTGGTCTTTTAGTTGCTTTATTCAATGATATCAATATTAATGATTTATCACATAACACATATACCAAAAAGGTTAAATTATGAAATTTCCAACATTTCATACAAGTCACTTATAAACGGACATATATAATTCATATTAACCTATCACGATATAACTAATCAAAATTGTATCTTGTATACAAATATCGACACATTAATTTAAAATATAATAATACATATCCATGAACTCACGTACACATAACCCTTTTTAATTATGAATAAGCCTTTTTAATGATATAAATACTAGGTATCACGAGGGAGACAATGTATTATTGTGTAATGTTTTTTTTTGGTAAAAAAAAAACAATTCATGTATATTAAAACTTCATACAATCAATCCATGTGTAATTTAATGAATCTTATTAATCATATAAAATTTACTTATCAATTATCATATTAAGAATTCCTAATCATGAAAGGCAATAAATATTAAAATCATCATATACAGTTTTAAGAATCCTAATACTAGTTGCGTACCTTAAACTTTATTTACCAAATAAAAACATCTAAGTAGTTAATCTACTAATTTTAAATATATGGCATGCATACTTTCAAATTAAAAATTCAATAAACTAAAGAATTATCCAAACAGTTAAGGATTAGAGCAATTAATGGCTTATAATTTGGTCAGTTACGTCAAAAAAAGTTTTATTGATATTTGGAGTTTCCGTTCTACACCCGTAAGAGTCGGTGTCAGTTACTTCAACCTGACAAACACAACTACAAAAAAATGCCATTTAGTGACGTACAAAAAATGCCATTACCAAAAAATGCCACTAAAGACTAATGGTAGGGCACACAGAATGTCGCTAGAAGTACTGACGCTAAAGCCTTTAGTGACACTTTTTCAATCTGCCGCACAAAGTTTTTGAACTTTCAGTGGCACTTATTTTTTTTTGCCACGATATCAAAAAAAGCTTTTATAGCACAAATTTTGTGACATTAAAAAGTACTTCTAATTAGTTATCCATACTAGTTTAGTGGCACTTCTTTTTCTACAATTAAAAAAAAACTGTGACACAAATTTTATGTCAATAAAAAATTGTTTCTAGTTAAATATATGTACTATATTTATATATTTATTGGCATGTATTCTTGTCACAAAAATCACATTATTTACAATATAAAATATAAGATAATAGATTGTAAATGTGAAATTCACAATATTATAACTTCAATAATAAGTTTGATCTAAAACATATTCCAAATGTTTACACAAGTAGTCTACACGTTCTTTTAAGAGAGAACTTCACAGTCAACACTCTTTAGCAGATCAATAGTTTGTGAATCTGTCAAAGGAAGCACCATTACTTTTTGCAGCGAGCATCCTTTTAACTAATCAAGTGTATCCACTTTTCTCGGAGCCTTTAACTTTGGAGCAAGTCCTTTCCGCCTTTAGGTTTACCTTGGTTTTAAAAAGTGAGAGGCGCACAAAAGCGACGAGATCTAAAATTGAGGCGCGAAGCGTAAAACGCAAAAGCGGTGGGCTTTTCGTACCCGAGGCGCAAGATGTTTATATAATTTTTTTTATATATCTCATACATATCCCATAGGTTTTTAGCTTACTTTAACGAAAATATAGCTATAAATAAGGCTTTTATACCATTTAACTTACATGTACAAATCAAAACACCCAAGGTACAACATTTATCTGCAGTAAAACGCCTCAGATAGATGAGGCGCACGACTTAGGCCAAAAAGCCCCCAAAAAACCCTAAAATTTGCGCTTTTTGGGCGCTTCTTGTAATTACACAAGGCGCTGAGCGAAAAAGCCCCAGAACCTGCGCCTTTGTGCGCCTCGCGCCTAGGCGCGCTTTTTTAAACCCAGAGGTTTACAACCTGACACACTTAACTGTAGAATAAACTTTTGTTGTACAAGAGCAACAATTTCATATTAATATATGGCTATAAAATTAGATACAAATTTAGGAGATGACCTGCTAGTCCTTATTTATGGTATATAACACCTGTAGATTGTAGATAGTAATAGATGCCATTGGTGCTGCCCTGCATAGCAAGAACACTTAAAGATGAAAACAACATTGTGTAAGCAATAGTGATACACAAAGATTAAAGAAAACAAAATTACCAATCTACTTGTAAAAGATGTCCACCACTGCCATGACTCATGAGTTTCAAGTAACAGATCGACAGTCTATATTTCTAATGTCATTCCATTAGCTATTTAATAAGAAAAATAAAGTGAATTTTCTAGTTTAAAGATCAAGTTCAAAGGATGCAATTCAGTAAGTAATTAGTGGTGAGTTGTAGCAATGGTACGCAAGCTAACCTTAGAAAATCCATTAACACTGCCTTTGATGAACTAGAAACATGCTTGTGCACTTTTAGAAACTAGCAAGGAAGACAATATAAGGTAGTAAAAGTCATACTAATATATGAAGTCAAGAGTAAACCAGCTAATCCTTCAGAATTTAGCAAACACATCATACCGTCTATATCTTCATGCAACCAATCATAAAGGTACATAATTTCGTCCAATACAATAAGCAATAACAAAGCCTAAAAGCAAACATACCATATCAATACAAAGGCGTCTAAATCATTTTGGAAGCCTAAAGCAAAGTCTAAAATTGGGGCCTACTCTGTAATTTATTATAATAAATTCTAAATTTAACATCGGCATAGATCAAAATACTTAGGGTGTACACGAATCGAGCTACTCAAGCTCAGCTAAAAAAAAGCTCAAAACAGGTCGAGCTTAAATAATGAGCTCAAGCCCCAGCCCAAGCCTATAAATAAACTTGTTTTTTAAACGAGTCCGGGCTTCACTTATCAAGCTCAAGCCGCCTCGCGAGCCTAAACGAGTCCATTACTTGTACAATTTTTAACTTCAGTTCGTCACCTTTTGCATTTGATAAATGTTGGTTAGTTACTACAAAAATGGTGTTTAAAAAGTTAAAATTAGATGCTATATTAAACAATCTTCGAGCGAAATGATATTACAAAACTGTATTAAGCACCAAGCAGACTACACTTTTATGTTAAGCTTCATCTAGAAGTCAATAAATTTGTTTTAACTTAACTGCTAATTCATGAGAAAATACACTACTGAAAACCTCGGAAGCACGGAAACGCCTGGGAGGTGCCGTCTCCCGTCCCGGGGACTGCTAGGGGACGGAAACGGCACAGGGACGGCCGGGAAACGTCCCCGACAGGTAGGAAACGGCCAGGAAGCGTGCAGGAGAAGGGGACGGTGTATGGGGACGCGTAGGAAACGTTTCTTGCAAGTTTCCGGTTATTTTTTTTTGGTTTTTAAGAGTTAGAGCATGCTTGCTCGGTATAAAAGGTATGAAAATATGAAACCCTAATTGTGTTCATGCTTAAGCTTATATGGTTAACTGTTTTGTATGAAAGCTTGAGCCATGTGTTTTCGGTAAGGTTTAATGGTTGGTTTGTGATTAACCGGAACTTGAAAGCGATTTGCTTGTTAACATTTGATTAGATTAGGAAGAAACGGGATTTTTGAGCTTTACATCAATATATAACTATTTTGGGGTTTTGTGTTACATTATCTTTGATATGTATTTATTTTTTTATATGTTTTTATTCCTGTACATGTCCCGTCCCCGCTTCTTGAATTTTTTAGTTTTGCCGGTTTCCCGTACCCGTACCCCGTTCCCGTACCCGTCCCAGTGCATCATAGCTGAAAACACATAAACAAATTTCAGTGAAACTGCAAAATATAAAACTTCTTGTGTTAGCCCTAATAAACACAAAAAAGCATATCTATTGGCTGGTACATTAACTTAATTGAATTTGGTTCAAAGACCGACTGGGGGCTTAAATTCCCAAATTAAAAAAAGAGTACGTAGAACAGAATAAAAGATTAATTAGATTAACATAACAGAATAAATGCAATTTCGAACAATAGATTGGGATAAACAGACTGAACGCACCGACCTTCAAGGCTTTCAATTTCAAACAAAGATGCCTTCAAATTCAAACAGGGAACTTCGATTCCGGATTTGCTGCCTGCAAAGCTTCAATAAATCGATTTAATTAAAAAGAAAAGAGTACTCTCAACTTGATAAATCGTGAATTTGATGACTGGTAGAAGAACACTCCATCTATATTAATTACTCAAACCAACTTTTCATTGTTCAAGAAGAAATTGAATGATTAAACCTATAAAGACAAATCTTAATTGCGAATGTGACTCAGTGATTGTTTAATTCTCCACACGAATCGATTATAATATACTACTATCGAATCTAATCAAACTTCTGCTACCAATCGCTCATAAGCCCAACAATACATATCACATATCATCATCATCATATATAATATATAAATACATAAACAAAAGCAACAATATACATGAAGAAAGTTATACCAGAGGTCACTAAATAATAAACCATGTGACTCTACATATTAATTAATAAATAATAAAACAATACTAGTAACCAGTCAACCTCGGTGTAGAAGACCGATCAACAAATAAATTAAAAAGACAACAAACCTTTAAACGAGTGTCGATGGTCTTAGGGATTGGAAGAATACTTAGGGTTTGAAAGCGGGAGAATGAATGTCTTTTTCACCTGTCACTTTGGTGAAGGGGGGAAAATCAAAATGTTTGGATGTCAATTTGGGGAAGAGGGAAATGAAAAGTTTTGGGTGAAACTGATTTCGTGGGAGGTAAAAGAAATAACTTTTAAGAAAATAAAAAGAGTTAATTGTCCGGATGGTTCTTGTGGTTTCATGTTTTTTTACGTTTAGTCCCTAACTTTTGGAAATAGCATATATGCTCCTTATGGTTTATTATTTTATTACTCGGATAGTCCCTTCAGTTAGCTTGGAAATAGTAGGTATGGTCCCTATGGTTTGTTATTTGGTACTCGGATAGTCCCCTGAGATTTACGTAGGGGACTATCCGAGTAACAAAATAACAAACCATAGAGAGCATACCTGCTATTTCCAAAAGGTGGGGACTAAACGTGAAAAAACGTGAAACCACAAGGATCATCCGGGCAATTAACTCAAATAAAAATAAACAGTTTACTATTAAATTTAAAAAATAAACAATTTAATACAACAAAGATGGTTGTAAGCAAGTCAGCTAAGCCGAGCCAGTGTGGGTTAAGGCTCGGCTCATTTAAAAATCGAGTCGTGTCGAGCCAACTTGTTTATCTTAATAACCTGAAATGTTGGGTTCGGGCTTATCTCGTCAATAGCTTGTGGCTCGTCAAGTTGACTCATTTATCTTTCTAAGAAGTTATGTTTTAGATTTGTTGTATTCTTTTACACAAATAATAATATAAATAAAATCCAAAGAAACAATTAATAAAACAATATTTAGGCAAATAAAACAAAATTTTAAAAACTCTCGCTTTTCAGTCTATTTCTTTAATATATATAGTGGAATTTTAGGTTATATATGTGTATAAAAATTTGGGCTCTAATTTAAACAACCCAATCGAGCGAGTCATGAACAAAACCTACCTTTGCCCAGGCTCACCTAGTTTACAAACCGTGTCAAGCTACTCAGGCTAGTTTTAAACCAAGTCGATTTTTAGCCGAGCTTTTTTCGAGTGAACTTTAAGTAAACTACAAGCTTTTTAAACAACTCAAATAATAGATATGTATCGTTAAAAAATATAGGATCTCATATATAACAAATGCTCAATATTTTCAATGGCATACACAAAGTGCCATTAAAAACCTAAATTAGTGGTATAAAATTAAATGCCACCATAGGTGTGTTCTAAGAAAGAATGGCACACGTAAAGTGCCATAAAAGTCTAAATTGGTGGCACAAAATCTAAATGCCATTAAAAGTGTGTGCCACTATATGGTTTTTTTTGTAGTGATTTTAATTTCGGAAAATGTCTGTGGGTGCCATACGAAGAAAACAAACAAAAATTTGAATCTCGATATATCCTAATGCTTATGCGAGAGTATAATGATAGACGCTGGTTAGATATGATTACCTGATTGTTGACACAACTACATTCTGAATAAGTAAGAGGCCGATTCCGCTTTGAACTACGTGGACTATCAGATGTTTCTTTTGTAAACCTGCTCTCTTTGAAAGATATGGTGGCACCTATTGTTTTCATCGGGCGATTTCTCCGATGTCTTGCTTCTTTTTTCAGCCGGCGGTACAGAGGTGAAAATTGGGTTGATCACATTGACAACCGAAAAAGTAAATGATTAAACTACTAGATTTAGGAGTAATCGTTAAAGTGACTTGAAAGGTTGTGGTTTTCAAAGAGCTAATGTGCTGATAACGTGTTATAAACAAGAGATAAATGGAAACATCTCATTCATCACCATATCATGTACATATACACATATATAGATCAATACGATAATAACCCTAAAGCCCATTAACATTAGAACGGGCTTGGCCTATGGGCCTGAATGTCTACATTCATAACAACCCCCTCAGATATTAGAATTATATACACTATTAACATTATACTACCGGATAATGTTTGCACGATTCTTGAGGATCGATGTTAACTGATACTGCAGGACCAGTTATGTTGCCTCGTTAAACCCTTACTAAGAAAACCCAATGGGACAAAACTTAGTCAAGGCAAAAGAGTACATATATTGTGTATATTATGGGTACATTAATCCCCCTCAATGTTACATGTATATCTCGATGATGTTGAATTCAATCTTCTATGACAGCTGCTTGGCTTGATATTCGACGTAGACTTCTTTGATTTAATATTGTTGTTGAACGATCAAAACCCAAACAAACAACAATAACCTGGAAAACCAGGGAAAGAAGCATTTATCAAATCTTTATGAAGTACGATGAGGACTACGGTTAGTAGATTCTATGGCAGGAGGATTTTAGAGTTTGATCGATGGATGCAATGGGGCAATCTGTCGGACTTCTTGCAATTTGGAACCCATGTGTATTTGAAAGGCGGTGGTGGTTAAGCATAGACATTTTCCGGTCATCTGGGGTCAGATTCGTACATCAGATCCTAACCTTCCTACCGCTAGAAGAGCACTGTGGCAAGAGCTGGTACAAGTGAAGAATTCTTTTTCTGGCTTGCGGTTGATGCTCGGAGACTTTAATCACGTACACGGACCGGACAAAAGGGTAAACTCTGAATCTGTGGCTATGAATTCGTACTATTTTAATCAATTTATCGAAGGGAAGAACTGCGGGAATATCAAGCGATTTGTCTGATAGTTACGATTTGTCATCCTCATCGGACGACGGGGCGGAAATATTATTATCAACAATGGCAACGGTCCTAAAAACCATCGTTGAAGATTCAGATGAAGGGACTTCCCAACACCAACTCAAACGGAGGAAGTATATTGTTCGTGAACACGAAACGACAAACAATTTGCTAGTAAGTGATTATTTGTCACCCAAACTAACGTATGATGAAAAAAATGTTTAGGCGTCGTTTTCGTATGAGTAAAAATTTGATATTTAGAATATCAAAGGATTTAGAGGATAAATTATGTTTTTTTCCGACAAAGACCCGATACACGTGGTAATTTAGAAATTTACTACGTGGCAAAAGGTTACGCCCGCCCTAAGACAATTGGCTTACGAGAGTAGTTCCGACATAATGGACGACTATTTAAAAATGTGGGCACGAGTAGCTAGGGAAAGTGTTCACAATTTTTGTGCGTCTATCATTGAACTATACATGAAAAAATACTTGAGAAAACCAACGTTTAGTGATATGCACCAATTTTGGAACATCACGCTGAATATCATGGTCTCCCCAGGATGTTAGGGAGTTTAGATTATATGAAATGGGAGTGGGAACTTTGTCCAACTGCATGGCAAGGCTCTCACACAAGCGGATATCATGGATCACTGGCTATGATGCTTGAAATTGTTGCATCACAAGATCTTTGGATCTGGCATGAATTCTTTGGTATGCCCGATTCACATAACGATATAAACATTATTCATCACTCGCCCCTTTTCAATGATCTAATAAACGGTGTGGGACCTAAAGGAACATTTTTTTTTGTAAATGATGTTGAATAGAAGTATGGGTACTATCTTGTTGATGGAATTTACCCTGAATGGGTTGTTTTTGTGAAATCATTTTCAAGAGATGGAGCCCTAGATCCAAAAAGAACAAAGTTTAACAAAGTTCAGATGGTGGCACGCAAAGACGTTGAGCAAGCGTTTGGTGTTTTGCAGAAAAGGTGGCGCATATTGAGCATGCCTTGTCGATTGTATGAAAAAGATCAAATAAGAAACGTGATGTACACGTGCATCATTCTACACAACATGATTTTAAAGGATGATGGGCGTGCAGTAGTTGAATGTTATCCCGAGGAGACCGAACTAAATAATGAAGACAATAGTGACGAAGAGAGAACGCAAAACCAAAATCTAATCCAGTCAAGACAAATAAATTCAAATCTTCGAGCTAATTTGGTAGAACATGTTTGGACACTTTCTAGATTCAACTACATCGATGATGAAAATGAGGATGATTGATTTTTTTTGTGACGTAATGTATTTTTTTGTTGTATTTATTTAATATTAATTAAGTGTTTTAAAAATTAATTTATTAAATTCTATGATTAAAAAGAAAAGAAAAGAAAAATAGGTGTCAAATGGCATCCCGCGCCGCCTAGCCACACCCCACTATTTTGAGTGTGGACTGTGGAGCCCACAAGTGTCATATGCCAACCCAAGCCCGAATACATAATAATAAATATATTAATATACATACATTATTAGTAACCACCTCCCACTGTCTACTATGACCTATCTCCACCATCACCACCCACTATTTACTAGCATCCACTTTCCACGTCACTTATCCCAACCCTAACACCACATCCACCGTGTACCACTCGCCAGCGTACACACATCCACCACCGGTCACCACCCAATATTCACCATCTTCATCATCTCCGTCGTTCACAACCCTCATCCTCTGGTTACCACTACTGAAACCCACCGCAAACCACTTCTACCCGCTACCACCACACTCAAAATCCTATCCTTAATCGTCTCACCACCACGCTCAACAACCACCGTCTGATTCCAGTCATTCCACCATCCCTAATCTTGGTTCGTAGTGACGATCTAGAATGATGCAGACCCAAGTTCAATCCACACTTGTGTCACTTTGGTGGATTAGGCAATGATGGATAGAGTCTAGCCTCCTTGCAGAGGTGCCAAGTTCTTTCCTGAGCCCACCCGGGTTTTCGTTCCATCATGTATTACGCCAGAGAGTGTTCAACTCTTGTCGTGGTACAACGTCTGTCCGGTGGCAGTCGACAGTATGGTTTCCGGTGGCAGTCGACAGTATGGTTTCTCGGGGGGGAACGCTCAAGCCAAACTCTGAAGCCAGCTTGAGCGCGATTAAGACAAAATAGTCTGGCCGGAGTGGGGCAACGGGGCTCTCCAATTTGGGGAGTGCGATGGCCTAGAACAAGAAATTCGCCGTTCCAAATAAAATATTATTGGTGTGATACCGAGTGTCAACGGTATGAGAATATCATAACGAACCAAAACAATACCGATCAAACTTTGTACGTGTTACGAACCAAAATGATACCGACCGAATCATCACCGCATCGTGAAAAAAATCGCTACCTGCCACAAAGTGTGGGCCTGCCTAAACAATGGTTATAATTAAATCATAAAACTCAGTTATTAAAAAAACATACGTAAACCATGTTACTTGTATTATGTGATCTTGATGGAATAATATAATTTTTATAACTCACCTACATTCAAATATTTTTAAGCAATGTGATATTCAAACTGATAACACAAAATTATTCAAATTAGTATTGATCTTTTGAATTTAATGTCACTATTAATCTTACACAACAGCCTTAAATTAAAAACAAGTAACACAAGCATCAAACCTCAAAGCATAACAAGCCTTAAATAAACTGTTCACCAAGAAAAAGTAAATTCAATAAGCTATATCCAAAGGTCCTACTGTTTGATTAAAGAAACCGATTACAGTCTCTGTTTAAACAGACGGTATTAGGTCTCCATCCCTTCCGTATCCTGCTGTTGTGCGCATAGTGGCGAACTGGAATAACCGGTGGATGATTAATTGGTACAAGTAATGTCTCTAGATGATGCAGTGCTCTACATACTTTATGGTGTTGGATCTTTCGAAATCGTGGCCAACGTTCAATTGAAAGCGGTTTCCGTGATTCTCTAACGGTGATCTTTAGGTTGAAGTTCCCATCAGCATGTTGCTCTTCTTGAATTTTGTTTACCGAATCGACTAGAGAGTTGGGATCTTCCAGATATCTAAGAGTGTTATTAAGATATCTAAGAGTGAACTTTGGAGACTTGCTATAACAGATTATGATATGCTAAAGTGTTGGAATGTACCCGATATCTAGTGGAATCTCTTCAAGGCAATCACAGAAGTTTACGACAATTTGCTTGAGAGATGGAAAGTTGATGCTAGAGGCATTCCATTGTTCAATATCCAGACATTCTAATACCAAGAATTTTAGTTGTTGAAATGGTTCCTCACCAGCATTCCACTGGGGTCCCACAAAAGCATCTTTGAGTAGTACTAGGACCTCTAGTTGAGGTAAAGATTGAATTTCTGACATGGTACTCCAAGGAAGATGACATTTTTCTAATGTAAGTTTTTTCAACGAAGAGGGAAAACTAATGCTATTCTTTTGGGCTCTAGTCATATTTATGGGATACATATCTCTATCCAAATCCGACCAGCCAATCCTCAATGACTCAAGGAACATAAGTGATCTGAAGTCATATCGCATATTTCGGTTAACCGCACACCTAAGTGTCTTAATACTGGGAACACATTTCATGAAATGTTTTGCCCCATGTCCCACTATCACTTTAGAAATGGTTAACAGATTCATTGGTCTACACATTCGAGGAAACAAAACATCCGTGTCACACTTCAAGTGCCGTAGATTTTCCAAGTCTGATATGGTTTTTGGCAACACCAAATGCTCCTGAAGAAAGTATCTCTTCTAATGATAAGGGTCTAAAGGCTCCAAAGATTGCATATTGAAGATGGGAAATCTCCATCATACCAAATCGCAAGGTACCTTAAGTGAACTAATAATGCTATCACGCTGGTGATATAATCCAGTTTAGTATGCCAAAGATTCAACACCATTAAAATCATCCAGGAATGGGAAAATTTAATAGTGCGGTGACTTGCCGCCGGGTAGCTATAAAAGGACAAATATGAGCACGCTTCGTTTTGCAAAAATGCGGCGTCTCTTATATGGTGCCACCACAAAAGGATTGAAAGCTTTGGATTTTCGGGTATTTGCAGGTAAAATCTTTCTTTTATTGCTATTTCCAAGCAGAGTTCCCTCAAAACATCATGGACATAAAAAGTTTTGATAGCACCGTTAAACTTTCTATCCTGAACGATTACAAGATTTCTGTCAACCAGTTCCATCAAATAATCCTCCGCAGTTTCCTCCAGGCTTTGGTTTCTAGCCTCTTGTATGAATCCCTCTGCTATCCACAGCCAGATCATTCTTTTTCGCCGGAACTTATAGTTTTCTTGGAAACCTCCTACGTAAAGAAAACAGTCTCTCAAGTGAGAAGGTAAATGGTCAATACTCATAGCCAACGTTTCCATGTGCCAATTGTTGGCGCTGAGAATGTATGACGTCACACTTCTAGCCATTCTTTTCCATGACTCTTTGCTTAAAGCTTCTTTGGCTAGAACTCCTGCTATCAGAACTAACGCAAGTGGTAATCCCTGACAATTTTTTGCAATTTGCATTCCAGGTTTGAGCAATGGCTCGGGGCAATCGTTGTCATGGAACACCTTCTTACGAAGCAATTCCCAACTTTCCTCATTTGCTAAATACCGTAATCGATGAATTAAACCGTCTGGATTTGCATGGTAAGCAACTTCTTTGAGGCGACTAGTGAGCAGAAGTCGACTTCTGTTCTCACCGGTTGGGAAAAATAGTTTCAGGTCATCCCAAGCCTTGGTGCTCCAGATATCATCAATGACAATTAAATATCTCTTGTATATCAAGCTTTTATGCAACATTTCTTGAAGTCGAGAGTAACTAGCATCTAGAGTGTCTAGTTTAGAGTCAATGGATGCCAAAATTTGAATCAACAAATCACGTTTTTCATATGTTTGAGAAACAGTAACCCATGCACGCGGAGAGAAATATGAAACAACACAAGGATCATTGAATACTTTGGTAGCAAGGGTAGTCTTACCAAGTCCACCCATACCAACAATAGAGACCACACTTAGCTTCTTAGGCCAATCTTCCACAAGTTTGTCCCGTATCAGCGCAGCATCATGATCAAGCCCGACAATGATTTCATACCATTCTGTCTTTGCTCTTGGTAAATTTCTGGTGCAGGAAACTCCAGCCGCAGCCACACATTGAGGTTTCAGATCTGCTTTTGGAGATGAATCTATCTTCATGTTAGCAAGGATGCTAATGAACTCTTCCCTTATAGATTCAATCGATTTCATTATATCCTCAAGATTTAGAGTGCCTTCAAATTCAGCAAATCTAGTCTTTTACTTCTTAAAATAATATCAGATACAAACCGATCAACAATTTCGTGTGCTTCTTCTGCTACATCTTTGAATCGTTTCTTCAGTTTTTTTACTTCATCTAGCTCGTGTAGTTCATTTTCTTTCTCAACAAAGAGGGTTTGGATCATGGATCCAAGCTCCTCATACAGCAGTTGGAAATGAGGCCTTTCTGATTAAATCAATGGGTGGTAGCAGATCGGTGGATTATTCTTCCTGCAAATCATTTGCTTCAGTTTCTCCATGAACAATTCAAGGTCTGTGTATGTCATCTTGTTTCTTCCTCCCTCCCTCTCTCTCTCTCTCTCTCTCTCTGATGAAATTGTTGAATTGAGCAAAAAAATGTTGACTCTAGAGATCTCACAGATCTTGATCAAATTGTGTTGGGTGTGAACGTAAGTATTAAGGGATGATGCTTCCTGTTTTTTGCACATGCCCAGTTGTACCGGCCAAGAGCTGATTTTAGGATATTTCCAAAAGGTTTACAAAACGTTTACTTTTTGCTAAGTACCGTATAAATTGTATTTTAAACTTGTTATATCTTTGTTTTTTTTTTCACTTCGATTAAGGATTATGAAGTACAATAACTTTATATAAATTCCCGGAAAAATTGAAGTGATGTTTTTTTGCCTGATGGCGGTCTTTATTTTTCCTCAACCATCAAGTTGAGTTATTATTATTTTTTATTGTTTTGTACAATTCTTTAACCATCAAGTTGAGTTATTATTATTATTTTGTTTAGATTTAAATAGATATAATGTTACTGAACACTTTTATCTAGCACTGGTTAACTTCGTAATATCATAATCTATAACATGGATCATCACAGATTCATCAAAAAACATACCCAAACCAAGGTTTATTCCCAGAAAACCATAACAAATACAAGATCCAGATGATACAACCACAATCAAACTAACCCTAAAACTCAAAAGAGATTATCAACACGATAATCTCTACGTGACACTACACAGGAACAGGCTACAAGATCAGATTCAAAGTGAATCAATATCAAACGCAGCTACACACCCAAATCACCAAGAGAGAGACAGGAGAGAACAAGTGTATAAAATTATGTGTAATTATCTCATTTGAATACCAAAGAGTCTTTGGCCTAGTGGTATCAAGGTGTCGGATAAGGCTTTGCCTTCCATGAGGTGCGAGTTCAAATCTCATTTGTGACGAAAATTTAGCCGTTCAAAAAAAATTCTCTCATTTGAATGTGAAATCCACCAGCTAACCGCCTTATATAGGCCCGGCCGCCCGGGTTATGACCCGACTTGAATTTGCAAACCAGGGCCGAGCCTCCTTTTCTTGACTGCTCCCAATAGCTGAGCCCAACAGCAAGACTTCAAGTCTTTGAGATCAGCAGCCCAACAACACTTTTAAGATCCAAGCTTGAGCCCGTGTAGCCATTAAACCCATATATCACAAAAATCAAAAAACAAAAAATTATTAAAATTTAACACATATAAAAAAAACGTAAGTCTTAAATTGAATTAAAACACTCAATAGTACTTTAACAGTAAACAAATGCACACGCTTAGTAGCTGGGTTCACAAACCAAGCAAAGGTCATCTCGAGCTCGAGCTTGCCAGCTAGGCTCGACTTGAATTTATAGAACAGAGCCAGCTCCAACTTGGCTCGGTTTAAACTCGAGCAAATTCAACCCGACGTACTGAATTTTACTTTCTTATTATCATTTCCTTGAAGAAACATTTGGGAATATGAAGAGTTGGTACATGGAAAAGACTCACAAGTAACTTCTCACCCTCTCTTGTTATCTATTTGTAAAACCAAACACCTGGGCCCACAATTCCAAAACCATGCCTATTGTGAACAACCAAAATTGTATATTGCAAGGGGGGAGATACAAGATGGAGATAAACTAACAATGGATACAAAGATGAGAAAGTGAGATCGTTGTCAGATGAGCGACTTCACAAACAAGTCTTGCTTCCATTGTCGAATCTGAGGTAAATCCGGGCGAGCTAACCTCGGATTGAGCTCAACTCGCTTACGAACATAGCCGATTTTAAGCGAGTTTTTATCGAGCGAGACTTAAGCCACGAGCTATTTGAACAATCATGATGCTTTAAAAAATAGATAGCCTCAATGATTCACACTCTTGGTGTCACAAAGTGACTGTTCAAGACACCACAACAACATATTGATAACAATAATCAGTAATACAAACTTAAAACAATTTTCAAATAAGACCATATTGATAACAATAACAGTAATACAAACTTAAAACAATTTATAAATAAGACAGGGCATCAAAGTTTTTGGTCTCTCAGTTTTGGTTAATTTTGTCACCTTAGTCCAAAACTCAAACCTTTTGAATTGGGTCCATGTGATTTCAATTTTGTTGCCCTTTGGTCCAAAAGTAAAGTCAGCTTAGATTTCTCTCAAAAAAACAAAAAAAAAATCCTTTTTTTTTGTCCTTGACCTCAGTTTAGTGAAAGGCAAAATGGTCATTACATGTTTTAGAGTTAACTGTCATTTTCGTCTATGTGGTTTGCTCACTTTTGCCATTGCAGTCCAATTTTCAAAAATGCGTCATTTTCCTCCCCGACATTCTGGAAACGTGCAATTTCAGTCCAAAAAGTTAACCCAGTTAAAAAAACTCAGTTTAATGAAGGGCAAAAACATATGCAGTTGGTAGGGTTCGAACCCGTGACCAGCTGCTTAGAAACAAACACATTACCCAGCAAATCAAAGCCAATTTTGTTAACAACATCCATTTATATTTCTTTTGACATGTCCCCAACTACCACCTCCACCACCTCCACCACCACCACCACCCCTAATCCACCACCTGCCACTACATACATCCTCTTTCTCCTCTCTCTCTCTCTCTCTCTCTTCACTCTCCTTCCCTATAAAATGTCTGACATCATTGTTACTCACCTTCTAATCAAACACCACCATAGCTCCATAAGCCATCATCCCCGCCCTAGTGTAAAGCAGCAACCACCCACCATCACTCGTCACTGTGAACCAAAAACGGCCTGTCGCAACCCTTTATTTGTACACGCCAACCCAGCCGCTGGTTTTGACCACCAATGTCTGCCACATGTTTAAATGTGTGATATTGAATGTGGTTATGTGTGTATTGCAAATCAAATTCGTTAATCGTCTCAAATCACTATGTTTCAAGGATCTAATGAATATTACAGAGTTACGGTGGTGTGGTGGTCGTTTTCTAGGGAAGGAGAGGGAAGAGAGAGAGAGAGAGAGAGGAGAAAGGAGAGAGAGGATGTATGTAGTGGCAGGTGGTGGATTTGGGATGGTGGTGGTGGTGGAGGTGGTGGTTGGAGACATGTCAAAAGAAATATAAATGGATGTTGTTAACGAAATTGACTTTCACTTGCTGGGTAATGTGTTTGTTTCTAAGAAGCTGGTCACGGGTTCGAACTCTGCCAGCTGCAAATGTTTTTGCCTTCATTAAACTGAGTTTTTTAACTGGGGTTAACTATTTGGATTGAAATGGCATGTTTCCAGAACGTCAGGATGGAAAATGGTGCATTTTTGAAAATTGGACTGAAATGGCAAAAGTAAACAAACCACAGGGACGAAAATGGCAGTTAACTCTATAACTAATTATTAATTTAAATAATAAAATAGAATTCGATGTTTGACCTTATAAAAGCAGATTGAGATCATTTTCCCCAAATTAAACCCTAATCCCGTGTCGTCTTCTTCAACCCCCATTCTCCACCAAGTGAATATCAACAATAGTGGTATGCAGATGTGGAGGCCCAACCCAACTGAGAACATCCCAGACAACACAAAACCCCGGTCGAAGTCACCTACCCAACTCACCGCACATAACATCATCAACTCCAATTTTGACCAATCGAAGTCAACTAGGTCAATGTAACATTTGTCAACAACGGGTTTCCAAAACCCGCTCCGTTTTGTAATCGAATATCAATTTACAAAAGTCACGTTGAATATTTATGATTATTTTGATTTAAAATGATACATAATTAATAAATAAACTAAACTATAAAAATTATATTTGATAAAAAATTAAAACAAAATAAATAAAAAAATATGTTGCTGCCGGGACTCGAACCCGGGTCAGCCGGAACTGGATCTAACGACTTAACACACACTCACATCACCACTCCGCCACTTTGTGTTTTCTGTTATCTCTAGGAAACAAATGAGATTTATACACAAACTCAGTTAAACCGGTTGCGTTAACTGAAAAACGGAAATCGGCAAATCAATCGTCAAATCGCTTGTTTATTCGCACATTCAGTTTATAACCGATGCACCGACGATTTTTAATCAAGTCGGAATTGATTGAGCATCAAGTCTCATCATTATCGGTTTTTATAACCGAAAAATAATCAAGTCCAGATTACTTCAATTCAAGACCACTCTCGCGACTCAGAAACGTCATACCAATACTCCATTTCACTCTCGTCACATTTTCAAACCGTCAGAACGTCTAAATCAACTCGCCGGAATTTTCTGCAAAAGTCGCCGGAAAACCGTATTCATCCTCAAACCGGTAAAATACCTCGACTTTACTTTTTCAATCAATTGTTAGAACCTTACTAACATTAACCCATCGCTCATAATCAACCACAGACGACATTGCTGGACTTTCTGTTTTCACCGGAAAACTCCTGGATTTGTCGGAAACTCGCTGATTACTGGTATGCTCATTCAAACATGCTGATAATCAATACTCATTAGTTCAATTTCACATCTAATCCCTT
The DNA here is from genome assembly GCA_947069175.1 of Scalesia atractyloides. Taxonomy (NCBI): domain Eukaryota; kingdom Viridiplantae; phylum Streptophyta; class Magnoliopsida; order Asterales; family Asteraceae; genus Scalesia; species Scalesia atractyloides. The sequence continues at coordinate 17,694,066 of CAMTDV010000006.1, forward strand.
AAACCTGTTAATTGATTCTCACAGCCGAAGGTTCCAAAACAGAGCTGACGAGCTTCGCCGGATTCTCTGAAGAAGACAATCTGTTCGGTATTTTCTTTCCCCAAACCTTTCGGTTCAATGCTTTCAAATTGTTCATCTTGTTCATTAACTAAATTAATCGTGTATCAGTTGCTTTGATTAATGTCTGTGTTTGAAATGAAGAAGAAGAGTTCAGAGATGACATAAGATTAATTAAAATCGGAATTATAAACGGGTTAGACACACAGTCCAGCGGTGGACTGTGTGCAAACAAAAAACATACACGTCCCGAGTTCGATCCCTGCTACACACACTCCTTATGCAATAAAATGCCTTTTTGTTTAAAAACTAAACCAGGTTAACTCAGTTAGTTGTTAAGTATAATAAAAACCGAGATAATAACCAGGTTAGACACACAGTCCAGCGGTGGACTGTGTGCAACATTAAGTCACACGTCGCGAGTTCGAAACCCGTCACTGGCACCGGTTTGTTGAATTAAAATGTTTTTGCAATTAAAAGAATTTCGGTTAAACTGAATAAGTATATAAATATAATTAAAAACAAGATTATTTCGGGTTAGACACGTAGCTCAGTTGGTAGAGCTGCGTGCACGCGTACGGGAGGTCTCGGGTTCGAGCCTCACCCGGCGCAAACTATTTCGCTGACCGAACCGGTCAACAAGTCAACAGGTCAACGGTCAACGGTCAACGCAAATAAAACAATTTTTTTTATATTTTTATTTATTTAATTTAATTTAAAAATCAATTAAAAATACTTAAAAATAACATTTTTAAAGATAGAAAATAGCCTTGAACTCACAAAAATATATCTAAAAATTTCATTAAAATCCTTAATAAAATCCACTCATTTAATATATTTTTCCGTTATTATTCAGGTGAGTATTTCTCGTTGTTCCGCTCAACTAATTCATGCGCATCTCACCATCTCCAATCCAACGCACCCAATGTGAGTGAATCTTTACAAATTCCCCGTTTTAATCACGTTTTGGGGTGTATCATGTGCCTTGTTATATATATATATATTATAATTAAACCATTGTGCATACATCATATCATGAACATGTGTATCAGTTTGTTTCAACTGTTGTGTAGTTATTGTTGGATGCAATTTATTATTTTCAGTACATGCAATTTCATAGGCCGCCGCTCCCCATTACATTACGAGCGTTGAGCATGTTCCCCATTTCATTATGAGGTTGAACCTGGCGTGCCCACATACGATCGGCTCCGTTTGATTGAGCCTTGATCGCACAGACATTTTACATTTTCAGTACATGCAATACGATCGGCTCCGTTTGATTGAGCCTTGATCGCACAGACAATTTACATTTTCAGTACATGCAATACGATCGGCTCCGTTTGATTGAGCCTTGATCGCACAGTTTCAATTATGTTATTTATTGTATGATGTTGGTATGTTAATGTATGTTATCATATGTTATTGTATGTTATAGTTGTGATTGCTATTTGCCACTGCTTGATTATTTACATTTGCTCATTTATGATTATGCACAATTTTTCATTGATAAACTAACAAGTAATTCATTAATAAATGTTTATCTAATAAGGTTCACTCGCCAACTTATGTTGACCCAAAAACCCCCTCATTTTTACACATGATACAGGTGAATCAGCAGCAGCTAGGGACACATAGGATTGGACTAGAAGAATAAAATGATTTAGAGTTGGGATTGTTATGATTGGTTTATTTTCTTTGTATTGTATGAACATGTTTGGATATTTGGAAATGTAACTTTGACTTTATTAAATATGAAACATATTAGTAAATGTCATGAGCTTTGGTGATAACCCAATTATGCCCCGACTCTTATTCCGCTGCGGGTCAGGGTGTGACAGATTGGTATCAGAGCCATGACTATAGGGATATAGGATAGGTTATTAGACCCTTAGAGCCTATACTATAGTTGATTAGAAACTTATAAGATTTTTGTGTGTTACATGCCAAATTTCATGATGTTTATATGTTTTATGTTAAATGTTACATTCAATATTATGCAAGCATGTTCATAAGTATGTATTATCATATAATGCCTATCATGAATTATATACTCATAACATATCACATCCATGAAAGCACACACCACATCATGATTGCTTTTACAATGATTTTTGTGTTTTCAAATCTCATCAAAGTGAGTTCTCATGACGGGCATGTAGTAACTGGAAGGGTACCAGTACCGGTAGTCGGAACGTCCTGTCTAGGCTGGCATTCGTATAAATCCAAAATAAAGGACCAGTTTGCCTACCTAGGGACTAACGATGAGAGTACGAAGTACCTATTAGGCCAAAGCATGCTATACCAAACGTCATGTGAGCTAACCCCACTTTGAGTTGTTATTGTGTCTACACCTGGACACGTTCCGACCAAACATCTCATGAACATATTTTGTGGTTTGCATTCGGGTGATGCGAGTGTTAAATTGCCAATACTAATGTGAATCCTACCAAGCCAATAGCCATGGGGGCCCACATGACTATATAGGTGAAGGTATGGGGGACATTTGAGGCCCAACATGAGCAAACCCAAGACATCCTATGGATGTAGTTGCATTATTGATATTTATGTTATTTTCATTTTCTTAAAGACACATGACACCTAAAAAGACTCCATAAACTCACAATCTTCTTATGTACGTTCCTGTAGATGTCGTCTAGACAACAACGAAGGGGTAAAAGATCAGGAAGGTCTCAGGAACGCTTGGCCACACAAATCGCGAAACAAATGGCCACGATACTGCCTGACATTGTGGTCCAAGTACAACAAGCCCTCGCTACAAATCCTACTAACCCTCCCCAACAACATGACCAGAACATCGACAACCCTCCTACCAGCAAGTGTTCATACAAACATTTCAAGTCTTGTGATCCTCCTAAATTTGAAGGGACCGAGGGTCTCACTGCTCTCCTACATTGGTTTGAGGAGATGGAAAACACCTTTCTAAACTGCGATTGTCCTGAGGATCGCAAGGTTCGATACGCTACCGGGAGACTATTTGGGGTAGCTCTCACTTGGTGGAATACTGAGAAAGGGAAGAGGGGAACTGAAGATGCAATGGTCTTAACTTGGGAGGAGTTAAGGGAAATCATGACTAGGCGTTTCTGTCCTAGGAGTGAGATTAAAAAGTTGGAGGACGAATTTCATTCTTTAAAGCAAAAGGAGGGAGATCATACCATCTACAACAAGAGGTTCTTAGAGTTGAACCAAATGGTCCCTAACTTGTTCACCCCAACTTATCGCTTGGTTGAGCATTATATTCGAGGTCTTCCCTCGAAAATTCAAGATTCAGTTCTCAGCACTTCACCAGCAACACTTGAAGCTGCTATGGAACTAGCCACTGAACTGACCGAAAATCGCATTCGAAACGGTAAATTCAAAGAGGAAAAGAAGAAAGCCCCCATTGAGGCTCAAACTTCAAACCATTCTGGTTCCTCATCGAAGTTTACTGGTAAAAGGAATCGAAGCACAAGAAACTTCACCGTCACACAAACCAATTACCCTATTCCTGCTGCACCCATTACTCAAGTCGCCCCTTCACCTCACCATACAAAAGACCATACTCTGGCCCATTACCAAAATGCAACCGTTGCCAATACCACCATTCTCCTGATCATCCTTGCCAATATTACACCGGCTGTGGTCGCGCAGGTCATACTGTTCAAACCTGTCGCATACCTCAGCGAACGAACCGTCACCAGCCTTCAACCCAAACCCACCAACAAATAATGGGTCAAGCCCAACAACCCCTACTACTACCACCTACCCAACATTTAGCCCAAACCTACTATCAACCCAACTATCCCATGGTACAACCTATGCGGGCTTGCTACAATTGTGGAGATCCAAGCCATTTTAGAAACACTTGTCCACGCTTGGTGAACATCATTCATGCCCAAGCTCAAGCAAATCCGGTGAATCAAGCTAACCAAGCTCCACCACCTGCAAGAGGAAGAGCTTATAACATCAACACCAATACTGTTGAAAATAATAACGGCCCAAACGAATCACCCAAATAATTTCTCCTCGCCAAGAATCAAGACTCAACTCTAATCGTCTAGTTTTAATGTTTTTCTTTATGTTATCTCCATCTTTCCGTATTCCAGTTGTAAAATTTGGAAATTATGTATCCAAGAATTTTAATGTGATTTGATATAACAGTTTTGTTCTATACTCATTGATTTAACATTTATATCATCATACATCTCGACGTATCTCAATCTCATCATTTAAAGAAGTTGGGTTGTGTCACACTTTTACATAGACTGACCCCTTCATCAAAACCAACGAGAGAGGTACTGTCAACATTTAGTCATGTATCATTTCAGAATTGAGACTCAAGTTTTGTTCGTTGTGTTGTTTATGTTTTAGAGTCACATAGAACTGATCATGATTTACTGATAAAGCCAACGAAAATTTGACAAGAATATGGTGGTTACGCCGCTGGTACTTCCTATATATAAGTATTCTTGGCAAAGAATCAAAAGCATTACCATGAGGTTATGAAAAGTTCCATGTAGGTTTAAATATCGTCATGGTTGACGTTTTTGTTTATGATCATTACAAATGCATCGGTTCCCTCAAAACTGTTATAAATAAAATCGTAAGCGACATCAAAGATCAAAATCCGAGAAGCCCAGCATGTTTCAGTAACAGAAAGGAGACGTACGCAAGGAGCCGTCTTGTGGAGCTGAACTTAAAATTGAAACTAAATCCGACGGTATTCTATACTGTCTAGATCGCATATAGATTCCTGACCACAATAATCTTCGTGATATTTTTTCTTATGAATGAGACGCACAAAACACGATATTCTATACACCCAGGAGCCGACAAGATGTATCAGGACCTTTGATACACCCACTGGTGGCCTGGAATGAAAAAGGATATTGCTGATTTTGTTTCCAAGTGTTTTTCATGTTCCAAAATAAAAGCTGAACACCAAAGACCCTCAGGACTTCTGGTCCAACCTAAAATACTTATATGGAAGTGGGAAAATATAACCATGGATTTCATTACCAGGTTACCTCTCACTTCTGGTGGGTATGACACTATATGGATAGTAACTGATCGACTTACAAAATCAGCTCACTCTATTCCTATCCGCGAAGATTTTAAGAACGAAAAGCTAGCTCGTATTTATATCCGCGAAATCGTAAGCCGACATGGAGTACCGTTAAGCATTATTTCTGATCGTGATGGTCGTTTCACTTCACGAACATGGCAAACAGTACAAGCCGCTATGGGTACGCGATTAGATCTCAGTACTGCCTATCATCCTCAAACTGATGGGCAATCTGAACGCACCATTCAAACTCTTGAAGATATGCTTCGAGCATGTGTCAAAGACTTCAAGGGAAATTGGGACACTCATCTACCTTTTGTCGAATTTTCGTACAATAACAGCTATCATTCAAGCATCGGCATGGCACCTTCTGAAGCTTTATATGGTCGCAAGTGCCGATCTCTAGTAGGTTGTCACGAAATTGAGGAAGCCCAAATTACTGGTCCAGAATTGATCTAAGAAACCACAGACAAGATCCATCAAATTCGAAACAATCTTCTAGCGGCTCAAAGTCGTCAAAAGAGTTATGCAGATAAACGACGGAAGCCCTTAGAGTTTAACATTGGTGATCATGTACTTTTAAAAGTATCACCGTGGAAGGGAGTAGTTCGTTTTGGTCAAAAGGGCAAGCTAGCACCACGTTACGTAGGACCTTTCAAGATACTCGAAAGAGTAGGTCCTGTAGCATACAAGCTTGAGCTACCAGAAGAACTCAACATGATTCATCCCACATTCCACGTGTCGAACTTGAAGAAGTGCCTCGCTGATGAAAACCTCCACATTCCTCTGGAAAATATTCAGATTGATGAATCTATGCATATTATTGAAAGACCTGTAGAGATCATGGACTTCGGGAAAAAAACGTCTGCGACGAAGTCGCATTCCAATTGTTAGGGTACGCTGGAGTCGAAACGGGGACCTGAGTTAACTTGGGAACGTGAAGACTCAATGCGTGAAAAATACCCGCATCTTTTTCCTACTACTTCAACTACTTAAATTTCGGGACGAAATTCCTAAAAGTAGGGGATACTGTAACATTTGTCAAAAACGGGTTTCCAAAACCGCTCCGTTTTGTAATCGAATATCAATTTATAAAAGTCACGTTGAATATTTATGATTATTTTGATTTAAAATGATACATAATTAATAAATAAACTAAACTATAAAAATTATATTTGATAAAAAGTTAAAACAAAATAAATAAAAAAATATGTTGCTGCCGGGACTCGAACCCGGGTCAGCTGGAACTGGATCCAACGACTTAACACACACTCACATCACCACTCCGCCACTTTGTGTTTTCTGTTATCTCTAGGAAACAAATGAGATTTATACACAAACTCGGTTAAACCGGTTGCGTTAACTTAAAAACGGAAATCGGCAAATCAATCGTCAAATCGCTTGTTTATTCGCACATTCAGTTTATAACCGATGCACCGACGATTTTTAATCAAGTCGGAATTGATTGAGCATCAAGTCTCATCATTATCGGTTTTTATAACCGAAAAATAATCAAGTCCAGATTACTTCAATTCAAGACCACTCTCGCGACTCAGAAACGTCATACCAATACTCCATTTCACTCTCGTCACATTTTCAAACCGTCAGAACGTCTAAATCAACTCGCCGGAATTTTCTGCAAAAGTCGCCGGAAAACCGTATTCATCCTCAAACCGGTAAAAGACCTCGACTTTACTGTTTCAATCAATTGTTAGAACCTTACTAACATTAACCCATCGCTCATAATCAACCACAGACGACATTGCTGGACTTTCTGTTTTCACCAGGAAACTCCTGGATTTGTCGGAAACTCGCTGATTACTGGTATGCTCATTCAAACATGCTGATAATCAATACTCATTAGTTCAATTTCACATCTAATCCCTTAAACCTGTTAATTGATTCTCACGGCCGAAGGTTCCAAAACAGAGCCGACGAGCTTCGCCGGATTCTCTGAAGAAGACGATCTGTTCGGTATTTTCTTTCCCCAAACCTTTCGGTTCAATGCTTTCAAATTGTTCATCTTGTTCATTTACTAAATTAATCGCGTATCAGTTGCTTTGATTGATGTCTGTGTTTGAAATGAAGAAGACGAGTTCAGAGATGACATTAGATTAATTAAAATCGGAATTATAAACGGGTTAGACACACAGTCCAGCGGTGGACTGTGTGCAAACAAAAAACATACACGTCCCGAGTTCGATCCCTGCTACAGCACTCCTTATGCAATAAAATGCCTTTTTGTTTAAAAACTAAACCGGGTTAACTCAGTTAGTTGTTAAGTATAATAAAAACCGAGATAATAACCAGGTTAGACACACAGTCCAGCGGTGGACTGTGTGCAACATTAAGTCACACGTCGCGAGTTCGAAACCCGTCACTGGCACCGGTTTGTTGAATTAAAATGTTTTTGCAATTAAAAGAATTTTGGTTAAACTGAATAAGTATATAAATATAATTAAAAACAAGATTATTTCGGGTTAGACACGTAGCTCAGTTGGTAGAGCTGCGTGCACGCGTACGGGAGGTCTCGGGTTCGAGCCTCACCCGGCGCAAACTATTTCGCTGACCGAACCGGTCAACAAGTCAACAGGTCAACGGTCAACGGTCAACGGTCAACGCAAAATAAACAATTTTTTTTATATTTTTATTTATTTAATTTAATTTAACAATCAATTAAAAATACTTAAAAATAACATTTTTAAAGATAGAAAATAGCCTTGAACTCACAAAAATATATCTAAAAATTTGATTAAAATCCTTAATAAAATCCACTCATTTAATATATTTTTCCGTTATTATTTAGGTTAGTATTTCTCGTTGTTCCACTCATCTAATTCGTGCGTATCTCACCATCTCCAATCCAACGCACCCAATGTGAGTGAATCTTTACAAATTCCCCGTTTTAATCACGTTTTGGGGTGTATCATGTGTCTTGTTATATATATTATAATTAAACCATTGTGCATACATCATATCATGAACATGTGTATTCAGTTTGTTTCAACTGTTGTGCAGTTATTGTTGGATGCAATTTATTATTTTCAGTACATGCAATTTCATAGGCCGCCGCTCCCCATTACATTATGAGCGTTGAGCATGTTCCCCATTTCATTATGAGGTTGAACCTGGCGTGCCCACATACGATCGGCTCCGTTTGATTGAGCCTTGATCACACAGACATTTTACATTTTCAGTACATGCAATACGATCGGCTCCGTTTGATTGTGCCTTGATCGCACAGACAATTTACATTTTCAGTACATGCAATACGATCGGCTCCGTTTGATTGAGCCTTGATCGCACAGTTTCAATTATGTTATTTATTGTATGATGTTGGTATGTTAATGTATGCTATCATATGTTATTGTATGTTATAGTTGTGATTGCTATTTGCCACTGCTTGATTATTTACATTTGCTAATTTATGATTATGCACAATTTTTCATTGATAAACTAACAAGTAATTCATTAATAAATGTTTATCTAATAAGGTTCACTCGCCAACTTATGTTGACCCAAAAACCCCCATTTTTACACATGATACAGGTGAATCAGCAGCAGCTAGGGACACATAGGATTGGACTAGAAGAATAAAATGATTTAGAGTTGGGATTGTTATGATTGGTTTATTTTCTTTGTATTGTATGAACATGTTTGGATATTTGGAAATGTAACTTTGACTTTATTAAATATGAAACATATTAGTAAATGTCATGAGCTTTGGTGATAACCCAATTATGCCCCGACTCTTATTCCGCTGCGGGTCGGGGTGTGACAGATATTATAACACCTAATGGCATACCTCCCAACATCGTCCGTGGACAGGAGAGATTCCTGGTTCATAAGTAATGCCCTACCTCTAAAATCACCAACGCGTTTTGGGCTTAATGCTAGTGGATGAGAGGAGAACTCCACAGTTAAGCGTGCTCAAGTGGGAGTAGTACTAGGATGGGTGACCTCCTAGGAAGTCTCCACCAGGGCAACAAAAAACAAAGCCGTGAGTTCCTGGATGGGCCACCCATCAGGGGCAAAACGGACAATATTGGTGATAACGAGGGGCAGGGGTGTTACAGAGTGGTATCAGAGCCACTCCTGTGCCGTTCGGGATGTTGGGGCAAAACCTCATCGAGGACGATGAGTCCCTTAGGGGGGTGATTGTAACACCTAATGGCAACCTCCCAAATGTGGGGCAAAAAAACCTCATCGAGGATAATGGCAACCTCCTACATGTTGGGGAAAAACCTCATCGAGGACGATGAGTCCCTTAGGGGGGGTGATTATAACACCTAATGGCATACCTCCCAACATCGTCCGTGGACAGGAGAGATTCCTGGTTCATAAGTAATGCCCTACCTCTAAAATCACCAACGCGTTTTGGGCTTAATGCTAGTGGATGAGAGGAGAACTCCACAGTTAAGCGTGCTCAAGTGGGAGTAGTACTAGGATGGGTGTCCTCCTAGGAAGTCTCCACCAGGGCAACAAAAAACAAAGCCGTAAGTTCCTGGATGGGCCACTCATCAGGGGCAAAGCGGACAATATTGGTGATAACGAGGGGCAGTGGTGTTACAGTCAAGATCTTAACAACTCCTAACAACAATTCGCTTCGAAATCATGAATTTATCAAATCATCAAAAAAACTCAGATCGACAATTACCTTGACGGAAATCGTGGCGCTAGGGTGAAGATGTGAGTCCTCTCCATTGTTAATCAGTGCGTAATCTTCGAGAACAACAACGTTGTTGTGAATATCTTCTAATAACACTTAGTTCCTTAGTTCCTGAAGATGCGAGTCCTCTCCATTTTGTCTTTTTATGTTAAGAGGGGATGAATCATAAAAAACTACTTTAAATGAGAAAACCTAAAAAACATACCAAATTTTTTTTATAGTTTTTATAAAAATCACCACAAATAATGTATAAAAAAATTTTCAAAAAAAAATTGTACTGCACATGTACAATAATACAGAAAAGCCTAAACCACCTAACCTATCCCCCACCGACACCCCCCAAAAACCTAAACCCCCCACCCCCACCCCCCAAAAACCTAACCCACCCCCTCCCCCCCCCCCCCCCCAAAAAAAAACCTAAAACTATATCCTAAACATAAACCCCCAAAAAACCTAAACCCCTCACCCGCACCCTCAAAAAACCTAACCCCTCCTCCATCCCCACACCCAAAAACCTAATCCTAATCCTTTAAAAAAACCTAAACTTAAAAGCTAATTTTAAGCATATAATACACATGTGCAGCTAACTTTGAAAAAAAAGCTTTTTATATATATAAAAATAAGCGATTTTTTATTAAAATTTTGTAAGAAAAATGACATGTTTTTTAGGCTTTTTATTTTTCTCATTTATATGTAGTTTTCTGATGAATCTCTCCCTATACTAAGAATTAATCACTTAAAAATAATGTTTTCACTTAAAAGAAACATAAATATACGATCATATTGAATAAATGCTTAAAAATAATGTTTGCACTTAAAATTATCATAAATATATGATGATATTGAATAAATGAAAAATAACACTTCATCTAGGTTTATTTCTTTTTCTTGTACGCTACTACACCCGCAACCCATATTTCACTTTGTCTTTAATACTTTGGCTTTAATAATATCTTAATCGTAGATCTCTCTTGCCAAATCCTATTCTATTTTCAACTCCGTCTAAAACACATGTTGCATCGACAATTAACCTTTATACTCCATTGATTATATATGTTGTGGACTTGTTTCTTCAAGGGTCCGATATCATAATTGTTGTCCAGGTTGTGTGCACTCTCTTGAACATTTTTCATGAGGTGGGTAAGCTTGCCGGATTTGAGGGCGGATTTGATCTCCATCTCCAGACTAAGCAGTTGTTTGTAGTGTGACCGATATCTTTGTGATACACGTAATATTTTTCTGGGTCCAACCCCTTCCTGTTGCTCATGGGCCTGGGCTCTTTAAAGTTCACCACTCTTGTTGCCAAGACTTAGGTGGGTGACTTGATGAGCGGTGTCCAGACCTTATCTTTCCCGGACGATTGTTGTTAAGGAGTGTCAATTATGGATCAATTGTCTTGCATTTGGGGTGGAAGTAGACGTATCATCTGTGACACTCGGCAAAAATCCGGTAATTCCGTATAACCTGAACAACTATTATAATATACATTCGTGCGTTTCCGACCCGAATTTATTTAAACGAGTCCTAAATGTTTAGGATTACCTAAAATCATAGCTTACTATAATAACGAATCCGCCACAACTGAAAACAAATAAAACTATGTCCTAAACTGGCGGCAGGAAACAATTTTGGTCAGTACTGGTTGTGGTACAGTCTGACACGGCAAAAAACGAGACATAAGATATGTCTGAATCTAATATTTCATGAAAACATAGTTTGAAAATACATATGTGCCTTATATTTTAGGAAATTCTATTTAAATCACGAATTGTCCATGTCCGCTGAACGATATAGTAATCCTGCGGAAGTGTACAGCATTCCGCAGAATGAAACGAAAACTGTCTGAAAACCCGAAAAATAAATACTATTTATTATAAATAATATAACGGGTATTAAAAACGACACAAAATCCGTATTCAAATCCTATTGCAAAAAACTACACAACTAGTTCAGTAAACTGCCCGACAACCGAGCCAGTACCGGAACTGTATCTGAAATAATAAAATTTATAGTCCAAAATTTTGGATTGATAAATCGTATAATAAAACATGTGCAAAATCAATTTTATTTATAAAAGTATTTAAGTTATGCACAACACCAGTAATCAACCCGACACATGATCTGAACCAACTTTTTCAACCAAACAACGAACCGACAATTTTTATGGGTTAGTTGGACCTAGTGTCACATTACTTTAAAATATCAAGTCTTGAATCTTTATAGAAAAAATAATATTAATAATCAAAGTTCCTACAAATTTATATAAGTTAAAAGAAAAAAAAATGAAAACCACCCCATGCCATAATGTACACGATTTTTTTTTTTTTGGAGGGGGGGGATTTCATGGGGCCCCACCAAATCTTGTATAATGTGTTGACTAATTAGAGAAGGGATTAGTGTGGATTGTGTAAGAACCTAATCAAAAGTTCAAAACTCTTACACTTCTCAAACCTCCTCATCCCACACAACACATAAACTTTACAATTTCCTTCTCTTTCTTCTCCAAAAATCGGCCAACAACAAAACACCTCCACTTTCAACTTTTTAAAAATCAAACTCAAGAATATCATACAACATGGAGGTTCTTAGATGATTAAGTGCATTTACAAGAACTTGTTGAAGCTTGGAAGCACATTGGAAGCACTTGGAGCTCTTGAATCTTGTTATTTTTCTTCATATCTTCATCTTTTCATCTTGTTCTTCCTAGCAAACTTGTAAGAATCATAAACCCGTTTCTATATTATTAATATTTTGATTTTTTTAAAAACTCAAGTTCATCTTGAATCCACCACATTAAACCCACTTGAAAAACAACAAGAAAACAAGAATCATAATTATGATCATATTATTTTTAGATGATTTTTGATGAACTTGGACTAGCTTCATGTGTATAAACTTGAATCTTGCATTCTCATGAACATAAAAATATGATATAAACACATGCATGTTTAGATCTAGCAAGATTCACCGACAAAAAGTTATGAACCTAAGTTTTTATGATTTTAAAATAGTTGCATGTACATGTGAAACATGAAAGATTGATTAAAACTCAAAAACTTGAATTTTTGATGAAATGGGTTAATAAAGTTTCCATATATGGAAAGGTCACGAACATGAAATTTATTACTAGAGGGTTTTTTAAACACATGTTCATCTTTAAAATGACATCTTATGATATTTAAATTATGGAATTTTAAATACAAGTGAGATTTACTAATTTTTGACAAAAACCGGAAATAAAGTTTCATTTTCAGGAAAGTATTGGCTACAAACTTGGTTCATGACATTTTTATTGAAAGTACTTAATGATATTGATACTTGATGATGTTGAAGTTGAAAAATGATATAAAAACAAGTTTTATAAACTTGGGAAACGTCCATAGTTCAAAAGAAACTATGGCGAAATTTTTATAAATTCATGAATGGTATTAAAAGTTATAAAAATAAGGTTTGACAACTATGAATGACTTGGAATTTATAAAATAAACTAAACGGATTTGGGACAAAAATATGTAAGTTCATATTTTTCTAAACTAAAAAGTAGTAAAGTATATATTTAGAAAAATATATACTTTAAATGATCATCAAGTATCATGACATATTTTTGGTATATTTTGTATATAGATCAAGTAGGATTTAATATAAAAATATATGGTTACACTAAACATCACCATACTTGTTAACCCTTAAAAGCGGAAGTTAAAAACATAAAGTGTCCATCCTTGGACATACACAAGCAAAACGGACGATCGGACACTTTGGACAATTCAGACAAAAATAGATATATACATATATGGCACAAAACAAATCGGATGACGAAAACAAACCAAACCGACACCAAATAAATGGCCACTACAAAAATATTAGCCGTTTCACACACTAAGAAAACAAGTGGTTACGAAGATGTGAAACATATTTTTATAAAAACTAGATTTTTATAAAAATAAATACAAGCATTATTATTTTATTTCTATGGACTAAGCCTATTTTAATACTTGGACTTATTATTTGGGCTAAGAAGATTTTAAGTTTGGGCTCAAGCCCACTTTTATAAACAAGCCCACTTATTACCAATGGTTTTGGGCTAAAGCCCACTTTTATAAACATCCCACTTATTACCAATGGTTTTGGGCTAAAGCCCACTTTTGTAAATCTATTATGGGCCAAGCCCACCCTTATGAAAAAATACATAATGGGCTAAGCCCAGCTCCTTTATAGACAACCTTTTGGGCTAGGCCCACTTTTATATAATCAACATTGGGCTAGGCCCATACACATTATATAATTTGGGCTAGGCCCACTCTTACAAAACAATTTGGGCTTGATCCATTAAAAAAATAAAACCATTTGGGCTGGGCCCACACTAATTAAATTATTTGGGCTAGGCCCAAACTAATTAAACCATTTGGGCTAGGCCCACACTAATTAAACCATATCAAACATACTGGGCTAGGCCCATCCTAACTAAACAAACTGGGCTAGGCCCACACACATGAAGCAATTGGGCTAGGCCCATTCATATCAAGTCAATTGGGCTAGGCCCATATACCCTAAACCATGAATCAAGTTCACAACTAACATATGGGCTAGGCCCATTCAAACCTAACACAACAAAGGATATATATATGGAAGATATATATATGTAAACAAACGAAACAAGTAAACACAAGTATGGATTCAAGATGAGATACTTGAACATCGATGAACGCAAATTAACTTAAGTGTCTAATGAGATTAGAACACTTGTAGGTTGTGAAACAAACGAAGAAACCAAACTAAAACAAGTTGTGCTTGGAACGCAAACTCGTGAGTTCATGTTTTCCCCTTTTACTTAAACGTTTTTATGGTTTTAAACGCTCGGGGATGTATACATGTTGTGAATTGTATAGCGGGGAGAAAATGGAACCAACTAGATCATATGCGAATAGGTGTTTAAAATCAAAGGGGCCATTAATCAATAACAGTAGCCGAGGAACAATTGGATAAATCTATTGGGTGTGAACGAGCCCCACTCTGAATAAAACTTTGTCCGTTCAGAGTTCTTTTGTGTCTAAAACTTGTGTCGATGACACTGATAAATCGTCAAGGGTTGGTCGCCTCCTAGTTCGGCATATAGATTATTGTCCTTGCAAAACACTAATGATCACACAGATTTCATTTTTAAGCTATACAAACAAAACTTATGATTGCAAATGTTTTTGAAGATTCATTTGGCACTAAAACTAATAACATGAATTCACTCAACCTTTGTTGACGTTTTTCAAAACTAACATGTATTACAGGAAACTAGTGGACGGCTCGAGGAAACACGTGACCGTTGAATGACAAACAAAGCTGTGGAAAATGTTGTTTTGATTGTTGGTCTTTACGTTTAAAACTATGTATTTGGAACCTATGTTATGAAACTATGTTGTAATGTGTGGTACTTTTCAAACAAACTTTTGGTTGTAAATAAGTGTTGAATAAACGTATGTATGGAAACTTATTTTGTTTTATATGGTTCGTTTACTTGATTGAATGCTATGAATATCACTCTGGCCACACCTCGCAACGCTTCCGCCACGCTGAAATTTGGGGTGTGACAATCATCCACAGGTACGCTAGATTGTATGCGGGCCCTCCTAATGTTGTTGCTTCCATCATGATCTCGTGGATCAATCCTGTTAGAGCTACGTCCATAGGTAAGGGATTTTTCAGTGTGGGCTTAGACTTTGGCTGCAAACATGATTTTGTCCCAATATTGGGGTATTCCATCGCGGCCGGATAGGCAACGAATGAGATCGTCGGACTAGACACCTTGCCTATAGTCGGTGTGCATGAGATCTTCGTTGAACCCATCGATTTCTAGCGCCTCTTTGTTGAATTTGGTGATAAAGTCTTCTAGATTTTCGTTGCCAGGTGACTAGCAAAATGCCCGCCTGGTCTTTTGCGTGGCGCCTTATTGCCTAAAATGTTGTGAAAATTTAGCCCTAAGTTCTTCAAAACCATCAATCTGCTCAACCGGGAGACTATCAAACCATGCGCGAGCGAACCTAGTGAGTGTTTTAGTGAACATGTGGCACCAGACTAGTTGGGTCCATTGGGAGACACCGCCCGCAATGGTAAAGCATTGAAGTTGGTCCTCTAAGTCGGACATAACATTTTTATATCCCTATGGCGTAGGGATTTTTTTTATCTAGGAGGCATCTAGGCCATGGCGATCCGAGCCGCGATGTTGAACTTTTCTGCGAAGGCTGATGGTCTGTAGGGTTTTGTGAGATCGTCTTCCATGCCATAAAAGCCATCTCCTTCACGCGTGCTCGGGACAACGCGTTTTGGCCACCATGCGTTGTCACCGGCCACCACACTATATAACGCAGGTGCCACCACTGCCCTAAGGGAGAGGGTGTGGACAGAGATGGTGCCGGAGTTCAAAAGCGTGGGTGAATGCAACTGTTTTGATGGAGATGTTTTGGCATTGATTCTTTTACACAAAATAGTCTCTTAAAAAGATGTTTTAGTTGATCGTTAAAATAACTACATAAATAGTCCCTTTAAGGTTGAAGGGTATTTTAGTCATGTTACACTTAGTCATGTAAATGGTTTTAGCATACAGTTCCAGGATATAGAACTGTGTCAATTTGTAAAATAAGTGCGAATAAAGTAAAGGTTGACACGAGATGTACGAGGAAAGCCCTTTATCTTTCTAGATCACCGGCATAAAACCTCGGGAGCTGACAATCGCCGGCTGCCTTGTTCTTCTTATTACTTGAATATTCAGGATACAGTGCAGGATATAGCTCAGATTGCCACTAAGTGTTGCAAAGTTTGCTAGTGTTGAGTGTTGGTGCGTAGATTCAAGAGAAAATGAGAGCAAGAGAGTAGAGGGTGAAGTAGTGTAATCGTGTGTGACCTAGAGATTTGGCTATCCATTTATATAGTTACAAATTACGAACTAATTCTCCTAAAAATTTGGGGTCCTCCGGAATATTCCTTTTGGAACGTTAGAGACATGGTCTTCCAGCTTCAACGTCCACTTTTCAACCGAGTCTTCAGGAGAACAAGTCCTGGTTAACGTTATGTACCTGCAACCGTAACTTGCAAACGTATTGTTAGCAACTACCAGGATACTGCATCAGGATGTTACCAATATCCTTGTCCGGTATCCTGATTGTAAACAGCTATTAATTATTCAAGATATAATTCAGGATATTGGCTCAGAATTTCACCCATAAAAATTGTCCCCAAAAATGTTTACGTTAAGGATACTGAGTCCTAACGGTAATACTTTTTACGTTTACCAAGGCAATTAAGAGATAAGACTTCTGATTTGACAACCTGCAACCGTCCATCCTGAATTCACTTATTACCCCCTATATGTTCTCGTCCTTATCCCCATTTAATCTTCACCAAGAAAGTAATTCTCTCTCATCTTCATCTTTTTCCTTCTTTCCTTTCTTAGTTTATTGGCTAACAAATGGCGAGGCAGACTAGATCCAGTTCCGGCGACTCCGTTCCAATCTTCACACCACAAAACCTCCTTCAATACACCGAGAAGGAAGTCTGTTCGTTTGACAATGCGCATTTATCGGCGCTTCAATCTTCCGACATCTTCCCGAAAACTGCGGTGTTCAGGCCATACGATCGGAAACTCCGATCGGATATGTTGTCTACAGAATGGCTTTGCTTTAACGTCTTCCCCTTTACATTAGGTCTTAGTTCCCATTTTCTGATTTCATCACCGACCTCTTCAATATTACCGGCCTCAGTTTCTGTCAGACCATGCCCATGCTTTGGCGTGTGTTGGTCGTTCTTGATCGAATCAAGAATACCCACATTCCTGAGCTCTCTGTCAAGGACCTTCTGCTAGCATACCGGCTGAGATCCCATGGGTCCAGCAGGTTCCTGTTTTTCTCCACTTCCAACAATCCTTTGATACTCCAAACCACCAGGAATGAGGAGGAATGGAAATCCAAGTTTTTTTTTTGTAAAAAGAAGTTCAATCCCTGGTGCAGCGGATTATCCAGTGAAGTGGTTGACCACGGGTAGGAGTCAGGGTTTTAGGGTTATCTTCTAACATATCCTGCTTAATATCCTACAAAATATCTTATTCTAACATTCTTCTTTTTTCTTGTGCAGCGGATTTCAGGAAGCTAGCACCTCCTTTTACTGACTAGTAGAAAGGATCGAAGCCATCTACAAGCTACCGGGGATTGAAAGGAGATTCGTACCAATCCCAACAGGATCAAGCCAACACTCAAGCTCAAACATGTCTGGTAAGGATCCTGTCTAATATCCTGCGCATATTTACCATTCAAGACATAATGAAGTTACATGGTTACCTCCCTTTTTTTGTGCAGAACCAGCCTAGATCCCTGAAGTCTTCAATCTAGATGAGTTGAAAAGCTACTCCGAGCCTGCTCTAGTCAAGGCAGAACCAAGCTCCAAGCCATCCATCGCATCAAAGCCTTCTTCCAGCTCCAAGCCAGTCGCTGCTCCCAAGCCTTCTTCGAGTTCCAAACCCCGAGCCACTAGTTCTCGAAAGAGAAAGGAGAGTGATTCCCCTGCTACCTCTGTCGAAGCTCCTTCTTATGAGAACCTTGGATTTGCTGAATCTAGCAGCCTCATGACTTCCCTTCTCAATCAGGTAAATATCCTTACCCTATATTCTGCAAGCATATACTGAATCAATATCCTGATTAGTCATACTAATATTTGTACCTTGCATTGTAGGGTCTGAATCGTATGCTGCCGTATATGAGGAAGCCTGTGGAACAGCTATCTTCCATGTGGCCCGGGAGAAGAAAGCGGAGACACTCGTCGAGGAGCTAAGGACCACTGATGCCACCAAGACCCGACACTATCAGGACAAACTAAAGAAAGTCACCCAGGAGTCTAAGGCTGCTGTGGAAAAGGCTACCCAAAAAGCTCAGGAAAGGTTGAATGCTGCCCAAACTCAACATGAGCAGGATTTGATCACCTACAGGGAGGGCCTCAAGAGTTCCGTCGTTATCTCTTTCCTTCAAGCCAGGCTAAAGATGGCCTATGAAGTCAGAACCATGGGTTTTGAATACCCAACCTGGTCTATTGGAGCCTGGGAGGCAAAATTGAAGGATCTCGGAGGTAATCCTGTGGAGCATCCTGCTAAGCCAGCGGTTGCGTAGCCTTCAAAGGTGGCAGAGGTGATAGCTGAAGTGGGTAGCAAGGTTGGTGAGGATCCTGGGGCTGATGCTGGAGCGATTGCTGGTGGTGATGGTAAAGATGTGGTTGGTGATGCTGCCAAGGATGCTGCCGAAGGTGTTGCAGCATAAGGGCATCGAAGTGGACGATGATGGATATTGATGCCTAGGTCGGAGCCCACTTTTTAAATTTGATGGTCTGTAACCCCTAAACAATTTATTTTTCCTGCACTTGAACAATTTACTTTTTCCTGCACATAGATATTAGTACAATATGATGACCGGAGGTGGAGGGATCCTGAGTTTCAGGATGAAGCCTTCGGTCATCAATGTTTATATGCTTAAGAACTTATCACATTCTTGGTGGATGGGTCTTGGTTTAAGACGAAGCCAAGAGTGTGACATTTTGGTTTGTTAATAGTAGACTATGCTTTTAACCTTATTTGTTCTTGTTATGTTATTCTTTTGAAAAACTTGTTTTGCATATCCTGATCAAATATACTGGTCAGGATATTGATACAATATTCAGTATTTTTGTCATCTTTAATCAAAATGTTAGATGAAAACTTGATTAAATATGACCTCGAAAACTTAGATCACTTAGATAAGGCTTTCAAGCTTTGAAAAATAAAAAATAAAAAATCATACTAGAAACACTTAGGCAATAATTTCCAACTTCAATCTTTGTACCGTGTGCAATGTCCCTAGCATGGATGTCCCCTGTCTGTGCAGGATTTTGCATCAGTATGCGGCATACTTGAACATTTGTCCACTTAATGATGAAACTTCGTAACTTTTTGTTCATAAAAGAACGTGTGTAAATACAATCACAATTTGGAAATTTTCAAAGACTTCAAGTTTTTCTGGGGATAAACCCTTAGTATCCTGGGGATAAACCCATGTTTTCGTGCGCTACAGGCGGGAGTGTATAAACTCCATGACTTAAAAAGGTGAAAACCTTTAAACCTTAGAAAGTATGAAAATACCCTTTCGTGAGAGAGGGTGATCAATCCTCATATACCTTAGGGATCCAGGATATAGCCAACAATAACGAAATTGTCAGCCACTGTTACATGAACTGGTCCCGCCATCTTGAACTATTCCTGGATACTTGCGTTCCAGGCGGGGTGTTTAAACCCAATTCAGATGAAAGGTGAATAACTTTAAACCTGTGAAGGGATCTGAATCCCTTAATCGTGAGAGAGGGGGTCAACCCTCTAATCTTTCGATCCATCTTGAGCAAATATCCTGGAGTAATATCCTAAAGCGTATCCTACAAAACATCCTTAGACTAAGGTGGGTGTTAGCTTGGCTAACACCTCTCCGCTGCTTAAGTCAGTATTGAGTTTCAAAGAAAGATAATAAATTAAATTAAACGTATTTAAAGAGATAGAATTCATACCATCCTGAGTTAGAAATTAAATTCTAGACTCACTTGAAATAAGCTTTAAGATGTATAGCATTCCAGGATCTTGGAATCATGTCTCCTTCCATGGTCTTGATCCGGTATGCTCCCTTTCCTGATTCTGACTCAATTTAGTATGGCCCTTCCCATTTTGGAGCTAATTTCCCATCAGCAGGATTAGTTGTATTCTGAAATGCTTTTCTCAGTACCCAATCTCCAACGTGGAATCTCCTAGTCCTTAAATTTTTGTTGTATGACTTGGCTATCCTCTATTGATATGATGCCATCCTTAGCTTTGCTGCATCCCTAGTTTCATCAATAGTATCCAGTTCTTGACATAAGGCTTTAGGATTCGACTCAGGATCCCGTAAGTTTAACCTTGGAATCACTGCTTCTGCTCCAAATACCAGTGAGGATGGAGTTTGTCCAGTAGTATTCTTCACAGTTGTTCTATCCGCCCATAGAACAAATGCTAATTATTCTGCCCATTTTCCTTTTTTGGCTCCTAACCTCTTCTTCAGGTTGTTGACAATTATCTTGTTTGAAGATTCTGCTTGCCCAGTATCTTGAGGATGCACTGGTGTTGATGTAATCATCTTGATCCCCCAACTTTTACAAAAATATGTAGTTATATTGCTGATGAATTGGGATCCATTGTCACAGATTATCTCGGCCAGTATCCCGAATCTTGTCAGGATATTCCTTTTGATGAAAGACACTACTTCAGGATCCCTAACGTGAACAAACGCTTCTGCTTCAACCCACTTGGAGAAATAATCCGTCATTGCTAGCATGAAAACTTTTCCTCCAGGAGTTTTTGGGAGTTTTCCCACTATATCCATCCCCCATTTCGTAAATGGCCAAGGAGATATGATAGGATATAATGGTTCTGCAGGCTGATGCAGTATATTGCTATATCTCTGACATGCATCACACTTCTGGGCATACTCCATAGCATCCTTTCTCATGGTTTTCCAGTAATACCCTCTACTCAACACCTTCGAGAATAAAGACCTGCCCCCAGTTTGGTTGCCACAGTCTCCTTCATGTATATCCTGAAGTACCCCCATAGTTTCAGGATCCTCCAAGCACCTTAGATACGGACCTGCAAGAGATTTCCTGTACAAGACATTATCTATTACTGTGAAGCGGGATACCTTCATTCTGAAAGCTTTAGGATTTTCCTTGTTTGGAATGTCTCCTTTCTCAATATACTTCATAATTGGAGTCATCCAGGATTCAGGATTCTTCTCAGGATACTCTTATCAGGATTCTAGATACTTGCTACTTGTCTATCCTGTGAGCTATGGTGTTTCATCACAGGATACAAGATATGTAGTATTGGTATCCTAATCCCTTCCGGTATCCTGACCGTAGATCCTAAGTTTGCTAGAGCATCAGCTTCAGCATTCTCTTCCCTTGGTATCTGTTCAATTGTAAATACATCGAAATATCCTGCTAATTTCTTAACAATTTCAAGATATTCAGCTAACTTTTCACCTTTAACTGCATAAGATCCATTGAAATGGTTAGTAATTAACAAGGAATCAACAAACACCTGTAAGCATTTAACATTCATATTCTTAGGCAATTCTAATCCTGCTATTAGGACTTCATATTCAGCTTCATTATTAGTAGCAGGAAATTCACATCTAATAGCCTGGGGTAATATGTCCCCCCTGTGGCGATTTTAGTAGAATTCCTAATCCTACACCTCTTATGTTAGATGCACCATCAGTATATAATATCCAGGATCCTGAATTCTCACCTAATTGTTGTACTTCTACGTCAGCCTCGTTTTGAATAACACTACTAAAATCAGCCATAAAGTCTGCTAATGCCTGAGACTTTATAGCGTTTCTAGGTTCATATACTAAATCATAAGCACTTATTTTAATAGAACACTTAGCCATCCTAACAGACATTTCAGGTTTTCTAAGCACATTTTTCACAGGATAATTAGTTTTAACATGAATCCTATGTGTTTCAAAGTAATGTCTAAGCTTGGTTGAGGCCATAACTGTTTTGGTCAAAAATTACCAAAGCAATTAAGTGATCAAATTAGTTTTTTGAGGTAGTGTGCTAGCAATGCTTGTAAAAATATGTTGTTTATTTGTTTATAAAAACAGTTTCAGGATATAGCCTCAGGATATGAAACTAAATCAATTATCAAACGATGAGCAACAAAAAGTGGACAGAGGATGTACGAGGAAAGCCCTTGATCAATCTAGATCTCCGGCATAAAACATCGGGAGCTGACAAACGTCGGCTGCCTTGTTCTTCTTATAGCTTGAATATTCAGGATACAGTGCATGATAATGCTCAGATCGTACTAAGTGGTACAAAGATTGCTAATGTAAAGTGTTTTTGTATGAATGCGGTAGAAATGAGTGAGAGTAAGAGAGCAGAGAGTGAAGTGTGTACGATTTGTGTGTGTCCTACGATCTGGCTCATCCTTTATATAGTTACAAGAAATAAACAAATTTTCCTATAATCTTGGGGTGCTCCGGAATATTCCATTTCGAACGCTATAGACCCGGTCTTGGCGGTTTCAACGTCCATATTGCAACTGAATAGAGCGAGTCTTCAGGGGATAAGGACTTCGTGTACGTTGCAAGTCCTACAACCATTTTCTGCACGTAAAATATTAGTAGTTATCAGGATACCCCCTCAGGATGTTAACAATATCCTGTCGTGGTATCCTTGTCGCAAGCAGTCATTAGTTATCAAGATATTAGTTAAGATATGAGCTCAGAATTTCACCCATAACAATTGTCCCCAAAAATGTTTCCGTTGAGGATCCAGAGTCCTAACGGTTACATTTTTACGTTATTTGAGGCAATTAAAAGATAAGACCTTTAATGTGATGGTTTGCGACTACCCAGGCTAATCTTACTCATTACCCCTCTATATCTTATCACTCACTTCTTATTTTACTCTCTGCCAAGGGATCAAAAGGTAAAACCTTCTTTTTCTTCATTTCTTCTCCTCTTTCTTTTCTTATTTTCCGGTAAAGAATGACAAGACAAACACGATCCAGCTCCAGCGATTCAACCCCCATCTTCATACCACAAAACCTTCTCCAATACCCGGAGAAGGAAGTTTGCTCGTTTGACAATGCCTACATAACATACTTACAATCCTCTGGTATTTTTTCGGACACAGTAGTGTTTCGTCCGTACGATCGGGAACACCGATCAGATATGGTGTCCACGGAATGGCTTTGCTTCAACGCTTTTCCTTTTACCTTAGGTCGTAGGTTTCCATTTCCTGGCCTCATCAACGATTTCTTTAAAACCACTGGTCTTAGTTTCTGTTAAGTCATGCCAATGCTATGGCGTGTGTTAGTCGTCCTTGATCGAATCAAGAACACTCACACTCCAGATCTTTCTATCAACGACCTCCCTTTAGCATATAGGTTAAGATCGCATGGGTCAAGTAGATTTCTGTTCTACTCCACTTCCAGCGATCCTCTGATTCTCCGAGCCACCAGGAACGAAGAGGAATGGAAATCCAAGTTCTTCTTTGTAAAAAGAAGTTCAATCCCTAGTGGGGCGGATTATCCGGTGAAGTGGTTAACCAAGGGTAGGAATCAGGGTTTTAGGGTTAACCTCAAATATATCCTGCTTAGTATCCTCAAAAGATCCTGTTTTGACATCCTTTTGTTTCATGTGCAGCGGATTTCAGAAAACTAGCACCTCCCCTTGTTGATTCGGAGATCAGGATTAAAGCCATCTACCAGCTGCCGGAGATTGAAAGAAGCTTCATTCCAAACCCAACAGCATCAAGCCAACATTCCAGTTCCAACATGTCTGGTAAGTCCTCACTTTTTGTCTAAAGTCCCTGTTATCAGTTCAGTTAGAGGAAATATAGAATAACTAATTTTGAAATTACTCCCTGTTTGCAGCATCAACCAAGGTCCTTGAAATCTTCGATCTTGAGGAACTAGATAGCTACTCTGGACCTGCTCCGGTGAAGACAGAGCCAAGCTCCAAACCTTTTGTCGTATCAAAGCCCTCCTCCAGCTCTAAGCCCACCGTTATCCCCAAGTCTTCTTTGGCGTCGAAGCCTCGGGATGCTAGTTCTTGAAAGAGAAAGGACACTGATTCCCCCACCGCCTCAGCTGAGGTTTCTCCTTTCGAGAATCTTGGGTTTGCTGAGTCGAGCAGCCTTATGACCTCTTTTCTTAACCAGGTACATATCCTCATCCTATATCCTGCGAATATATGCTTGACTGATATCCTGATTAGCTATAATGATACTCATACCTTGCACTGTAGGGCCTGAACTGTCTATTGGTCACATATGAAGAAGCTTGTGGAACTACGGTCTTCCATGAGATCAGAGCAAAGAAGGCAGAGGCACTCATCGAACAGCTGCAAACAGCTGCCGCTACCAGGACCTGATACTACGAGGATAAACTAAAAGAGGCCGCTGGGAGTGCCAAAGTTGCTTTGGAGTAGACTGTCTCAGACGCTCAGGTCAAATTGGATGCTGCGCATGCCCAACACGAGCAGGATATGGCCTCTTACCGCGATAACCTCAAAGGATCTATGGTAGTTTCCCTCCTTCAAGCTAGATTGAAGATGGCCTACGAGGCCAAGGCTGCGGGCTTCGAATGCCCTTCTTGGAATATCAGTGCTTGGGAGGCGAAGTTGAAGGATCTTGGTGGTAATCATGTGGAGCATCCTGCCACGCCAGCGGTTGCAGAGTCTTCCAAGGCGGTTGAAGTAGCGGCTGAAGTGCCGGTTGAGGCTGAAAAGAATCCTGGAGCTGATGCTGGTGATGGAACTGGTGGCGAAGGTGTAGTGGAGAAGGTTGGTGAAGATGCTGCTGTGTGAGAGCATCGAAGTTGGCAATGATGGATATTATTGCTTAGGCCGGAGCCCACTTTTTTAATCCGAATGGTCTGTAATCCTCTAAACAATTTTACTTTTCCTGCACTTGAACAATTTAAATTTCCTGCACTTTAAACATTAGTACTTTGTGATGACCTAAGGTGGAGGGATCCTGGGTTCCAGGACGAAGCCTTTGGTCGTCATCATTGATATGCTTTTAGACCTTGTCATATTCTTGGTGGATGGGTCTTGGTTTAAGACGAAGCCAAGAGTGTGACATTTGGAATGTTCATAATAAACTAACCCTTTAGCCTTATCCGATGTTGTTATGCTACTATTCTAAAAAACCTGCTTCGAGTATCCTGATCAAATATCCCGGTCAGGATACTGACGAAATGCTTAATACTTTTATCATGTTAGACAAAAACTTAGTTAAATATGACCTTATAAAAGAACTTAGACTATCTCGATAGGCCTTTCAAGTATTGAAAAATGGAAAGTCATACCAGAAACACTTATGCAATAATTTCCAACTCCAACCCTGGAATCCTTTGCAATGTCCCAACATGGATGTCCCCTGTTCGTGCAGGATATTGCATCAATGTATGACATACTTGAGTATTTCTTCACTTAGTGACTAAGCTTTGTAGCTTTTTCTCCACAAAAGAATGTGTGTGAACACAATCATAACACGCCATATCTTTAAAGTTTGTGTTGAAAACTTTAGTTTTACTGGGGATAAACCCATAACATCCTTGGGATAAACCTTTAGTATCCTGGGGTTAAACCCTTAGTATCCTGGGGTTAAACCCTTGTTTTCGTGGACTACAGGCGGGAGTGTATAAACTCCAAGACTTAGAAAGGTGAAAACCTTTAAACCTTAGAGAGTATGAAATACCCTTTCGCAAGAGAGGGTGATCAATCCTCATATACCTTAAGGATCCAGGATATAGCCAACAATAACGAAATTGTCAGCCACTGTTACATGAACTGGTACCGCTATCTTGAACTATTCCTTGATACTTGCGCTCCAGACGGGGTGTGTAAACCCAACCCGGAAGAAAGGTGAATAACTCTAAACCTGTGAAGGGATCTGAATCCCTTAAACGTGAGAGAGGGGGCCAATCCTCTAGTCTTTCAATCCGTCTTGAGTACATATCTTGGAGTAATATCCTGAAATGTATCCTACAAAACACCTTTAAACTAAGGTGGGTGTTAGTTTAGCTAACACCCCTTCGATGCTTAAGTCAGTATTGGGTTTCAAAGAATATTAAATTAAACATATTTAAAATAGATAGAATTTATACCATCCTGAGTTAGAAAGTAAATCGTAAACTCACTTGAAATAAGCTTTACGATGTATAGCATTCCAGGATCTTGGCGACATATCCCCTTCCATAGTCTTGAGTCGATATGCTCCTTTTCCTGACTCTGATTCAATTTCATGTGGTCCTTCCAATTTTGGGGCTAACTTGCCGTCGGCAGGATTGGTTGTGTTTTGAAAGGCTTTTCTCAATACCCAATCTCCAACTTGGAATCTTCTGGTTCTTAAATTTTTGTTGTATGACTTAGCTATCCTTTGTTGTTATGCTGCCATTCTTAGCTTTGCTGCATCCCTTGCTTCGTCGATATTATCTAAGTCTTGACATAAGGCTTCAGGATTTGCTTCAAGATCCCGAAGGCTCGATCTTGCTGTAGGTATCACCATTTCTGTTGGAATCACTGCTTCTGCCCCAAATACCAAAGAAAATAGAGTTTGCCTAGTAGCATTCTTCACAGTTGTTCTATCAGCCCATAGGACAAATGGGAGTTCCTCAGCCCATCTTCCTTTTCTGGCACCTAACCTTTTCTTCAAGTTATTAACAATTATCTTGTTGGAAGATTCTGCTTGTCCATTGGCCTGAGGATGCACCGGTGTTGACGTGATCATCTTGATTCCCCAATTTTTACAAAAATCCGTGGTTCTTTTGCTGATAAATTGAGAGCCATTATCACAAATTATCTCGTCCGGTATGCCGAATCTTGTCAGGATATTCCTCTTGATGAAAAATACCACTTCTTGATCCCTTAGTTGGGCAAAGGCTTCCGCTTCAACCCACTTGGAAAAATAATCCGTCATTGCCAGCATGAAAACCTTTCCTCCGGAGCCTTAGGTAGTTTCCCCACTATATGCATCCCCCATTTCATATATGGCCAAGGAGATATGATAGAATATAATGGCTCTGTAGGCTAATGTAGTATATTGCGGTGTCTTTGGCATGCATCACATTTTCGAGCATACTCTGCAGCATCCTTCCTCATGGTCGGCCAGTAATATCCTGTTCTCAACACTTTCGAGAATAAAGATCTGCCCCAGTATGGTTGCCACAATCTCCTTCGTGTATATCCTGAAGTACCTCCTTAGTTTTAGGATCTTCCAAGCACCTTAGCTATAGACCTGCAAGGGATTTCTTATACAACACATCATTTATAATTGTAAAACGAGATACCTTCATGCTGAAAGCCTTGGGGTTTTCATCCTTCGGGACATCTCCTTTTTTAAGATACTTGACGATTGGCGTCATCCAGGATTCAGGATCCTTATCAGGATATCCATCACCATGATCCTGGATACCTGCTACTTCCTTGTCCTGAGGCTTGAAAAGTTCCATCGCAGGATACAAGATATGTAGTATTGGTATCTGAACTCCTTTCGGTATCCTGACAGTAGATCCTAGATTTGCTAGAGCATCTGCTTCAGCATTTTCTTCTCTTGGTACCTGCTCAAGTGTAAAATTTTCGAAATATCCTGCTAATTTTTTAATAATTTCAAGGTATTCAACTAACTTTTCACCCTTAACTGCATAAGATCCATTGAAATGGTTAGTAATCAACAGGGAATCAACATACACTTGTAAAATTTTAACATTCAATTTCTTAGCTAATTCTAATCCTGCTATCAGAGCTTCATAATCAGCTTCATTATTAGTAGCAGGAAATTCACATCTGATAGCCTGGGGTAATATGTCCCCCTGTGGCGATTTTATTAGTATCCCTAATCCTACACCTCTTACATTAGATGCACCATCAATATACAATATCCAAGATCCTGAATTCTCACCTAGTTGTTGTACTTCTAGGTCAGCCTCATTTTGATATCACTACTAAAATCAGCCACAAAGTCTGCTAAAGCCTGAGACTTTATAGCATTCCTAGGTTCATATACTAAATCATATGCACTTAATTTTACGGACCACTTAGCTATCCTACCAGACATTTCGGGTTTCCTAAGTACATTTTTAACAGGATAATTGGTTTTAACATGTATCCTATGTGTTTCAAAGTAATGCCTAAGCTTAGTTGATGCCATGACTAGAGCTAATATCAATTTTTCTAAGTGTGAGTATCTAGTTTCAGCATCTAACAAACTTTAACTAACATAATAAACAGGATATTGCTGACCTTCATGATCCTTTACCAAAACAGCACTTACTGCATTCTCTGATACTGCATGATATAGGGATAAGGGTTCACTATCCTCAGGCTTCATTAACAGGGGTGCGCTTGAAAGATATTGCTTTAACTCTTTTAAGGCAACTTCATGTCTTTCACCCCATTCAAACTTTTTTGTTTTTCTTCAGGATATCATAGAATTCCTTGCATTTTTCTGAGGATCTTGATATGAACCTGTTTAATGCCGCTACTCTCCCTGTTAGCCTTTGAACATCCTTCACATTCGATGGTGATTTGAGATCCAAGACAACTTTAATCTGTTCTGGACTTGCTTCTATTCCCCTCTTAGTCACCAGGTATCCTAAAAACTTTCCTGCCCCCACTCCAAAATGGCACTTAGCAGGATTCAGTTTCATATTATACTGGTCCAGGATATTGAAGGCACACTCTAAATCCTGGAGATGATCCTCCGCTTTCTTGGACTTCACCACCATATCATCAATATATACCTCCATGGTGTCCCCCAGTTTGTCTTTAAACATCATATTGACCAACCTTTGGTACGTTGCACCTGCATTTTTTAAACCAAAAGGCATGGCAGTATAACAGTATATACCTATGGGTGTCATGAATGTTGTATCCTCTTGGTCGGATGGCTCCACCTGGATTTGCTGAAATCCTGAGGACGCATCCATAAAGGTCAGCATTTCATGACCAGCAGTTGCATCTGCCATCGAATCTATATGAGGTAATAGGAATGGGTCTTTAGGACAAGCTTTATTGAGGTCTGTGTAATCTACACAAACTCTCCACTTCCCATTCTTCTTTTGGACCACCACTACGTTTGCTAGCCACTTAGGAAACTTAACTTCCCTAATCATCTTGGATTTCAACAACCTTTCAACCTCCTCTTGTATAATCACATTCCTTTCTGGAGCGAATTTCCTTCTCTTTTGTTGAACGGGCCTAAAAGATTTGTCAATTCCAAGTTTGTGAGTTATACTATCTTTTGATATACCTGTCATATCTTCGTGTTTCCATGCAAACGTAGACATCCTGCATTTCAAAAAGTTAGTAAGATGATTCTCAATATCCTGAGGGATATTGGTTCCTACAAGCACCGAGATATCTGGATTATCCTGGTCCGGGATAACTTTTTTAACATCCTGCTCACGATATCATGGGCTTGTATCTTTAATTGTTATCCTGCCCTGGATTTTGTTGATGCCTTCATCGAAGAGGAGTAGCATTCCTTCGCCTCCTATTGGTCACTTTCCACTTTGACTACCCCCCAAGGAGTAGGGATCTTGACACATTGATGATAGGTAGAAGGTACAACCTTCATATCATGAATCCATGGCCTGCCTAATATATATTATAGCAGGATAATGAATCCATGACACAAAATCGTTGCATCGAAGTCACTCCTTCAACATATACAAGCAGCTTTATCTCCCCAACCGTGTTCTTTGCTTCTCCACTGAACCCTACAAGCACAGTGGACTTCGAGGTAATCTCCATCTCTTGGATGTTCATCCTCTTCAGGGTCTCTAATTGAATGATGTTGACCGAGCTGCCATTGTCCACCAGTATCCTGCGCACAAAATGGTTAGCAATATACAAAGTGATTACCAGACCATCATGATGAGGATCCTGAATGCTATCCCGGTCTTCACTATCGAACGTTATCACTTTGTCGGTTGTAAGTGATGTCACCCTCGTCGGCTTGTCCCCTCTTTCTGCCTTTGCCTCTTTGGCATGCCTCTTAGCTGTAGAATAAGAGGTTCCGCATATAACGGATCCTCTAGATATAAAGTTGATTATCTTGGCATCTGGGGGAGGCGATGCTGCTCGTTCAGGATCCTTGTCAGTATCCTTGACCCTTATTCTTCTTCCTTCCGATGAGATTTTTAAGTAGCCTTTGCTTAGCAGATAGCTTTTCTCCTTTCTCAGGGCTATGCAATCTTCCGTTACATGTCCAAAATCTTCATGAAAGGCGCACCACTTGGACTTATCCTTCCAATCAGCTTTTTGTTCATTCTTCCTTGGCCACCTTGCCTTATCTCCTAAACCCTGCATGGCATATATTAATTCAGTAGTATTAACAGAAAAACAATATTCTAAAAACTCAGGATACTCCTCAGGTTCTTCATCCTCAACAGCGTTCACTTTCTTGCTGTCATTCCTGCCATATGGCTTAGAGCGATACGGCTTGTATGATGATTCTGACTTTCTGTTAGTTGACTCATATGTTGAGGATGAATTCGTCCTCTCTTTCATTTTCTTGTCGTCTTCAAGCCTGATATATCTTAGAGCCCTGTTTCGAGCTTCGTCCAGGTTCCTGCAAGGGTTCATTACAAGATCCTGATAAAAGGGAGAATCCTTTTGTAATCCCATCTTGAATGCCTGTACTGCTGTAGCAACATCAGGATGTGGGATATCTAAGGATTCCCTACTAAATTTATTCACATAATCCCTAAGGGATTCTTGAGGCCCCTGTGTTATCCTGTAAAGGTCACTTGTTAGTTTTTCAAAGCTTCTACTACAAGAAAATTGACTGTTAAACAAATTAACCAAATGAGCAAATGATGTAATTGAATGAGGTGGAACGCGTAAGAGCCATTTCAAGGCTGATCCTGTCAGAGTAGAGCCAAAGCCCTTGAAAATACATGCTTCTTTAAGATCCGATGGAATAGGATTCACTTCCATTCTCTCCCTATACTGGGCGATATGCTCTTCAGGATCCGTCGTTCCATCATAAAGCTTCATGTTGGGGGTTTGGAATCTCTTTGGGATTTCGGCATCACAAATGTGGTGAGCAAAACGGGATATGTTGTGGCTATCCTGGGATACTTCCGGTATGGGTTGCACTACCCCAGGTACACTTGATATCATATCCTTTAGCTTCTCAAGCTCTCTGGATAGTGCTGAGGTTACACTTATATCCTGCGAAGATCCAACATTGTTAGCAGCAAGAGTATTAACATTATTAGAAAGGTTACCAGCCTGTTGATTCTGGCCATATCCTGGAGCATATCCTGGGCCCCTCATAGTTGATATCCTGGCTGATGAGGGTATCTCAGGAACATTGCTCTAGGAACGACTTGGTACAACATTGCCCTGATTATCCTCAGTATATACTGCCGAACTGAAGTTAGCATCCTGGGCTGCAAAGGGGTAACAATATCCTCAGCAGGGCTCTTGGAGTTAGATTTCAAGAGTTGTATTTCCTTCATCATGAATTGGTTAGTTTCCTGTTGTTGCTTCATCTGGTCCTGTATATTACCAAACAAAGACAAAATTCATCATTAGAAGCAAAAACAGGAGTTCTCCCTGAAACTCCGGATCTCGAGACATTTTGAGCAGCAGTTGTGTCTTTTGGCGCATGGCTTTCATTCCTCCTTTGGAAAGTCTGGGCTTGTGAAGTGGGGGAGGTAACGAACCAGTTGTAGCAGAGGTTATAGCAGGCATGGAGGAAGAGCTCATGTTTGATTTCGAAGCCATTGAAAATAGTTGTGAAAAAAGTTTCGAAAGTAAAAAGCCAAGTAACGATTTTAACAAAGTTTTTAGTAGAAATAGCAACCACTTGCCCCACGGTGGGCGCCAGATTGTTTTAGTTAAAAATCACCAAAGCAATTAAGTGATCAAATTATTTTTGTGAGGTAGTGTGCTAGCAATGCTTGTAAAAATATGTTGGTTTATTTGTTTATAAAAACAGTTTCAGGATATAGCCTTAGGATATGAAACTATATCAATTATCAAACGATGAGCAGCAAAAGTAAAAGTGGACAGAGGATGTACGAGGAAAGCCCTTGATCAATCTAGATCTCCGGCATAAAACCTCGGGAGCTGACAAACGTCGGCTGCCTTGTTCTTCTTATAGCTTGAATATTCAGGATACAGTGCAGGATAATGCTCAGATCGCTACTAAGTGGTACAAAGATTTCTAATGTAAAGTGTTTGTGTATGAATGCGGTAGAAATGAGTGAGAGTAAGAGAACAGAGAGTGAAGTGTGTATGATTCGTGTATGTCCTACGATCTGGCTCATCCTTTATATAGTTACAAGAAATAAACAAATTTTCCTATAATCTTGGGTGCTCCGGAATATTCCATTTCGAACGTTGTAGACCCGGTCTTGGCAGCTTCAACGTCCATATTGCAACTGAATAGAACGAGTCTTCAGGGGATAAGGTCTTTGTGTACGTTGCAAGTCCTACAACCATTTTCTGCACGTAAAATATTAGTAGCTATCAGGATACCCCCTCAGGATGTTAACAATATCCTGTCGTGGTATCCTTGTCGCAAGCAGTCATTAGTTATCAAGATATTAGTCAAGATATAAGTCAAGATATGAGTTCAGAATTTCACCCATAACAATAACTAAAGCTAATATTAGTTTTTCTAAATGGGAGTATCTAGTCTCAGCATCTAACAAACTTTTACTAACATAATAAACATGATATTGCTGACCTTCATGATCCTTTACCAGGACAGCACTTACTGCATTCCTGACAGTGCAAGATACAGGGATAGAGGTTCACCATTCTCAGGCTTCATTAGGTTCACTTGAAAGGTATTTCTTCAATTCTTGTGAGCTGCTTCATGTTTTTCTCCCCATTTAAACTTTTTGTTTTTTTTCAGGATATCAAAGAATTCCTTACACTTTTCTGAGGACCTTGATATGAACTTGTTTAATGCCGCTACTCTTCCTGTTAACCTCTGTACATCCTTCATGTTAGATGGTGATTTGATGTCAAGGATAGCTTTGATTTGCTCTGGGCTTGCTTCTATCCCTCTTTTAATCACCATATATCCTAAAAAAATTCCTGCCCCTACTCCGAAATGGCACTTAGCAAGATTTAGCTTCATATTATACTGGTCCAGGATATTGAAGGCACATTCCAGATCTTGAAGGTGATCCTCCGCTTTCTTGGATTTCACCACCATATATATACCTCCATTGTGTCCCCCAGTTTGTCTTTAAACATCATATTGACCAACCTCTGGTACGTTGCACCTGCATTCATTAAACCAAAAGGCATGGCAGTATAACAGTATATACCTGTGGGTGTCATGAATGCTATATCTTCCTGATCAGATGGCTCCATTTGGATTTGCTGAAATCCTGAGGATGCATCCATAAGGTCAGCATTTCATGACCGACGGTTGCATCTACCATTGAATCTATATGAGGCAATGGGAATGGGTCTTTAGGACAAGCCTCATTGAGATCTGTATAGTCTACACAAACTCTCCACTTCCCATTCTTCTTTTGTACCACCACCACGTTTGCTAGCCACTTAAGAAACTTGACTTCCCTAATCATCTTGGACTTTAGCAACCTTTCAACCTCCTCTTGTATAATTGCATTTCTTTCAGGAGAAAATTTCCTTATTTTTTGTTGGATAGGCCTGAAAGACTTGTCAATTCCAAGTTTGTGAGTTATAATATCTTTCAATATACATGTCATGTCTTTGTGCTTCCATGCAAACATGGACATCCTGCATTTCAAAAAGTTAGCAAGCTGAGTCTTAATATCCCGTGGGATATTAACTCCTACAAGCACCAAGATATCTGGATTATCCTGATCAAGGATAATTTTCTTAACATCTTTCTCCGAAGTTTCCACAATATCCTGGGCTTGTATCTTTAATTGCTATCCTGCTTTAGATTTTGTTGAGGCCTTCATCGAAGAGGAATAACATTCCTTCGCCTCCTGTTGATCGCTTTCTACCTTAACTACGCCCAAGGAGTAGGAATCTTGACGCACTGATGATAGGTGGAAGGTACAACCTTCATATCATGAATCCATGGCCTGCCTAATATTATATTATAGCAGGATAACGAATCCATGACACAAAACCGCTGCATCGAATTCACTCCCTCAACATATACAGGCAGCTTTATCTCTCCAACAGTGTTCTTTGCTTCTCCACTGAACCCTACGAGCACAGTGGATTTCGAGGTAATCTCCATTTCTGGAATGTTCATTCTTTTCAGGGTTCCAATTGGATAATGTTGACTGAGCTTCCGTTGTCCACCAGTATCATGCATACAAAATGATTAGCAATATATAAAATAATCACCAGACCATCATGGTGAGGATCTTGAATGCTATCTCGATCATCGCTGTCAAACGTTATCACTCTGTCAGTTGTAAGCGTTGTCATCCTCGCTGGTCTGTCCCCTCTTTCTGCCTTAGCTTCCTTGGCATGTCTCTTGGCTACCGAATAGGAGGTTTCACATATATCAGATCCTCCAGATATAAAATTGATTATCTTGGCGTCAGGCGGAGGTGATGCTGCTCGTTCAGGATCCTTATCAGTATCCTGACCTTTATTCTTCTTTCTACCCATAAGATCTTTCAAATAGCCTTTGCTCAGCAGGTAGCTTATCTCCTTCCTAAGGGCTATGCAATCTTCCATCATATGTCCGAAATCCTCATTGAAGGCACACCACTTAGATTTATCCTTCCAGTCAGCCTTTTGCTGGTTCTTCCTTGGCCATCTCGCTTTATCTCCTAAACCCTGCATGACATACATTAGCTCAGGGATATTAATAGAAAAACAATATTCCGATAGTTCAGGATACTCTTCAGCATCCTCGTCCTCAACAACATTCACTTTCTTGCTGTCGTTTTTTCCATACGGGCTAAAGCGGTATGGTTTGTATGAAGACTCTGATTTTCTGTTTGTGGACTCGTATGTCGAGGATGAATTCATCCTCTTCTGCATTTTCTTATCGTCTTCAAGCCTGATATATCTCAAAGCCCTATTTCAAGCCTCATCTAAATTCCTGCAAGGATTCATCACAAGTTCCTGATAAAATTCGGAATCCTTTTGTAATCCCATTTTGAATGCTTGCACTGCCGAAGCAACATCAAGATTCGGGATATCCAGGGATTCCCTGCTGATTTGTTAACATAATCCCTCAGGGATTCTTGTGGTCCTTGTGTTATCCTGTAAAAGTCACTTGTTAATTTTTCAAAGCTCCTGCTACAAGAAAATTGATTGTTAAATAAGTTAACTAGATGGGCAAAAGAAGTAATAGAATAAGGAGGGACGTTTAGATGCCATTTTAAGGCTGATCCTGTCAAAGTGGAACCAAGCCTTTGCATAGGCATGCTTCTTTAAGATCTGGTGGAATTGGATTCACTTCCATCCTTTCCCTATACTGAGCAACATGCTCCTTAGGATCCGTCGTCCCATCATAAAGCTTCATGTTGGGAGTTTGGAATCTCTTTGGAATTTCAGCATCACAAATATGGCGAGCAAAGCGGGATATGTTGTGACTATCCTGGGCTACTTCCAGTATTGGTTGCACTATCCCAGGCACACTTGATATCATATCCTTTAATTTCTGGAGTTCCCTGGATAATGCCGATGTTGCACTTATATCCTGCGAAGGTTCAAAGTTGTTAGCAGTCGGCATGTTAGTGTTGATGGACAAGTTACCAGCTTGACGATTTTGGCCATATCCTTGAGCATATCCTGGACCCCTGACAGTCGACATTCTGGCTGATGAGGGGATTTCTGGGATATTGCTTCGGGAGTGACTCGGTACGACTTGCCCTGATTATCCTCAGTATATACTGCTGAACTGAAGTTCAACATCCTGGGGTGCAAAGGGGTAACAACATCTTCAACAAGTCTCTTGGATTTAGACTTTAAGAGTTGTATTTCTTTCATTATAAGCTGGTTAGTTTCTTGTTGGTTCTTCATCTGATCCTATATACTACCAAACAAAGATAAAATTACGTCATTAGAAGCAAAAACAGGAGTTCTCCCTGAAACTCCGGATCTGGAGACATTTTGAGCAGTAGTGGTGTGTCTTGGTGTCTGGCTTTCATTCCTCCTCTGGAAAGTCAGAGCTTGTGAAGGCGGGGGAGGCAATGAACCAGTTGCAACAGAGGTGGATGTAGGCATCGAAGAAGATCTCAAACACTATTGAGAAGCCATCAAAAACAATCTCGCAAAAAGATTAGAGAATAAAAGAACTAACTAGAGTTTTTAGCAAAGTTTTGATTAAAAATAACACCAATTGCCCCACGGTGGGCGCCAAATTGTTTTGGACAAAAATTAACGAAGCAATTTAGGGACCAAATTTAGTTTGTGAGGTAGTGTGTTGTATAAACTTGATAAAAATGTGTTAACTTGGTTGAAAATGTAAATGGTTTTAGCATACAGTTCCAGGATATAGAACTGTGTCAATTTGTAAAATAAGTGCGAATGAAGTAAAGGTTGACACAAGATGTACGAGGAAAGCCCTTGATCTTTCTAGATCGCCGACATAAAACCTCGGGAGCTGACAATCGTCGGCTGCCTTTTTCTTCTTATTACTTGAATATTCAGGACACAATGCAGGAGATAGCTCAGATCGCCACTAAGTGTTACAAAGTTTGCTAGTGTTGAGTGTTGGTGCGTAGATTCAAGAGAAAAATGAGAGCAGAGAGTGAAGTAGTGTAATCGTGTGTGACCTAGAGATCTGGCTATCCATTTATATAGTTACAAATGACGAACTAATTCTCCTAAAAACTTGGGGTCCTCCAGAATATTCCTTTTGGAACGTTAGAGACCTGGTCTTCCGGCTTCAAAGTCCACTTTTCAACCAAATGGAGCGAGTCTTCAGGAGAACAAGTCCCGGTTAACGTTATGTTCCTGCAACCATAACCCGCAAACGTATTGTTACCAACTACTAGGATACTACATCAGGATGTTACCAATATCCTGGTCCGGTATCCTGATTGTAAACAACTATTAATTATTCAAGATATAATTCAGGATATGGGCTCAGAATTTCACCCATAACATGTATACCTTCTCATATTATTAGCGGTGTGATAGTGAGTGTCAACGCTATGAGGATACTATAATGAACTGAAACGATACCGATCAAACTTTATATGTGTAATGAATAAAAATGATACTGACCGATCACCACCGCACCGTTCGAAAAATCGTTGTCTGCCACGAAGCGTGTGCTTAACTTAACACTAGTTATAATAAAATCATTAAAATCGACTATTAAAAATCATACGTAAACCATCGTAGAGGTTGTTTGCCAACTTCTGAATGGTTAAGTGCTAAACCAGTCAGAGGTCTGAACCACTAAGTGTTGAACTAGTAAGAGGTCCAAACCATCAAGAGCCAGTATAATTTTTAACCGTTTAGAGGTAAGTGTCTCACCAATTCGGATTACAAGTCTTAACCATTCAGACTTAGTATAATGTTTAATCATTAAAAGGCAAATGTCTTAACCATTAAGACACCTGCCCGCGAAACAAACACTATGAACCATTTAAGTGGTGAACCAGTAAGAGGTCTGAACTAGTAAGAATTTTAATAAAAACTAAACAAAGAGGCCTTACTTTTTTTCGTTGTTGTATTATGTGATCTTTATGGAATAATATAATTTTCACAACTCACCTATATTCAAATATTTTCAAGGAATTGAGACATTCAAACTAAAACACTGAATGGTTCAATTATTGTTGATCTTTTGAATTTAATGTCACCATTAATCTTACACAACAGCCTTAAATCGAAACAAGTAACACAAGCATCAAACCTTAAAATGTAACAAGCCTTAGATAAACCGTTCGCCAAGAAAAAAAATTCAACAAACTTTACGCAAAGGTCCTAATGTTTGATAAAAGCAACTGATTACAATCTCCATTTGAACAGACGGTGATTGGGTTTCCAACCCTTCTGTATCTTATTGCAGTGCATATATTGGCGTGCTGGAATAACCTGTGGACGATTAATGGGTACACGTAATTTCTCTAGATGATTTGGTTTATAGCCATGGAACTTTGGAAGTCGTGACCAACGTTTACTTGAGAACCATATCCACCCCTGGATCTTTGGAATGGGACGTCATAGCCGACGTTCACATGAAATCCATTTCCACGATTCTCCGACTGTGATCTTTAGATTAAAGCTCCCATCAACATGTTGCTCTTCTTGAATTTTGTTCACCGAATCGACTAAAGAATTGGGATCTTCCAGATATATAGTGTACTCTGGATACTTCCGACAACAGATTATGATATGCTCTAGTGTTGGGATGTACCCGATATCTAGTGGAATCTCTTCAAGACAACCACAGGATTTCACTATTAATTGTTTGAGACATGGAAAGTTGATGCTAGAGGCATTCCATTGTTTAATATCCAAACATTCTAATACCAAGAATTTTAGTTGTTGAAATGGTTCCTCACCAGCATCCCACTGGGGTCCCACAAACGCATCTTCGAGTAATATTAGATCCTCTAGTGTAGGTAAAGATTGAATTTCTGACATGGTACTCCAAGGAAGATGACATTTTTCTAATGTAAGTTTTTTCAACGAAGAGGGAAAACTAATGCTATTCTTTTGGGCTCTAGTCATATTTATGGGATACATATCTCTATCCAAATCCGACCAGCCAATCCTCAATGACTCAAGGAACATAAGTGATCTGAAGTCATATCGCATATTTCGGTTAACCGCACACCTAAGTGTCTTAATACTGGGAACACATTTCATGAAATGTTTTGCCCCATGTCCCACTATCACTTTAGAAATGGTTAACAGATTCATTGGTTTCCACATTCGAGGAAACAAAACATCCGTGTCACACTTCAAATGCCGCAGATTTTCCAAGTCTGATATGGTTTTTGGCAACACCAAATGCTCCTGAAGGAAAGTATCTCTTCTAATGATAAGGGTCTGAAGGCTCCAAAGATCGCATATTGAAGATGGGAAATCTCCATCATACCAAATCGCAAGGTACCTTAAGTGAACTAATAATGCTATCACGCTGGTGATATAATCCAGTTTCGTATGCCAAAGATCCAACACCATTAAAAGCATCCAGGGAAAATTTAATAATGCGGCAACTTGTAACCGGGTAGCTGTAAAAGGACAAATATGAGCGAATCCTTGAGGCATTGGTGATGCAGACGCTTCGGTTTGCAAAAATGCGGCGTTTCTTATATGGTGCCACCACAAAAGGATTGAAACCTTTGCTATTGTCTGGTATTTGCTGGTAAAATCTTTCTTTTGTTGCTATTTTCAAGCAGAGTTCCCTCAAAACATCATGGACAGAAAATGTTTTGATAGCACCGTTAAACTTTCTATCGTGAACGATTACAAGATTTCTGTCCACTAGTTCCATCAAATAATCCTCCGCAGTTTCCTCCATGCTTTGGTTTCTAGTCTCTTTTATAAATCCCTCTGCTATCCACAGCCAGATCAGTCTTTTTCGCCGGAACATATAGTCTTCTTGGAAACCTCCTAAGTAAAGAAAACAGTCTCTCAAGTGAGAAGGTAAGTGGTCAATACTCATAGCCAGTGTTTCCATGTGCCAATTGTTGTCGCTGAGAATGTATGAAGTCACACTTCTAGCCATTCTTTGCCATGAATCTTTGCTTAAAGCTTCTTTGGCTAGAACTCCTGCTATCAGAACTAACACAAGTGGTAATCCATGACAATTTTTTGCAATTTGCATTCCATGTTTGAGCAATGGCTCGGGGCAATCGTTGTCATGGAACGCCTTCTTACGAAGCAATTCCCAACTTTCATCATTTGTTAAATACGGTAATTGATGAATTAAACCACCTGGATTTGCATGGTAAGCAACTTCTTTGAGGCGACTAGTGAGCAGAAGTCGACTTCTGGTCTCACCGGTTGGGAAAAATAGTTCAAGGGCATCCCAAGCCTTGGTGCTCCAGATATCATCAATGACAATTAAATATCTCTTTCCTATCAGGCTTTTATGCAACATTTCACGAAGTCGAGAGTAACTAGCATCTAGAGTGCCTAGTTTAAAGCCAATGGATGCCAAAAGTTGAATCAACAAATCACGTCTTTCATATGTTTGAGAAACAGTAAACCATGCACGTGGACAGAAATACACTACTAGAAAATAGCCTACTTTGTGACAGCCAAATTTGTAGGAAATTGGTCTTACCTACAGATTTGCTACAAAAAATTTCGTGCAAAATAAAATTGTCGAAAATTAGGTTAGCTACAAAACTATGACAAAATTTCCCACAAAATTTCGACAAAAATCTGTCGTCACAAGCGTTGCCACAAAATACCTACAAACCGGTTTTGATGTTTTTCCTACAATTCTTCCACAATTTTGCCTATTTTGTATTTTATTTTATGATATTTTACTTTTAAAATTAGTAACAATAATTAAAAAAATAATCCATAATTACTAATAATTATTTTTATTTTGCGTCAAAATTCCTACAAAATTATAAAACTTTCTGTTAACAGTTTGCTACAAATTGCCTACAAGTAAAATTATATTTTTTTTAATCTTACGACAAATTTCCTACAAATTTAAAAATGGTTTTTTTTTAATTTTGCGACAAAATTTCTACAAACCAAAGGATATTTTTTTAAAGGTTACGACAAAATTCCTACAGACCAAAAAAACAAAATTTAAAGGTTATGACAAAATTCCTACAAACCAACAAAAAAATTTTGAAAGTTGCGACAAATTTTCTGCATCTCAGGAAAAAAAATCCTATAGATATTTGCTACAGATTTGTGACAAACTGTAACAAATTAAAGATATTATAAAAAAACCATTTTTTTATGAAAAAAAATGCATCTAAATTACTATTATATTCCAAAAATAATTGCAGCAAAATTCTAAAACATTCCAAATATATTATAGCAACATTCCAAGACATTCCAAACATTTCAAAAATCTTAAAACATTCCAAAACGCACAAAAAATCCTAACTAAAAGCTTTCAAAACTAATCCGATCTTTAACATTCCAATACTTAACAAGAAGAGAGTTTTTACTTATTTCCGTTGTTTTTCAGCTTTTCTTCCATCGTTTTTTGCCATGCCGCTTGGTCGGCCTGCTCTTTTTCACGCTCTTGTTGATATTGTTCGAAACAGGATTCTATGTTTTGTCGGGCCTCTCTTTCTCTTTCTAATTTCGCTTGAACTTTTTGAAGCTAAAAGTTGTACAAAAAGATATAATTAATACGTATTAACAAAAACATATAGTCAAAATTCACATATCATTTAACAATAATACGATATTCGAGTCGGGTGTCGGGTTTCAGGTAAAAAGGACAGACCTAATTGTATGGCCATCTTGAATTATACAAGAACTGCCTCGGATCAAACCTAATATTATCATCTGGTGAATAACTCTATT
Source organism: Scalesia atractyloides (assembly GCA_947069175.1). Classification (NCBI taxonomy): domain Eukaryota; kingdom Viridiplantae; phylum Streptophyta; class Magnoliopsida; order Asterales; family Asteraceae; genus Scalesia; species Scalesia atractyloides. The sequence continues at coordinate 17,735,857 of CAMTDV010000006.1, forward strand.
TCCTAGTTATTTACATATATTTTGTTTCAAGATGGCCATACCAATTAAACGTGTCCTTTTTACCCGACACCCAACTCGAATATCATAATATTGTTAAATGTCTTAGATCAAACCTAATATCATCTAGTGAATAACTCTATTTCCTACTTATTTGCATCTATTTTAATTCAAGATGGCCATACCAATTAGGCCTATCATTTTTCCCGAAACCCGACTCGAATATCGTATAATTGTTGAATGATATGTGAATTTTGAAGATATATTTTCGTTACATGTCGGATTTGATGATATTGTTGAAAAAAAAACACATGTTTTTTCATTTTACAGCTAAACTTGAAAAACACATGTTTTTTTTTCATTTTATAACTAAACTTGAAGTTAGGTGTCAGGTAAAATGGACGGACCTACCTTCAATAACACCGCCATATGGAACCCATATCAGCAAACTCATTCTTCTCAATATCTTAAATTTTTTTACGATATTGAAATAACAAGACTAAATAATGATACCTCCTGCGTTCAGGATGCAGACTCTTCCACAAAGCTAAATCATCGCATTCTATGAACCCATACAAGTCTTCAAGTTGTTACGCGTATGCGACCTAAAATTTTATCAAATGAATATCTTCAACTCGTAAAAGTGTCCGAATAATTATAAATAAATGATATAAGAGAGCTTACTATGAACGTCTTGCATGCTCGATAACAAACTTTAACCAATTTGCTACAATTTTGCAACAAATTTAACATTTTATTTCCTAAAATTATCTTTTTTAATAAATCAATGAATAAAAATAAAGTAACTCGTTTTGTAGGAAATTTGTAGCAACTGGTTTGTCAACTTTCTACAAATTTCTAACAAATTTGACATTTTATTTTTTAAATTTATGCTTTTTCTAAAATTTATAAATAACAAATAAATTAGTCTTTTGTGCAGGAAATATGTAGCAACCGGCGTCAATTTGCTACAACTTTTCTACAAATTTAACATTTTATTTTCTAAAATTAGCCAGTTTTACTCGTTTTGTAGGAAATCTGTAGCAGTGGTGTCATTTTGCTACAAATTTCCGACAAATTTGATATTTTATTTCTAAAATTATGCTTTTTCGAAAATTTTTTAATAACAAATAAATTAGCCTTTTGTAGGAAATTTGTAGCTACCGGTATCAATTTGCTACAATTTTCCTACAAATTTAACATTTTATTTTCAAAAATTATCTATTTTTTTAAAATTGATGAATAAAAAAAATAAAATTACTCGTTTTGTAGGAAATCTGTAGCAACTTGTGTCAATTTACTACAAATTTCTGACAAATTTGACATTTTATTTTTTTATAACTATGCTTTTTCTAAAATTTATAAATAACAAATAAATTTGGCCTATTTTGTAGGAAATTTGTAGAAACCGGTGTCAATTTGCTACAACTTTCCTACAAATTTAATATTTTTATTTTTTAAAATTATCTATTTTTTAAATTGATGAATAAAAAATAAAGTAACTTGATTTGTAGGAAATCTGTAGCAACTGGTGTCAATTTGCTACAAATTTCTGACCAATTTAATAATTTATTTTTAAATTATTTATTTTGTTGTAGTTAAAATAATATAAATATTTTATTTATTTTGTCGGAATTTTGTCAAAAAGGTTATAAACTTTGTGACGAAATTGCTACAAATGCTTGTTGTGTCGGAAATTGAGGAAAAGTTTTGAGTTTTTTTTGTTTTTCTTTTTTGTGAAAAATCTGTTGGAAAATTGTAATATAATTTGAGTTGTGGGAAACTTTTGTAGGAAAAAATGTAGTTTTCTAATAGTGATATGAAACAACATAAGGATCATGGAATACTTTGGTAGTAAGGGTAGTCTTACCAAGTCCGCCCATACCAACAATAGAGACCACACTTAGCTTCTTTGGCCAATCTTCCACAAGTTTGTCCCGTATCAGCGCAGCATCATGATCAAGCCCGACAATGATTTCATACCATTCTGTCTTTGCTCTTGGTAAATTTCTGGTGCAGGAAACTCCAGCCGCAGCCACACATTGAGGTTTCAGATCTGCTTTTGGAGATGAATCTATCTTCATGTTAGCAAGGATGCTAATGAACTCTTCCCTTATAGATTCAATCGATTTCATTATATCCTCAAGATTTAGAGTGCCTTCAAATTCAGCACATCTAGTCTTTTACTTCTTAAAATAATATCAGATACAAACCGATCAACAATTTCGTGTGCTTCTTCTGCTACATCTTTGAATCGTTTCTTCAGTTTTTTTACTTCATCTAGCTCGTGTAGTTCATTTTCTTTCTCAACAAAAAGGGTCTGGATCATGGATCCAAGCTCCTCATACAGAAATTGGAAATGAGGCCTTTCTGATAATATCAATGGGTGGCTGCAGATCGGTGGATTATTCTTCCTGCTAATCATCTGCTTCAGTTTCTCCATGAACAATTCCAGGCCTGTGTATGTCATCTTGCTTCTTCCTCCCTCCCTCTCTCTCTCTCTCTCTCTTTGATGAAGTTGTTGAATCGAGCATAATAATGTTGACTCTAGAGATTTGATAGATCTTGATCAAATTGTGTTGAGTGTGAACGTAAGTATTAAGGGATGATGCTTCCTGTGTTTTGCACATGCCCAGTTGTACCGGACAAGAGCTGACTTTAGGATACTTCTAAAAGGTTTACAAAACGTTTTTCGCTTGAGATTTCGGGATTATGAAGTACAATAAGTCAATAACTTTATATAAATTCATGACAAAATTGAAGTGATATTTTAGCCAGATGGCTGTCTTATATTTTTGTTGATATTTTAGCCTTCGGCCTAGCGGTATAAGATGTTGGATAAAGCTTTGCCTTCCCATGTGGTGAGAGTTCAATTATGGTGACAAAACTGTTCAAAAACTTTTTATTTCATTTGAATGTGAAATCCACCAGCTAACCGCCTTATATCCGGGTTATGACCCGACTTGAATTTGAAAAAAGGGCCGAGCCTCCTATCTTGACTGGTCCCAATAGCTTAACCCAACAGCCAACAGTAAGACTTCATGTCTTTGAGATCAGCAGCCCAACAACATAGCCGATTTTGACTGGTCCCATGCTTGAGGCCAACTATACCTTTTCTTGACTGGCACATGCTTGAGGCCTGTGTAGCCATTAAACCCATATATAACAAATAACAAAAGAAATTGTATAAAACTTAACACATAAAAAAATAAGGGTAAATTACACATTTCGTCCTTTACATTTGTATCAGATTGCAACGGCTAGCCTTTAGGTTCAATAATTACAGTCACAATCTTTTATTTATAAAACCCATTACATCTAGAGGTGTGCAAAAAACCAAATTAACCAAACCATAACCGAATTAACCAACAAAACCAAACCGAAAAAACCGAACCAAATAAAAAACCGGTGGGTCGCTTAATGGTTTTTTTTGAAAACCGAAAGTAGCGGGTCGGTTATGGTTATCAATGTTTCCATACCCACCATAACCGAACCGAACCGACATGTAATAAATCTTTGTAGGATTTAGGACTTTTCACCATTTTTTTAATATTTGATGTTTTTTATTAAAAAAATTAGTATTTATAGGTTATGTCATATCGTTTTGTGGTTTTGGTTGAATGTTTGTTTGAATTTATGCAATATATCACATCACTTTATTTGAATGTTTGGTAATCATTGGTATCAATATTATAGATTATATGTATTTTTTGATACTATGTAATATACTAATACATACAAATATGTAGGGCTGTAAACGAACCGAACGTTCAGCGAACAGTTCGTGAACCGTTCGGCGGGAAGTTCGTTTATGTTCGTTCATTTAGTAAACGAACGAACATGAACAAGAAATTTCGTTCGATTAGTTAAATGAATGAACATGAACTAAGGTCTCGATCGTTCAATTGTGTTCGTGAACGTTCGATAAGGTGTTCGTGAACGTGTTCAGGAACATTCATTCATTTGCGTTCGTTTATGTTCATATGTTTGTGTTTTAACTAAAGATTTGTGTACTTTCATATATTTTATCTATACTTTTTATGTTATTAAACTTTTATTTATATTATTACCCTAACAATTAAACTAGGAAACCATATTTCACTTGTTTATGCACCGATCCCCCCTTTTTTCTTATTATTTACATCGACGAATACGATCGACCTCCGTTCCACAATAAGGGGTCCATTGCCTTTATCCTTCGTCATGTTCGCCAAATTTATTTGTGTTCATGAACCGTTCGCGAACACACTCATTTCCTTAATCAACGAACACGAACATAAAATCTCGTTCGGTAAGCGTTCATGAACCGTTCGTGAACACATTTATTTCTTTAACGAACGACTTGTTCGTGTTCGTTCGGTTCGTTTACAGCCCTACAAATATGCAATAACATTTTATTCTGTTAAAAAAATTAAGCGTAAGCTACTTTTAGCTAGGCTAAATACATGGTCAACCACCCATAACTATCCCGCTATAATAATCAAAACCGATTAGTCATAACCGCCATAACCGATCGGTTATGGTTATGGTTATCCAATAACCGACATCACGGTTATGGTTATGGTTTTAGACCAAAACCAACCAAAACCAACCCATTCACACCCCTACATCTTACGTCCTTAGGCTCTTACCTGTTTAAAATTTTTTAGTTAAATATATATTTTTTAGTTAAATATATATTTGTTTAAAATTTTTTAGTTAAATATATATTTATTCAAAAATTTTTGTATCCACCAACCTGCGACAACCACCACTACCACCATTTCAACCGCCGCCACCACCACCATATTCGCAACCACCATCGCCTGAAACCTTCACCGCCATCAATTTCTGTTACGAACCACCACCATATATTTTGCAACGCTGTGGAGTTGGATAGGGTTATAACCATCATCGGACTTACCCACTAATTAATTTCTCAACTACACAAACCAAAAATTTTCACAAAAATAAAAACCCCAGTTATACCCCTCTCTCTCATCAACAATGCCCAGATCAGAGAACGAACCCACCAATTCATCTTCTTGTGAAGAACGAGAAAACCCAGATCCATAAACCATATTTCCCCCTTACAGATGGGGATAATGATGGTGAAAAGAAACAAGTTTTTCATAGGATGTGGGAATTGAGGTGGTGGTGGGTCCGATAAAGGTTGAATTGGAGGAGAAGTGGAAGAATCTGGAGGTGATTACCAATTTGATTTGTTCTATTTATTAACATTATTGTGTATATATATTGTATAAATTTCTTTAATCTGATTTGGTTTATCGTTTAACATTAATTTAGATAAACAAATGAGTGGAATTACCAATCTATTCACATGCCATATTTAATTAAAAGTTTTAACCAGGTTAGGACCAAAGGACGTAGGATGTAACGAGTTTTACAAATAACAGATTGTGACTGTAATTATTGAACTTAAAGGCTATCCATTGCAATCCGATACAAACATAAAGGATAAAGGACGAAATGTGTAATTTACCCTAAAATTAAAAAAAATGTAAGTATTAAATTGAATTAAAACACTCAGTACTTTAACATTAAACAAATGCACATGCTTAGGCCGGAGGATGTGGGGGTTATTGTTAGGACATGATTTGACACGTAGGAACATGAACGAAAGGCTACACCACCCTCTTGCCTGATCCACTATGGTTCACATGGATGAAACCATGGCAACCATGATCCTCTTTTCCATTTTCCAATATTTCCTTTCCTCTTTTCCACGTAGTGGTTTGGATCATGACCACACCCTTAGCGTAGTGGTTTTAAATGGTGGATTAAAAGTGGGTGAGATGATGTCTATGTGGAGGGTCATGAAGGTCATGACCACACCCTATAGCCTTAGTAGCTAGGTTCACAAGCCAAGCAAGGGTCATCTCGAGCTCAAGCTTGCCAGCTAGGTTCGTCTTGAATTTAGAGAATAGAGCCAGTTCAAACTTGGCTTAGTTTAAACTCGAGCCAGTTAAACCCGACATAGTGAGTTTTACTTTCTTATTATCATTTCCTTGAAATAACATTTGGGAATATGAAGAGTTGGTACATGGAAAACAGTCAAAAGTCCTCACCCTCCCTTGTTAACTATTTGTAAAACCAAACACCCGGGCCACAATTCTGAAACCACGCCTGTTGTGAACAACCATAGTTGTATATTGCAAGGGGAGAGATACAAGGTGGAGAGAAACTAGCAATGAAGATGAAGATGAGAAAGTGAGATCGTTGTCAGATGAGCGACTTCACAAACATGTCTTGCTTCCACTGTTGAATCTGAGGTAAATCCGGACGAGCCAACCTCGGCTTGAGCTCAACTTATTTACAAACATAGCCGATTTCAAGCGAGTCTTATCGAGCAAGGCTTAAGCCACTAGCTATTTGAACAATCATGATGCTTTAAATAATAGAAAGCCTCAATGGTTCACACTCTTGGTGTCACAAGTATGATTGAGTGTTCAAGACACCACACAACATACTGATAACAACAATCAGTAATACAGACTTAAAACAATTTTCAAATAAGACCAGGCCATCATGTTTTTGAGAAAACTAAGTCTTCCAACAACAAAGACAAAACATAACTAAACTTTTAACACATTAAAGATACAACAGAACAGAACATAACATTGCTCATAGTCCAAGTATTCAAGCAATGGACAATTTAACCATTTCCAATATGGCCCGTCATTACCACGAGTCAAGAAGGATGATATGACTAATAAAGTAATACTATTAGACTAAACATGTAGCCGACAATTATTTTATTTAAATTCCTTAATTATCTTCTAGATTGTGGGTCAATATTGTTGTAAGCTTTATATATATTTCTTATTCTATTTAATATTCAATATACGGTGAAATTGACTTCCCCTACATGGTATCGACATACTATTTTATAACGCCTAAGGCTAGGTGTGGTCATGACTATCATGACCCTTCACGTCAGCGTCATGTTACCCACCTCTAATCCACCATCCAAAACCACTACCGTAAGGGTATGGTCGTGACCCAAACCACTTTCCCCTTATTTATCTTAATTTATTTTTGTCTAAAGAATAAGGAAATGAAATCTTGGAAAATGAAAAGGAGGACCATGGTTGTCATGGTTTAATCCATGCGAATGGTGGTGTATCATTCCGTTCATGTTCATGCGTGACGAATCATGTCCCAACTATGACCCCACACCCTTCAGCCTAAATCGCCTACTTCTCCTTTCTCTGCAACAATTGCGACAACTTCATCATCTTCTTCATCCACCAAATTTGACTCAACTCTTCTAATGTCCAACAAGCCCCACATGTTAACTACAAACTCTTTGGAAACATCAAGGTGTTCCTCTTCTATCTCACAAAATCCATTTGGGTATGTTGATGGTTCTATATATACTCATCCAAAGACCATCACTGTTAGGGGTTTTCATTATTAAGTTATAACTTAATTAACCAAAAATCAAACTGAATTCAAAATCGAAAAACAAAACGAACCAAATTAAACTTCAGTTATTTGGTTTAGTTTGTAATCGTAACTGAATTCAAATTAGGTTATTTGGTTCGGTGTTTGGTTTGATTTTTATTTAAATTCGGTAAATTCGGTTTAACCAAATTAACGTTTTAACCTTTTCATTTTATAAAAAATATTAATATATATAATATATATATATATATATATATATATATATATATATATATATATATATATATATGGGAGGGTTATCTTGAGAACAAAGATATTTGTGAGAACACTGAGAACAATTTCCATCCATAGATTTACTAAATTAAAGGCTAAGATTAGAGGCTGAGATTAACTAGACGGGGAAAGCTAAATTAAAAGGGCAAGGGTATTATGGTCAACAAAAACATAAAAAAACCCGTCATAACACAAAACCCTCCCCAAATCCCCAAACATGGTCGCCCTCAGCAATCATCGTCATAGCACAGAACCCTTATCTTCTCCTTCAATCGAAGATCATCGTCGCCATCAGCAATCATCGACAACCGAAGCATCGTCGTTCACAGCCGTAACACCGCCGTTCGCAACCGTAAACACCGTTCGATTCGAAGCAGCCGTAAACACCATCCGATTCGCCACCGTTCTCTGGCATTTTGTTTAACTGTAAGTCTAACCGTCTACAAGTCCCTTAACTTATTGTTCAGAAGTTCTTAACCGTTCTCTGGCAGTTGTTTGATTTTGCATTTAACTCTGTTATTGTTAGGTTACAATGCTTATGTCATTTTTGTTTGATATCTTGAACATTTTGGATAGGAACTATCGGATTATTGTTTGATGGTACATTGGTATTGTTTGATGATACATTGGTTTAGTATTTTTCACTAAGGACAAAGGCCTACAGATGGTAGATTAGTAGGTTGATGATAACGAGTTAAAATTGTTGTAGGAAACTTTCGAACCATGAAATGTGTGCAAGACGATATCAGAATAATTCCTTGTTCTTTAAGTCTAAGAAGTTTCATTCACATGTGTTTGTTTACTCTTGTTTCATTATAGAGAACAACAAGTCTTTCTTGAGTTTACATCTAATCAGATGTATATAATGAGATGTTTCGTTCACATGTGACTGCTTGATTTCCTCTTTAAATCATGTTGCTCCCTTGTTTCATTATAGTGTGCATTTGCAAGTTTGAGGACGAAAAGGTAAAAATGAAAAGTAAGCATCCTGAACACTATTCTAAGACTTATAAAGATTTATTGTAAACTTACTAAATGATATATTAATGCACTATATTTCCAGCTAGTAAAAGTCCAAGAATATTAAGGATTAACGCAAGAAGTTTTTCAAACACAAAATCAAAACCAGACATAATTGATGATGATGATAGTTCTGATCACAATGAAAAACATGCAAGTAACAAATTTATTTTGAATAAAAATAAACAAACAATAAATTTTGTCAACATTTGGTTACAGATATAAATTGACCTTGAGTGCGGATCGAACTAATACACTGTCAGAAATGGATGATGAAGTGGAAAGGCAATTAGGTATGACAAATGCATTTTCATAGATCATTAAACTAATAAAATAAAGTTGTGGTTAAATTCTATGATTTCAACAGAAAGGTCAAGGAATTTGAAGGTGGTTTTAAGAAGACAGAGGAATGAGATGTTAAGAGAACTGAGAAGCTCAAAGAGACTTCTAGATAGCACCCCCCATGAAGGTATTTAGTATAAACAATTATATGCAGGTTAATAATAAAATACATGATAAAGTTAGATGTTTACACATGTTTAAACACGTGTAAGGAAACTGTTTATACATGTTTTTAACTACTTTCTATTGTCTTAACAGAAGCAAACAAGAACAAACAAATGGAGAAAAAGGTTTATGAAAAACAGCCAAAAAAACTCCAACTTGCCACAAGTGAAGGTATGTAATATAAAAAAGTTTAAACACGTGTATAAATCATCTTGGTTAGTTTTGAATTTGAGTGATTAATCAATTTACACATGTGTAAATCATCTTGGATAGCATTGAATTTGAGTTATCAATTAATTAACACATGTGTAAATAAGATGTTTACACATGTGTAAATCATTTTGGTTAGCATTGAATTTGAGTTATCAATCAATTTACACATGTGTAAATAAGATGTTTACACATGTTTAAGTAAGTTGTTTACACATGTGTATGAATCATCTCGGATATATATAAATTCAAGTGATTAATCAATTTACACATGTGTAAGTAATCTGTTTACACATGTGTAAAGCATATTGGATAGCATCAAATTTGAGTGATGAATGTGTAAGTAATCAGTTTACACATGTGTAAGTAATCTGTTTACACATGTGTAAATAAGATGTTTACACATGTGTAAGTAATCTGTTGTATACACATGTGTATAAATCATCTTGGTTAGTTATGAATTTGAGTATTACTTAGTTTACACATGTGTAAGTATAATCTGTTGTTTACACATGTGTTTAAATCATCTTGGTTAGTTATGAATTTGAGAGATTAATCAATTTACACATGTGTAACTAATCTAACTTAATGATTGGTGATTAAGATGTTTACACAAACTGCTACTAATGCATATTAATTAACAATGTCGTTTAAAATGCTTTTGCATATAATTTGAAACAGGAGCAAAAAGAGAAAAAGAAAAGTAGCTCAAACCAAAACGGCAACAAATAAAAAAAATCAAAACAAGGATAAATTGGGTACAAAGAAAGGGAAGACAAAAAAAACTACTGGATCGACCAAAAGAAAAACGACAAACAATGTCAGGGATCCTTTGTTTTTCAGCATAAGAATAAGGTGCTCTCCAAGAAAGATGTACGAATGTATAAACGCTTTGACTGAAAAACAAAGAAAGATAGTCCGGAAAATGGGATTTGGCAAATTTTATCATTAAATACCGATACACTCCCGGGAAAGTTATCATACTTTATGGTTGACCATGTCGATCCAAACAATGGAAATAAGATTTGGAAGGATTGCTATCAAGGTAAATGAAGAAGCGATACACCAATTGCTAGGTATTCCAAATAGTGGTTTTGATTTGACACCCCTTAAGCCACCCAAAGAATACACACCACTTGCAAAAGCTTATAAGAAAAAGGCATAACGACAAGTTGACGATTAAAGCAAAAAGTATTGTAGACAAGATAGCATTTGGAGATGATAATGAGGGTTTGATGTTTAAGTTGGATTTCATTGTGTTGTTTGTTAACACAATGATTGAATGTCATTATAATGGATTATGCAAAGCTGGAATCATTGACTTCCTGAATGAAGAAATGGACTTCTCAAATATAGATTGGTACAAGTATGCTGTTCATCTTATAAAAAGATGTAAAAAGGGGTGGGTACAAAGGGACATTTCTTGCTACTTTTGTGGCGCACTAACTATTTTAGTGGTATAACTTTATTCTTTTACATTTAATATTTAATTAGTAAACTTCATTCTCATACATTGTAGTCTGATAAAAGTAGTAATGAGTATTTGAAAAAAATTTTGCAGCTCTTATATGTAGATAGTGTGACATGTAAAGGACTTAATGAAGAGCGAACAGTCTCACCGCTAGAATATTGGACGGCGCAAAGACTGCAACTGAGAGAAGACATGGAGATTGAACAAGGGGGATTCAGAAGAGGAGATTTCAGAGGGTTATTTGTTGAAGAAGAAAGTCCTGATGCCGAGACAGAAACAGAAACAGAAGCGAGTGAAGAAACTGGACCAGCCATGACAGATCCAAACAGCTTGGAGTTATGTAACACAACTAAATGATATATCAAATGTACATGTTAAAAGCTTGTAAGTTAGCCAGTTAACATATGTGTAAGTCTTTAGAATAGAAACTTACGCACGCGTATAAATCATCTTTGTTAGTTTTGAATTAGAGTGATTAATAAATTTACACATGTGTAAATAAGATGTTTACATGTGTAAGTAATAAATCATCTTGGTTACATTAAATTTGAGTGATCAATAAATTTACACATGTGTAAGTAATCTGTTTACTAATGTGTATAAATTTACACATGTAAAAAACAGAAACTTACACAAATGTAAAGCAAATGACTTTATAGTTTTTTACATTTACCACTTTGACCAGGCACATTTAAGAGAGGTTGGTACAAGTTACTACTGGATTGAAACAAACAAGAACAATTTTGATAAGGCAATAGAAAAGTTTTAGCAGACTTCCCAGATAGGGAGGAAATAATATAATTTGTCGAAAGTTACAAGGAAAAGCTCAAAAAGCTTTTCAATAAAAAAGAAGATGAAACAACACCGCCAATGCAACCAACAACAACTAAAACAATCCAATTGTTGAAATAACAGAACCAATAGAATCTGAAGCCCAAACACCTTCACAAAAGGTTGACATTGATGGAACAAAAGAAAGATGCAACAATGAGATAATTTCAAGTCAACCAAGTTTTAGTTTAGGAATACCTTATTCTTGTCCGTTTCAAGAAATGAAGCCCAAACACCTTCACAAAAGGTTGACATTGATGGAACAAAAAAAATGCAACAATGAGATAATTTCAAGTCAACCAAGTTTTAGTTTAGGAATTAGCCCTATTCTTGTTCCGTTTCAAGAAAATGCGGATGCCTGAGAAACAAAATGCGAAAGATGTAACTGAAAGACCGCAAGAATGAAACATCCATCACATCCATCAAAATCTCCGTTTTTGGTAAGAGTAGTTGATAGCAAACCATAACAAAGAGAGTTGAAGATGGATCTCTGCTTGACAATTATGATACATCGGAGTGAAAAGGGTCTAAGAGAACAAACTGGGCTGTATATACAAGTAAATCCTTTGTGTGTTTATAAAAGGCTCAACCATTGATGAAATCTTGGGAAAGCATCACAAATCAATTATTCACTTACTGGGAATCAAAAGAAAGGCATTTTTTGATGAAAGGTTTAGAGAGAACAATTGTAAGCATTTTATCAGTTCTAAAATATGCCAGATTGATTATTTTATATCAGATTTTAACATCACATTGTGAAACTTTGGATATAGGTTTAAGAAGACAATCCTGTAATCTGTTGGCGATACATAAAACGAAGCAATGGAAATTGAAATTGAATTTGAGTATGACATAATCTATTCTAATCAATGCTCATTATTTTAATATGTTATTATATTTAGTAATTGTATTGAAGCTATATGTATAATTTTTCGATGGATATGTGTTATGACAGGGATAATGTGTTCGAAAGTGTTTCTGGAAACGAAACAAAAAACTTTTTGTTAAAATCTTTAGAACCAGGTCAGAGATTGTTAAGCAATGTCATAGACTGCTGGGCTGCCGTTTTAAATCATGATGAAGAATTCGAAGCCCAGGTTCAGAGAAGAGACTTTTTTTGATACAAATGTGATGGTAAGTTCAAAATTTTTACTCGTTTTGTATAACATTAGCTTAAACCAATAAAATAGGTTAGAATAATAAGTCTTTTGTCGACACAGAGTATAGGTATCCTCGAACATGAAAAAATGGATGAAGCTGGGCGACTGAATGTGATTGAATCAAGCATTAAGGACTTGTTAAAAGGATCAGACGATGGACCTGATTTAAGAAATTTTGTAGTGGTGTTGATTCCAATCGCTGAGAATAACCACTACTACCTTATATATTTTGACTTGAGAAATTCAGCGATTGAAGTAATTGACAACATTGCCGAAGACAAAAGCTTTGTTGGTCTAAAAGATAGTGATGACTATGATGAAAAAGATACCGTGCTTAAAGTGGTAAGTCTTATTTACATCTTCAATAGAATGTTGACTGAGAATTTACACATGTGTAAAACAGAATTTTTGAATTTACACATGTGTATAAGCTGTGTTTAAGTATGATACAACAATAAGGTGTGTTTAAGTATGATATGATGGTGTAGGTTAAATTGGCCTTAAGTATAATATGCGTTTAAGATCACTCATTTGTTAGCTTTAGCACATTGGGCCTGGTCCAAACAAAACATTAAGCATTTTTATTTAATTTGTCACTGAAAAAGTCAATCTGACCTTTGTGTTGTGACATGAACAGTGGAACTTACAAATTCTTGTTGTTGAAACAGAAACACATGTTTGTAGCCTATCTGAAAGCAGTCGGTCATCCAAAATGGAAAGAAATGAAATTTATGAAACCTCGAAAACCGAAGCTGGCTTGGGCAACAAAGAAAAATGGAATTGATTGTGGAGTATTTGTCATGAGACATATGGAGGCTTACAAGGAGAGAAGCTTAAAGAAATGGGATTGTGGATTCAAAACAAAGAAAAGCAAAAAAACAAGATGTTCAAATTAGCACGCTTAGACTAAAATACGCTGCAAAGATTTTGCTTTTGAAAGAAAATCTTCACAGAGAATTTGTGATCCAGAAAACTAGTTGATAACTTGAACAGGTGTTTTAGGTTATTAGTCGTATCAAACAAGTTTATTTGGCTATGTTGGTTTGAAACTTTTGAAACTTTTGTAATTCTGATAATATAGGATGTTTATTGTTCGTAACATTATCGTTTTAGGTTATTAGTCGTATCAAACAAGTTTATTTGGCTATGTTGGTTTGAAACTTTTGAAACTTTTGTAATTCTGATAATATAGGATGTTTATTGTTCGTAACATTATCGTTTTTAGGTTATCAGTCAATACCAAACAAGTTTGGAATTTTTGAAACTTTTATTATTCTGATAAAAAAGATGTTGACTGCTCGGAAGGTTATCTTTATTGTTATTTGTTTAATTTGTACGTATGTTTCTTAATGTGTTATTTGATTGACATTAGTTGTGATGAGTGGTGATATTATATAATGTCAAATAGATGGAATTTATATCTCGTTATGCACCATGACTTATAGTTCAATTAACATGCTTGATTTTAAATTTGCAAGTGACGATCCAATACGTTTTGATCCTAAAAGGCAATGTGTAATGCACGTAGTGATTATTTGACCCTAAAAGCGAAACATAATGCCCGTAGTGATGTAGGCACTTTACACTTTATATTATTGTTAGTTGCAAATTGGGCACACTGTTAAAATCAGTGTAAAATGACAAAAAAGACTCAAACTACTATACCACAATCACATCAATTCAAAAAGAATCAACCCAATAATAACCATTCTAGACTACCATTAACAAACATCGAAAGTGTTGTGTGTCAGTTAACTGTGTAAAACATATGAAAAACCCTTAATGTATGTAAATCATAAAAAAAAACTGAGGACTTACACATGTGTAAAACAAAACTTACACATGTGTACATTAAAACACTGAAATAATAAAACTATAAAATCCAGCATCAAAACTAAAAAGAAAATAAAAACTTCATTCACCATCACCATCTTTATCACTATCTTCAACGCTATCTTCTTCACTATCTAAATCGATATTTTCATCCATATCTTCATCATTTTCTTCATCACTTTCTTTATCATTATCTTCATTATTCTCTTCATCAATGGGACTTTATTTACGTTTTTGTTTTTTCTTCTTTTTTGTAGGACAGTTACGAGAATCATGGTAGGCACGTTTTCCACACAATTTACAATTCATTTTTTTCTTCTTGCTCTTAACCTTGGCTTTCTCTCCTGGCCAATCAAATGACGAGATGTACCACATCCTTTATTCCTAATACCTTGGGGAGCCACAAAAGAAAAACTACAGGCTGTGATTCTCCAATCAATTCTTCAAAGACACCACCCTATTATTAGAACTTGGATCACTTGGAACCTCTCAAAAATTTTGTTCTTAATAACCTTGATTTGTTCCACAAACCAAGCAAGCTTTACTGAATCACCCCGTAACCGGTCACTACATTGCTGAGCTAAATTTAGCGCCTCCGACCTAAGCTTAAAGCTTTCTGATTTTCAACACCATAACGGAATTCAATGTTGAACACTTTCTTAGGCAATGCATCTTTTTTCCATCTTGAAACTATATACTTGTCAGGAATTTTGTTTGTGACTCGAAATCGATATGCAGAAAAAACATGACGACATGGATATCCAATGCGTGTAAATAACATACATGAGCATGTAACTGAATCATCACTCAGATTGATCTTCACCTGCAAATATAATAACTATCTCTATTATAACACATCGATAAATAGTATATATCTAAACACATGAAGTATAAAGCAAAAATAAAATTATGAAACTACCGTGTAATCACCAATACATTTCCCCTTTTCAAAGTGAGACACCGTATAATGTTCATAACCATCGACAACATCAGGTCTACCATTCATACATGATAATAAGGATTTAGATATCTCCTTTTGGACTTCTGTAAAAATACTTCTGGTCTATACAAGTGCTACATGTGATTCTATAGGTAGCGGAGTGCAAAAGACAGGAGATGTTGAATCGGTTTTATGCTCAAAAACTCGTTGTCGGTAACATTGACCATCAATTGCCATATCAAAACACAACATAAACTGAACCAAAGTATTTGATGCACTAGAGTATACCTTAAAAAGTGCGTTCGAGCTTTCACATCGAGACGTCGTTTTCATTAAACAACACATCGGTATGTCCCTAAAATAACCTGGGACCCACTGATCTCTAATCTTAAACATATCAGACAACCACTTGTGACGCTGCAAGTTGCAATCAGTGATCAATAACTCCCATCGCTTCTCAAACATGGCGGGAGTGATAAAAACATTCCAGACCAACTTAAGTATACTACCCTCAAGTTGCTATTCAGTAACACATCACCATCAATCTGTAGATTCAATTTTTGAAAATAAAATACCATTATTACACATGTTTAATAAAAACGCAGAAACTAGAAAAACATAAATACACATGTGTAAAACTGACAAGAATAATTATTTCAAATTACATTTACCTTTTTAGGTAGTTTATCCATAATATGCCACATGCATAAACGATGGACAGATTCATTGAAAACTTTAGCTATGGCTTGTTTCATTGTTGGGTCTTGGTCGGTTAAAATAGCCTCGGTTGTTTACCTAAGAATTTATAAAACAACGTTACGCTACTCTTATGGTGTAAAACAGAAACTTTGTGAAACAAGTTACACATGTGTAAAACAGAAACACTTACCATGTGCTTCAAGAAATTTTCCAACAACCACGTGAATGATTCAATACTTTCATCATAAAGAAGAGCACCCGCAAATGTTACGCAATTCTTATGGTGATCAACCACCGTGAAAGGAACAAAAATCATATTATACCTACTACATAATGACAAATAAAAATTAGAAAACAAGACAATTGAAAAATGAAAAAAAAACAAACAAATTCTTACTAGTTTGTACTGTAGGTGGCATCAAATGCTAACACTTCGCCAAAAACTCTGTAATTGCACTTCATAACCTCAACTGCCCAAAATAAGGACCTAACTCTCCACGAAGAATTACGTAATCACAATAGAAATTTTCTAAATTAACTTTACGCGTATCCATCATATTTACAACCATTTGAGCATCTCTTGGACCAATGAAAGCTCTTAAATCTTTGCTGAATTTTGTATTCTATATTGGTACCACGGGCATTGTGTTGTCCCCCTTTCAAAACAGTTTGCATCTTAAAAGCAGTCGACGGACCAACTTTAGCTAAACTTAGTCTATGAATGAAATCTTGGTCACTAAATTCTAGTTGCCGCTTCTTGCGTGTCAAATCCATGTTATCAATTGAAACTAACGGGTGATTATGAGACTCAACAAATTCATATAACCGTAAACCAGGATAACCCTTAAAAACTTTAACCTTTATCTTAGCTTTACAGTCTGTGACCTTGTAATTAGTGCTACGAGGCAACTTCGAAGATGACTTCACAAGCATTGAATCAACATTTTGGCAATTGGGCTTTCCCGATCTACTACAAACAATATACCTAAGTGTAACAGTGCCATCTTTTGATTTCTTAGTTGTCGACAACCTAATATCATACCCAGCCTTCTAGCATATGACTGATACATGGAAGCTGCATCTTCCTCTTTAGCAAACACCGTACCCAAAACAGGTTTATACAAATCCATTACATTGGGTATCCAATATCTAGTGCCATTCGGTGAATCATAAAAAGAACTGCGAAGAGATTCCTGAAAATCCTGTATATGTGGCTATACAATAACATGAAATAGAATGTATGGAACACAAGATTATGATACGATAAAGACTTGGAATCAATAACACATAAAATAGAACAAACAATTACACGTATGTAAATTTGAACATATGGCTTTTACAAATATCTGTTTCAAGATCTTAAACAACCACACAAGCCTCAGGATAACCACAAGTATGGAATTACACATGTGTAAAGCAGAACAGTAAGTCGCCAAACTAATTTAAGTCAAAACAATACAAGATAAACGATAACATATCAAGGCACAAACAATTCATAAAAAACACTCATAATGATATTACATTAATATAAGAAACAAATACACAACTTAGTACAATACAAACAAATACATAAAACACTAAAATTACTTATAAAACGTGTTGAACCCTAGACTTTTATTTTTTGGACAATTTCTAGCATCATGATAACCCCAAGCACCTCAAATTCTACAATAACATTTACCGATCATCTTGTGAACATCTGGAGTAGTAGTACCTTCTTCATCAACAACATTGCTATTAATGGAATTTTTCATTGCATCATCAAAGCTGGACACATTCTGTACATTCGACATCAAGTTGTTTTCATCCCGAATAGTTGAATTACCGGATTGGGGTTGATTTATGCAATTAGACTCACTGTTGCTCTCACAAGTTATAGGAGAAACCATGACTGTAATTCACCAAACAAAACACAAATTAGGGCTAATTAAGAGCAAACATGTAAAATCCACAGATTCACATTGAGATTGTGAAAAACAAAATCAACAATCGTTGAAAATCAAAATTCAATTAACTTGTAACAAAACAACAAATCAACGAAGATTAGAATTGAATAAACAATAATTGTAAACCTAAGTTATGCCTGCCAATCACTGAGAAACTGATGAATGATTCAGAACTGATTGAAGATTTAAAAGCCCTAAAATCGTTGAATATATCAAACGATTGAAGAAGTCGTCGAAAGATTCAGATCTACGACCTAATCATGATATCATCATCTCCGTGAATTCATGAGAAGGGTAAGAGCGCGTGAATTCAAGATCTGCGTTTGAGTTTGTTAGCTAGTGATGATTATAAAAGAAAATAAAATTGTACAATTCCTAAATTACCCTTCTCATTAAAACACAAGTGATAAAGATGAGTGGTTGAGATTTGTTCTCATGGTTCTCACAAAAGATGGGTGTTCTCGTTTAAACTCTCCCCTATATATATATATATATATGTGTGTGTGTGTGTGTGTGTGTTTAATTTAATAGCCCAACCCAAGACCCAAATCTATTAGCCTAAATACACAATTATCAAGTCCATAACTTATAGCTCAAATCATCTCCTAGCTTCTCATGTATCACGTTGTTACCTCAAAACCCTAGACTATTTGAACTTTTACTTCTGTTTTAGACTCGTTTAAATTCGGTCCTTTTGTTTTATACTACTTCGAGTTGCGTATGTTTTGGGGTTTTTTTAACTTTTGGTATTAGTATGTTTTAATATTATATTAAATGATGTGTTGTGGATAAACAAGTACATGTTCCACGAAACAAGGGAAAAATAATTTGGTTGAATTCTCTTAATCTGGTTAAATTCGATTTTAACCGAAAACCAAACCGAATGCAAATTTGATTATTCAGTTAGGTTATAGTTGCCATGATTCAGTTTGGTTCGTTTCGGTTCGATGTTTGGTTACGACCTAAAAACGAATTAACCGAACCATATTAACCAAGTTAAGTGTAAACTGCACCTTACTATTTCTCCAAATCCTAAATTCCCCGCCTGGCTTGAAGCGGACTAGATAGTTCTTTTACTTCCCCAATCTTCTCTAACCGAGGAGTCCATGGATAAGGCTCTCGAATACAACATGCTGCCCTTGAATCTTCCTATAGTCATGATTAAAAAAAGCTCACCCAAAACCTGTGTGATACCCTAGATGTCTTCGCATAAGTAATCTCTATGTTTCAAAGCTTGGAAAAATAATAATTCAAAGACTTATGCAATCAATTACTTGCAATTGGATAACTTGTAGTGGACATGGATAAAACCCACTAGTTTTACGCGGTTTGGGCCTATTTTTGAGATGTTTTCTACAACTCATTACCCTAATTCCCTTCAACCTCTTTTTGCAACCGCCTTTCCAAGGCAGAAGGGTCACGAACTTTTTTTGACTTTGCTCCATAGGACATCTGTTTCTCAGACTGTGCTCGAGGTTAGACGTCATTTCTTTATGTTCAATAATGGTTCTTCGATCTGTGGTCATGGTGAATGCTTTGTGTCAGGTTAGACTTCGGGTAATTGTTGTCATAGTAAAACACTGCCTCATGTCAACTAAGCAGATAGAAAGGCCATTATGCTCCTTGTCCTAACCTTCCCTTATTTGCAAAACCAACCTCTAATAATTCAACAAATTTGGCACAAACTTTCCATTCGAGCTGCAATCTCAATGAAACTACGTCGGGTTGGTATGTAGATTCCAGAACAACGGCTCACATGGCACCTTCACCCGGATATTTAGACTTTTCTCAACCTTGCTTAAGCAACGACAAACTGGCTTTTGAAAATTGTAACGCTCTTTCAGTCAACCCAACCCACCAAATTGTTCCTAGATACCCTTAAGTCATAACCTTGTAAAATTTGTCACACATAATTCTCAATCCACCCCATTACGTGCAGACACCCATAATCAAGAACCCACTTCTCCACATGCAAGCATACCATCACCTACTCCACATTCATCACCATCCTTTACAGTACCTTCCACAAAGTTCCTACTTCCGCCTACATGTTTTTCCCACTCGTACCCCATCCTATAGTCCTTTCTCCAGTGGCTTACCATATGCTAACCCGCTTGAAGACATGGATCAATCCTCCAAAACATCAAGTGGATTTGGCTATTGCTATTGACTCGCTTACTTCATTTGGCGCTCTTGTCTACTAAGGAACCAAATGGCTTCAAAATGGACTTCAAATATTCACATTTAGTGATTGCCATGAAAGACAATTTAGCAGCTTTACAGACCACAAAACCTGAGATCTTGTTCCTCACCCTAGTTCTTCAAACTTTGTTGGGTCAAAGGATATTTCGAATAAAATATAATTTAGATGGTGTAACGCCTCGCGTTTCGATACTTTCTATTTATAGCAAGCTAGCGTTGTAGTTCTATTTTTGGAAACCATTGTATTCGTATTCGTCATTTCGTTGGAATCATTGTAATCGAGACTTGAATCGTAATGGAATAAACATGTTCATCTTTATACTTGTTACACACAATCATACTTGTCCATACAATGCATACACATGATATGCATACTCGAATACGTGAAATACTTACTAATACGCGGTGTTTATACTTGATACGTACTTTATACGCAATGTGGATACTCGATCTCTATCATTTTATACATACATATACATGTGGCATGTTACATATGTTATCATACCTTAAATATTCATAAAACACCTTAGTTAAACACTAAAACTGTTTTTTTTGCTAATAAAACTCTAACTTATAAGGTTCATACTCCTGAAATAACTTGTCACACGATAATACATGTTATTACATAATATACAACATCTATTAACCTAATATATAACATTAAATAACAAAAAATAAGAAAAAATAAAAAATGGCAGCCCTGTAATTCAGCTTTGGGTTGGGTTTAGTGGACTAGTTTCAAGTCTAAACTCCCCAAAATCTTGTCCAAACACAACCCAATGAAACCCTAATCCATCCCCTATATAACCCAAGCCTCCTCCAAGCATTTTTCCACTTTACAAAGCCTCCAAGCCTCCCAAAACACTCCAAGTTCGTAGCTGAATCCAATTTTCGGGCAGATTTGTACCTCTACACTAAAGTGAGCATAACTCACTCAATACTCAACGAAATTCCCCATTATTTTTGCCTACATGCTTAGTTTTCCTTTAGTCATGATTCCATGGTCTTCGTCTTGGAGAATTCAGACCTGGAAATGCCCCGAAAATGTCCAAACTTTCTGTTTGTTTTCAAAAACTTTCAAAACTTGTTTACTTCATCCAACTTGGGTTTATCCTATCTCAAACCTATGTCCGAATGCATTACAACACTTCTTGTGGTTGGTTAGACTTAAAACATGGTTGAGACATTCAAAATAAAGGATTTATCCTCACAAAATTTCTTTTTTTCATAGAGCTTTAAGCTCACAAGTAATGCAAGTTCTTGAACTTGTTCATGTGTGTCCACCATGGTTAGCTTGGGCTATCCTTAAACTTGAGACCACACATTACTTGATGATTTCACTATTATTCTAAGTTATTATTCTTGTCATTCTTGTTAATGTTATTGTTCGTGTATCCTCCTTGTTACCAATGGTAACTTGTGTAGCCGGTGAACACTACTCGAGGTCTCAAAGTGGATGGTTAATCCTCCCACCTCCTATTTGACTTACATGACATCAAGAGGTTCCAAAGTGGATGGTTCATCCTCCCACCTCCTACATGATTATACAACTATATTTATGAACTACTATAATAAACCCTAGAAACCGAAATCTTGATAATGACTAATGAATCATCCGTCAAGTTAGTAAGTTTCATCACTAACGTATGTAGTTCCTTGTCACGATTCTAATAGATCTTGAACCTATAAAAACACATTCAATCCTTAGGGATTTTCTATAGTGTCGTTGACAAGTGCTATGTCTAGTGATTATTTCCATGCTACAATACTTTCTCATACGTTTATCCTTTACATTTTCCCAAATACTCTCAATCCTCCGTTAAACTCATTACTTATACGCCCTCGTTTCCTCTTGTAGGATAATTCGGCGTTTATCCCGCAATCAACCTCTTTCACGGACTTGACTTGTAGAAAAGACCCAACTAAAACCGTGAGTACACTCGACCCATTTACCGTTTTAATCACTTTTGGGTTGTAACATGTTTACCTATCAAAATACACATATCACAAATCATGCTTTACATGCTCAATCCTTATACATGAATACTTGTTATTGACCTAGAATACATGCTCGGTCATTAACTTAGCTAGCCCAACTTATCATATATAGCGCTATAGGAGTAGCACACCACCCGTCGGGGTTATGTTAAGATTATCATACTCATTTTAGTCTTGTTGCTTTTGTGACAAGGGAAGCTCGAGCTCGTAAAACTTTGTGGAAACCGGGGTTTGATCTAGTATTGCATGATTAGTATATTCTTTGCTTACAATTACCATGTGGATTTGAGTTATACCTTTTTATAATTATGCTATTATCACCAAACTTGTGTACTCGCCTTTGCTTTTGCATTGAACTCTATTTTAAAACATGTTACAGGTTGATGAAGGTGATGCCATGAAATTGGAATAGTGTTGATGACTAGATACACACATAGACGTTAGGTATATAATTGTTGTATCAAATTTTGCCTTAATTATTGTTGTATTTGAATTTCCATGTATTGTACTCGAATATTTTACTTATGAAATGAAATCCGTTTTAACTAAGTATCGTCGCAATTAGTATTATGAGCAATGAGCAATCTCTTTCGTCCTGCCTCGATGTTTCCGCCATCGGTTGGGGTTGACAGATGGATCTGTAGATAGATTTAAGGCGAGACTTGCTGAAGGCTTTAGTCAACTACTAGTGAAACTCTCACACATTCAACCATGTTTGTAAAGAGTCAATAGTATATAATGTTTTCGCCATTCGCTTACCCGTAATTGACATTTGCATCAAGTTGATGCTAAAAATACCTTCATAAATGGAAACCTAAATGATATGGTTTTCATGGAGCAACCATCAAGATTCTTTGGTCCTCGTTTCCTTAATCACGTTTGTCGGCTTAAGGAAGCTTTCTATGGTCAAAATCAAGCACAACGTGCTTGCTTTCATTGCTTAAACACCTTCTTATCAACAAGGTTTTTTCATGCAGTCAAGCAGACACATCCTTGTTTGTCCTTTTCAAAGGATCCTGCTTAATTTATCTCTTTGTGTATGTTAATAATATCATTTTAACCGGAAATGATGAAGCCTCTATTCAACATTTCATTGCATCCCTATTGTGAGTTTGCAAAAAGGACATGTAAAATCGTAGCTACATTCGTAGGTTGGAAGTCACCTTAACATATACGGTATTATTTCTTAGTCAGACTAAATATGTCAATGATATTCTTAAACGAGTACACATCCTTGACTCTGAACCCGCTGGAACACCTCTTAGCACCATTCACGTTTTTTATATGCTAGCGGCCCTCTTCATGATGTCCACATGGTTAATCATCCAAGGAAGCTCTTCAATATCTCACCATTGGATCTTGTACGCTATCAACCAAGCAAGCCAATTCCAGCATGTCCCAACTGTTACTCATTACATTGGTAAAAAGGATCCTTTGATATATAAGGAGACAATTTCGCATGGCCTAGGTTTCTCAAAACCGACGATGTTGTTCTTAGTTGGCTACATAGATGCAGATTGGGCACGTTGTATTAATACAAGGTGATCTGCATATAACGATTTACTTTCTAAGGAGGAGATCTCATTTTCTGGAGTACCATGAAGCAACCCACAATCTCCCGATCAAATTGTGAAGCAGAATATTAGGCAATGGCATTTGGGAAAAAGGTGATGTGGTGTTTGGAAGCTCCGCCTGATTTTGGTGGAGGGTCTCTCTTGGTCAAGTTGTGAATCAAAATATTAGACAATAACAAGGTGAAGTGACGTTGATGTCGTGTTTGGAAAGTCCGTCAAGCTTTGGTGGATACCATCCACCGTTATAGGTGAGATATTATGGCAATTTGTTTATGTTGGTAGCGGATTAACAAGTCTGCTCATTTCTTAAAAACCTATTAAATTTCTTTCATATAATTTCTTTAATAGTTTGTAAATTTTATATATTTTTAAAACGGCTTTGTTAAAAAAACAAAATGCTACAAATTATTACAAGTATAGGGTAGCATTTTGCCATTGGGTCACCTCGGTTGGCCAAGCATTTATTCTGTTGGTCGTTCAATATAAAAAGGGAAAAATAAATCCAATATCAATACAATTTTATATACTAATCTATATCTATATCTATATTACTATATAAAGCATTTCCTATGTACAAAATGGTAAATTCTTATCAAATTTTAAGACGGCATATGAAAGGTGAGGTTATAATGCCTAACTTTTTTGTCATTTTCTTCCATTCATACCCTCTTCCCTTGATTAATACATTTAATTTAATAAAACTATATTATATATTAGATTATTGGTAAATAATAACTTTATCTATGGATGATAAACTCGTCATATTCATCAAGAACATAAATTCAAAAAATACATTCCATTGTATTTGTGCATTTGGACTAAAGGACTAATCAATTAACCAAAATTAAAATGTGTTTTGTAATTTTAGAGAAGTTAGTTAAAATATTAGATGTAAATTATCGACTACGTCGCAACTTGCGGGTTTTCCACTAGATAAAAAATGTTGCAGTATACTATATAATGTTTATCATAAGTATTTTCTTGTTTATCTTAAGGGTTTCCCGTACGTTGCACGTGTTAAAATTTAAGTAGTACATATAAAATTGTTTAAAATAGAACACTTAGTGCGCGTGTTAATCACTTTTTAAGAGTAAATATGTCTTTTTAATAATACTTACAGATTCATCGCCTAAACTTTACTAACTTTTACTTCACTCGACTTTTCGATATATAAACAATATTTACACTTTTCTCCCGAATTTTAAACCAACTACCATCACGATTCTTAATTGCTTCACAACTTTTTTCGTACCTAAATGTTTTCTTTAATTAGACCATACAAATGGGCATTTTATTCCTTTTAATTTGAGTATGGTATTACTATAGTTTTTTATTTAAAAAAATACATTAGGTGATTAACAATGTCTAGGACCTACAGATGAGTAATAACTTAGGCGTTAATCAAAGCCGAACCTGAAACAAATGAAACTGAACAAAATTCAACCGAAATCCAAATCAACCGATAACTGATTAACCAAAACATAATTAACCAAAAATCGGTATTTCGGATTTTTATACCATCAGTTACCGAATTGAACCGAACCGAATCGTAATTTTCTTATATTTTAGCTTTTATACCTTTATTTCATGCATTTCATGCATTTATACTTGTATTTCATGTATATATACCTCCATTTAGTTTCACCACAAGTTTGGTTGTGCTTATTAACGAAAACTAACTTCAGCGAACCTAAATAAATGATATATACCTTTATTTCATATATTTATGCCTCAATTTAGTTTTTGCAAAGGTTTGGTTGTGCGTATAATGGAAATTAATATCAGCGAACATGAATTCATTTTTGGTTGAGGCTTATAACCAAACCGAACTATACTGTGCACACTCTTAGGGTCTGTTTGGTATGGGGTAATGGAATGAGCGGGGAATGGAATGGACGAGGTAATGGAAGGGAGAGGTAATGGAATTGATCATTACCATTCCATATCTTGTTTGGTTACCATGTGAGAATGGAATGAACCATTGCTTTTTGTTGTTTGGTATGCGTGAAAAGACGAATGAATAAAATCGGATGGAGGTGGTCAATGATAGGCGGTGATGGTGGGTGGTGATAGATGGCAGTTGTAGCGGCATCGTTGGTAGTGGTCAGAGAGGGCGGTGAGTTGTGACGACGGAGGTGGGTGGCAGCGGTGGCGGTGGGTGGTGGCGGTGGCGGGTGGTGGCGGCGGCAGGTGTGTAACAACTCCGATTTTCATTGTTATCTTTTTGTTTTATTTCCGTTGTATCTATTTGTTGTAAATTCCGAGATTCGGATTATAAGAAAGCTATGTTAATTAAATTATGTTGACTGACAGTTATATCACATCTAATCGCTTACTAAATGCGTCGCTAATCTGATCACATCGCAAAACGCAGTTAATTACGTGGTTTTATGTTATTTATGTGTTATGTGTGTTTATTTATTATGATTAAATCACTCGCAAACTCACGCAACTCGCTCTCACGCGTTGGCTCGCTATTGTGATGCTTAACACATTGCTTAATCGCTTAACGTCACCTTATAACTCGATTACATCGCTGAACAATCGATAAACGAATGAAAAACGAAGAAATTTTGGGTTTTAGGATAAGTTCGCTCGAACTTGGGTGACCCCAAGTTTGGCCGAATTTGACAGGCCAATAGAACTTCCCAAATTCCACCCAAGTCCGCCCGGACTTGACTTGGAACCTCACATGCTCACCAAGTTCGACGGAACTTGCATGAGAATCACTGAATATCTTACAAGTTCGGCCAAACTTGACTCCACCAGCCCCCAAATCTCACCACACCTATATATACTCAGCTCCATTCTCTCATTTGAACTTGCTGCAACTTCACCCAGAGCTCTCAAAACCCGAAACCCTCTGTTTTCTAAGTAAGATTCAACCCGATTTCAACTACAACAATGTCAACAACGATATACAACGATTTTGCACAAGGCTCTACCTTCGTTTTTCATCAAATCTCTTCTGTTTTACGAAATCTTCATCTTTTTATATAAAATTTCTCTTTTTTACTTAGATCTACTCTTAGATCTGAGTAAACCCTTTAAAAACATTGATTTCTACACAATATTCGGACTAATGACGTATGTTTCGTTCACTTTTGCGTGGAACGAGGCGTTGTCAAGCAAGATCTCAGATCCGGAAGCACAAGGACGAAATTGTCACTTTACACAAGATGGACAAACCCGTACGAACCACCGAGTTCGCCCGGATTAGCCCGAGTTTCTGTAAAATGGCTAAACTTGCTCCAAAAAGACCTCTTCAGCCTAAGTTTTACTCCGTGGCTTAAGGTTGAAGGGATGAACACTTGATTTCCTCAGCAAACGGCGCAAAAGCAATGGATTTTGGACTCGAAAACACCAAGTTCGCTCGAGATTTACTGATTTTGTGAGCTTAATTGTCAGGTTCGCTCGAACTTGCACCCTATGGGTCAAGTTCGGCCGAACTTGAGTCAACATCTTCAACAGAGCACACAAGTTCACTCGAACTTGTCAAGTTTCTCAGGAAACTTCACAAGTTCGGCCGAACTTAAATAACCTGTTAACACCATACACAAGTTCGCCCGAACTTGTCTCAAAATCCTCAACGAGTTCACAAGTGCGCCCGAACTTGTATGGAAACATACAAGTTCACCCGAACTTGTCTACAGCTCCTCCACATTTCGACCATTTCAGCAATTCGGAAGACTGATGCACTTATGTTCGCTTATAGGCTGATCCGGCACTCTCGGCAACTCCTTTCAGATCCCTAATCTCTACCTAAACGCAACAACTGTGAGTATACTTGAACCCTTTTACGCTTAACCGCACTTTTGGTAGTCACATATGTTCGTATATCAAAACACATCACACAAATCTCAAATGTTTATTCGTAATCCGCTGTTACATGATTATACGTGAAATCTGCTGAATTGTATGAATTGCTTGATTGCTTGTACGCCACCCTTAATATGATAATATACTAGAGGTTGACCCGCCACCCGGATACGGGGTTGTTAAGGCTCGCATTTTTATTTTCACATTTATTTCTCTTTTTAGGATGTGAACGCTTGTTCGCATGCCTCGATCAATTGCGGTTTGTTGGTTTGCATGAATCTGAGTAGTTACATAATTCACAACTATTACATATGTCATGCGGTGTATGCCAAACGCTTTTATATCTATATTGTATGCAAAACTCGTATGCTCACCTTTACTTAATTGTATCGACGTTTTATTTTAGCATATGTGGCAGGTTGAGGATGTTAGCTACGGATGCCTAGTTTAGGTTTCTTTTATCTTTAGAAATCATGTAATAAATCTAGGGAAGATCGGATCGGATTATATGTTTAAGGGATTATTTCAATTTATGTAATGATTGTTTGGAGATTTTTTATGAGTTTGATAGTATGGGATATTGAATGTTGATTAATGTCTTTAAATAATTGTTATGGATCTCTTGATCAATCTTATTCGCCTAGTGCCACGCCCCGATGTTTCCGCCATCGGTTGGGGTGTGACAGATTGGTATCAGAGCCATAACTATAGGAAATTAGGTAGAATTGCCATGTTTTGCCTTAGACTATAGTTAGGATACCAAATCCGACTGTCACGCATCGATTAAACACCGAAAACGAATACGAACAGCAAGTCCGCCCGAACTTGGGGTGACAAGTTCCTCGAAATTGATCAAGTTCACCCGGACTTGACCAAGTTCGACCGAACTTGCCTGTCCCCTCTCAACATACAACAAGTTCGCCTGAGATTAGTCAAATCCGCTCGAACTTGACATCAATTTGATGCCAAGTTCGCCCGAACTTGACCAGAATCCTCCGCCACAAACTCCTAAACATTGCTTTTCCTAAAGCAACCACAACACACGCTGAAGAACGCTCGTATCACACAAAACGAGTGATCAAGTCGAGAATAGGTTGAAAACCAAGAACTCTCAATGAGATTATTCACTCCGCGCATACTCTCTCGCACGAGATACCTTCGTTGAGGTAGGAGTGATATACAAACCTCGATGAAAATCTCCATATCTATCTAGTGGAACTCCCGACTTGTTCGGTGAGCATAACCACAACTAGGAATGATGTTGTAAAGTTAGGGGTGAAACCCGCATCTTAATAACTAGTTCCACTCCTAGATTTTCAATCTCACCAAAGTCTCGATTATTTCGATGACTCGGAACACGACGTAACTGGAATGATAAATGCTGTTAACCATTGTACAGCGAGAGCATTTGTCTATTAGGCCAAATCGTGTGTCCGAACTCAGAGAATTTTCAAATCACTTTAGGTTGTCAATGTCTCAAAACCCAGGACGCTCCCAATTGATTTAAGCCTATCATCGTCGATTTTACGCATCATCGAGTTTAATTATTATTTATGTGTTTAAATTTTTAGAATTTTCGCTTTATTCGATTTCTCACTTAATCGATTTATCGATTTTAAGCTCCATCAATATATCACAACTCGCACAGCTCTCGAAACCTAAAACGCTAATTAAATCACAAATCAAACTAAAATGCTCAACTCTCCTACGCGAATGCCTCATACGCAGCATTGCTCGCTATACTACATGCTTATTACGTCTATACTATCCGCATCTCATACGCGCTACACAGAAATAATATAAGGCACATAGTCCGTGCAAAATGTATCTTTACCTGAATTATGTGCTTATGTGCTTATGTGTTCATGTGCCTATGTGCTTATGTGCCTATGTGCTTATGTGTCTATGTGCTTATGTGTTTATGTGATACGTGACTACATGCCTTGTATGAATAAAAATAATAAATATTTTTAAACATAAACCTATTATAATCGAATCTCATCCAATCAAATCCTTCGATGTAGATGTCATCAATGGGATCGCACACCCGAAGGAACCACCAGCGCAGCCGAGCTGACAAGCGCATCGCATCACTAGTGGCCAAGGAAATGGCCAAAGTGATCCCTCAAATCATCAGTGAGATTCAAGCTGTCAGCAGCAACACTTCTGTGGACTCCAAAGCCGACCCACTCAAGACATCTTTCAGTTTCAAGCAGTTCAAAGCTCGTGGACCCTCACCTTCTCAGGCACGAAGGACCCAGTGCCATGTTTCACTGGTTCGATGCTATTGAGGTCACATTCCGTCAGAGTGGGTGTCCCGAACCCCTTCACACTACTAACGCTACTGGCGTTTTCCAGTACAGGGCTCTTAAATGGTGGACTGCGGAGCGTAACAGGAGGCGAAACGACGAAGCCTCGGACTCGCATGGGAAGAACTCAAGGAGTTAATGATCAAAGAGTTCTGTCCACCTCATGAGATCCAGAAATTAGAGAACGAATTTTGGGGAATCAAACAAGACAGACCCGACAATGCTAGTTTAACGACTCGATTCAAACAGTTGAGCATCATCTGTCCCCGTCAAGTTGACACGACCGAGAAAGCAATCAGAAGTACGTCAACACTCTGCCCGACTGCGTCGCTGACTTTGTTCAGGCAGCACGCACTACTACTATCGAGAAGACCTACCAGCTAGCCGCAGAGATCAATGACAAACGGGTTCAGTCTGGTTATTTCAAGAACATCAAGGTTGCAAATCAGGCCATTACCAAATCAGCAGCTCCTACCGATCAATCTCGAGAAGCAAAGAACAGTCGCCGTGGTCGCAAGCGAGAAAACCCAAGCAAGAACTTCGCTCTTACTACTCCAGCAAACCCTCAGCCTCTCCAATCTGCAGCACCAAATGCACCGCCGACAAAGCGTGCGTATACTAGCCCGCATCCTTTGTGCTCAAAATGCACCTATCATCATGCAGTTGGAGGTAACTGTCGCTTCTGCACCAACTGCAATATCTACGGCCACTTCATTGTCAGTTGCCGTTCAGGCCCTCGCCAGTCAGCTCCTCAGGCCCCGGCAGCACCAGCTCACCTCCACTCACCTCAGGCCAATCAACAGCAGCAGCAAGCGCCAGCCCCAAAGCCGTGCTTGCTACGTTTGTGGGGACAAAAACCATTCAGTAAATCTGCCCAAACAGGGTCGTGAAACAAGAGCAGCAGCCACCAACCACAGCCTCAGCAGCAACAACCACAGGCTGCACGTTGACGAGCCTTTAATCTCAACCATCACCAGGCTCAGAATGACAACAATGTTGTCAACGGTACGTTTCTTGTAAATGGTATTTATGCTTCATGTTTATTTGTTACCGGTGCCGATAATTGTTTTGTATCGTTAGAATTCGAAAAGGTTTTAAAATGTAAGCCGCTAAACTCCCAAAGACTTTCGATGTCGAAGTCACCACCGGAAGAACCATTACCGTTAACTCTGTTCTACGTGGTTGTACTCTCGATCTCAACAACCACGTCTTCTCGATCAATCTCATACCTATGCAGTTATGTAGCTTCGATATCATAGTAGGTATGGATTTTCTTTGTGAGAATCATGCTGAAGTTGTTTGTTTTGATAAAGTGATTCGCATTCCTCTTCCAAACGATGATCAACTCCATGTTTATGGTGAAACTCCCTCAAAGAAGTTGATGCTTTTGTCATGTACTCAAGCGCACAAATGTTTGCGAAAGCAATGTGTTGCTTTCCTAACCCATATCGTGAACCCGGAGAAAGAAAAGAAGACTTTTAAAGACGTTCCTGTTGTTCGTGAATTTCCTAAAGTCTTTCCCGATGATTTACCTGGTTTACCCCCTACTCGCGATGTTGAATTCCGTATCGATTTATTCCCGGTGCTACTCCTGTTGCTAAAGCTCCTTATCATCTCGCACCATCCGAAATGCGCAAGCTATCGAGCCAACTTCAAGAGCTTCTTGATAAAGGTTTCATACGATCGAGCACTTCACCTTGGGGTGCACCCGTTCTTTTCGTGAAAGAAAGATGGGACGTTCCGAATGTGCATTGATTATCGTGAACTTAACAAACTCACGATAAAGAACCGTTATCCTCTTCCCCGAATCGACGATTTTATTTGATCATCTTCAAGGTGATACTTGCTTCTCTAAGATCGATCTTCGTTCCGGTATCATCAGTTGGGTGTACTCGCAGAAGACATTCCGAAAACCGCCTTTCGTACCCGTTATGGCCATTTCGAATTCGTGGTCATGCCTTTCGGTCTTACCAATGCATCTGCAGTCTTCATGGATTTGATGAACCGTGTGTGTAAAGCCTTTCTCTATTGTTTCGTCATTGTGTTCATCGATAATATCCTCATCTATTCAAAGTCGAGAGACGAATACACGCGCCATCTTCGTTTAGTCCTCGAACTTCTTCAAGGTAATCGCCTTTATGCTAAGTTCTCTAAATGTGAATTCTGGCTCGACGAAGTCCAATTTCTCAGCCACATCGTAATAGTCAAGGAATTCACGTCGACCCTGCAAAGATTGAAGCCGTCAAGAGTTGGATTACACCGAAGAATGCTTCCAAAATCCGTTCATTTCTTGGATTGGCGGGTTACTACCGTCGATTCATCGCCGACTTCTCAAAATCACCGTTCCGCTTACCGCTTTAACCCATAAAGAAAAACCTTCGTTTGGGATTCCAAACAAGAGGAAGCTTTTCAAACTCTTAAGCATATCCCATGCAATGCTCCTGTACTCGCTCTTCTCGACGGAAACGACGATTTCGTTGTTTACTGCGATGCCTCTAATCTTGGTCTTGGTTGTGTTCTCATGCAACGAGACAAGGTTATCAGTATGCGTCTCGACAACTCAAAATCCACGAGAAAAACTACACAACCCACGATCTCGAACTCAGCGCAGTTATTTTTGCATTGAAGATATGGCGACACTACCTCTACGGTACTAAGTGTACGGTCTTCACCGACATAAGAGCTTACAACATATCTTCAATCAAAAGGAACTGAATATGCGCCGACGCCGATGGGTTAACTTCTCAATGATTACGATTGTGAAAATACGCTACCATCCCCGCAAAGCAAATGTCGTAGCCGATGCTCTATGTCGACGAAGCTATGTGTATAGTATTCGTGACTCTCAAGCTTTGAATGATCTCGAAATCATGATTCGCTCTGCTCAATTCGCTTGTTTTAACGAGAATACCTTGGAGGAAGAAATGAAATGTGGTGCCAAAACTCAACTAGTGGTTAAAACGAATGGAATTTATTACTATCTTGATCGCATCTTGATTCCCTAGCCGTGACAATCTTCGTGAATTGCTAATGACCGAAGCTCATAAATCCCGATACTCCATTCACCCCGGTGCCGACAAAATGTACCAGGACCTTCGTCCTAAGTATTGGTGGCCGGCATGAAAAAGGATATCGTCGTGTACGTTTCAAAGTGCTTAACTTGTTCGAAAGTTAAAGCCGAACATCAAAGGCCCTCTGGCTTGCTTGAACAACCCGAAATCCCGGTGTGGAAGTGGGAGAGCATAACTATGGACTTCATTATGAAACTTCCTCGAACATCCTCTGGTCACGATAGCATCTGGGTTATCGTGGATCGTCTTACCAAATTGCGCACTTTATTGCTATACGAGAAGACTTTAAGGTTGAACGATTAGCCCGAATCTATACCGACAAGTTATATGTCGTCACGGGACGCCTCGTGACATCATCTCAGACCGAGACGGTCGCTTTACCTCACGTCTCTGGGAGACTTTTCAATCCGCTCTCGGTACTATTCTCAATCTCATACCGCTTTCCATCCTCAAACCGACGGTCATACTGAGCGAAGATCCGCACCCTCGAAGACATGCTTCGTGCGTGTATCATAGATTTCGGTGGTAATTGGGATACGCATTTACCTTTAATTGAATTCTCGTACAATAATAGTTATCACACCAGCATTCAAATGGCTCCTTTTGAGGCGCTGTATGGAAGAAAATGTAGATCGCCTATCGCATGGCACGAGATCGGAGAAGCAAAATCACCGGTCCCGAGCTGATTCAAGAAACAACAGACAAAATCCTCCACATCAGAGACAATCTCTTGAAACTCGGAGTCGTCAAAAGAGTTATGCCGATAAACGCCGCAAGCCCTACAGTTCGAAGTGGGAGATCACGTTCTCCTAAAGGTTGCACCTTGGAAGGGAGTGACCCGCTTCGGGAAGAAAGGAAAGCTAGCGCCAAGATACGTAGGACCCTTTAAGATTCTGGAAAGGATCGGTAAAGTAGCCTATCGTCTCGAACTACCGGCGGAACTTAATAACGTCCATCCGAATTTCCACGTGTCTAACCTCAAGAAATGCCTAGTTGAAGAAAATCTCCACGTCCCCCTCGAGGACTTGTAAATAAACGAGACTCTCCATTTTGTGGAAAAGCCTGTCGAGATCATGGACCGAGAAACCAACGGCGCTCTCACATCCCTATCGTGAACGTCCGATGGGAAGGCAAACACGGTGCCGAGTTCACTTGGGAATTGGAAAGTCACATGAAGGCTAAGTACCCGCACCTCTTTGTTACAGCCACTACTTAAATTTCGGGACGAAATTTCCTAAAGTAGGGGAGACTGTAACAAATCCGATTTTCGTTGTTATCTTTTTCTTTTATTTCCGTTGTATCTATCTTTTGTAAATTCCGAGATTCGAATTATAAGAAAGTTATGTTAATTAAATTATGTTAACTTACAGTTATATCGCATCTAATCGCTTACTAAACGCATCGCTAATCTAATCGCATCGCAAAACGCAGTTAATTATGTGGTTTTATGTTATTTATATGTTATGTGTGTTTATTTATTATGATTAAATCACTCGCAAACTCACGCAACTCGCTCTCATGCGTTGACTCACTATTACGACACTTAACACATCGCTTAATCGCTTAATGTCACCTTATAACTTCATTACATCGCTGAACAATCGATAAACGGACGAAAAACAAAGAAATTTTGGGTTTTAGGATAAGTTCGCTCGAACTTGGGTGACCCCAAGTTCGGCTGAACTTGACAGGCCAACAGAACTTCCCAAATTCCACCCAAGTCCGCCCGGACTTGACTTGGAACCTCACATGCTCAGCAAGTTCGACCGAACTTTCCTGAGAATCACTGAATATCTTACAAGTCCGCTCGAACTTGTACAATTATGTACAAGTTCGGCTGAACTTGACTCCACCAGCCCCCAAATCTCACCACACCTATAAATACTCAGCTCCATTCTCTCATTTGAACTTGCTGCAACTTCACCCAGAGCTCTCAAAACCAGAAACCCTCTGTTTTCTAAGTAATATTCATCCCGATTTCAACTACAACAACGTCAACAACGATTTACAACGATTTTGTACAAGGCTCTGCCTTCGTTTTTCATCAAATCTCTTCTGTTTTACGAAATCTTCATCTTTTTATATAAAATTTCTCTTTTTCACTTAGATCTACTCTTAGATCTGAGTAAACCCTGTAAAAACATTGATTTCTACACAATATTCGGACTAATGATGTATGTAACGAGGCGTTGTCAAGCAAGATCTCAGATCCAGAAGCACAATGACGAAATCGTCACCTTACACAAGCTGGACAAACCCGTACGAACCACCAAGTTCGCCCGGATTAGCCCAAGTTTCTATAAAATGGCTAAACTCGCTCCAAAAAGACCTCTTCAGCCAAAGTTTTACTCCGTGGCTTTAGGTTGAAGGGATGAAGACTCGATTTTCTCAGCAAGCGGCGCAAAAACGCAAGATTTTGGACCCGAAAACACCAAGTTCGCTCGAGATTTACTAATTTTGTGCAGCTTAATTGTCAAGTTCGCTCGAACTTGCACCCTATGGGTCAAGTTCGGCCGAACTTGAGTAAACATCTTCAATAGAGCACACAAGTTCGCTCGAACTTGTCAAGTTTCTCAGGAAACTTCACAAGTTCGACCGAACTTGCATAACCTGTTTACACCATACACAAGTTCAGTTCGCCTGAACTTGTGAAGTTTCTTGAGAAACTTAACAAGTTCGACCGAACATGTCTCAAAATCCTCAACAAGTTCACAAGTTCGCCCGAACTTGTATGGAAACATACAAGTTCGCCCGAACTTGTCTACTGCTCCTCCATATTTCGACCGTTTCAGCAATTCGGAAGACAGATGCACTTCTGTTCGCTTACAGGCTGATCCGGTACTCTCCGCAACTCCTTTCAGATCCCTAATCTCTACCTAAATGCAACAACTGTGAGTATACTTGAACCCTTTTACGCTTAAACGCACTTTCGGGTGTCACATATGTTCGTATATCAAAACACATCACGCAAATCTCAAATGTTTATTCGCAACCCGATGTTACATGATTATACGTGAAATCTGCTGAATTGTATGTATTGCTTGATTGCTTGTACGCCACCCTTAACATGATAGTATACTAGAGGTTGACCCGCCACCCGATACGGGGTTGTAAGTCTCACATTTTTATTTTCACATTTATTTTCTCTTTTTAGGATGTGAACGCTTATTCGCATGCCTCGATCAATCACGGTTTGTTGGTTTGCATGAATCTAAGTAGTTACATAATTTACAACTATTACGTATGTCATGCGGTGTATGCTAAACGCTTTTATATCTATATTGTATGCAAAACTCGTATGCTCACCTTTACTTAATTTTATTGACATTTTATTTTAACATATGTGGCAGGTTGAGGATGTTAGCTACGGATGCCTAGTTTAGGTTTCTTTTATCTTTAGAAATCATGTAATAAATCTAGGGAAGATCGGATCGGATTATCTCTTTAAGGGATTTTTTCAATTTATGTAATGATTGTTTGGAAATTTTTTATGAGTTTGATAGTATGGGATATTGAATGTCGATTAATGTCTTTAAATAATTGTTATGGAATCTCTCGATCAATCTGATTCGCCCAGTGCCACGTCCCGATGTTTCCGCCATCGGTTGGGGTGTGATGTATGTTTTCAAGCCATCGCCTAGTATACTTTCGTTTCTAAGTAAGAATCAACCCGTTTTCAAGCAACAACAACGTTTTACAACGATTTTGCACAAGGTTTTACCTTCGATTTCATCAAAACTCCTCTGTTTACGAAAACCTTCATCTTTTTATGAAAAAAATCTATTTTTCACTTAGATATATACTTTGATCTAAGTAAAACCCTTTTTAAACATCGATTTTCACACAAATTCGGACTAAATGACGTATGTTTCGTTCACTTTGAAGTGGAACAAGGCGTTGTCAAGCAAGATCTCAGATCCGGAAGCATAAGGACGAAATCGTCACTTTGCACAAACTAGACTAAAGCGTACGAACCTTCAAGTTCGCCCGGATTAGTCCGAGTTTCTGTAAAATGGCTAAAACTCGCTCCAAAAGACCTCTTCATCCAAGGTTTTGCTCAGTAGCCTAAGGTTGGAGGGATGGATACTCGATTTCCTCAGCAAATGACGCAAAAAACGCACGAATTGGATGCCATAACAGTCAAGTTCGCTCGGAAAACATCTAGTTCGCTCGAACTTGTCACCAGATTGGTGACCAAGTTCGCCCGAACTTGATCAAATTTGAGAGAAAACCCAAAAGTTCACCCGAACTTGTACTGATTCCAAGGAATCAGGGCAAGTTCGCCCGAACTTGTATAACCCTTCATCAAACAGGGCAAGTTCGCCCGAACTTGTCTACTGTTCCTTCAACCATTGACCGTTTCAGCATTTTGGAAAACTGATGCACTTCTGTTCGCTTACAGGCTGATCCGGCGCTCTCCTCGACTTACATCAGATCCCGTCACTCTCTCAAATCACACCGACTGTGAGTATACTTGATCCATTTTCGCTTTAATGCACTTTTGGGGTGCAACATACGTTTCTATCAAATTACACGATGCACGCTAAACTAATTTATCACACGTGAATATCTGTTATACATATTTACACGGGATGCTAGGAACATGTAAAGTAGGACCCAATTTCGTTAACTCCACCTTAGCTAGTATGGTACTCTAGTTTGGCTAACACCCGACAGGGTCTAGTTAGGAAGGAACGCATCACGCTTCGCAGCCTTTTTCGAGAGCTTAACATGTGAAATTTGTCTTGTGAGTTTATATGTTATGTGTATCATAATTATGTATGTGGAAACCCGTGACCTTTTTATTTACTACGCTATTATATTGAAACATGTATGCTCGCTAATACATTTTTGTATTGACAATTATTTTAACGTATGTTGCAGGTTATTGAAATCTACTTGCTATAATTGGACGTAGGATTTCATCTTTAGAAACGCATGTAATAGAATCTAGGGAAGATCGAATCATGTTTTTTTGAGAGATGTTTGGATATTTGTAATGATTGTTTTTGGATTATATGTTTGTTAGTATGGGATAATGAATGCTTAAATATTGTCGCGTAAATAGTTGTTATGGATTCTCTCGAGCAATCTGATTTGCCTAATGCTGTGCCCCGATGTTTCCGCCATCGGTTGGGGTGTGACAGATTGGTATCAGAGCCATAACTATAGGGAATTAGGTACAACAGCTCTGTTTGACCTAGTCTATAGTCAGGACACCAAATCAGACTGTTACGCATCGACTAAACGCTCGAAACTCATACGAACAGACAAGTTCGCCCGAAGTTGGGGCAAGTTCGCTCGAAGCAGATCGAGTTCACCCAAACTTGATCAAGCTCGCCTGAACTTGACTCAAGTTCGCCTGAAGTTGCATATCCCCTCTCAAACTTAAAACAAGTTCGCTCAAAGATCAAGTTCGCCCGAAGATAATCAACTTCACCCAAACTTGATCACCTACATTCGAACCGGACTTTTAAACTACATACACTTATCCTAAAGCTACCACAATACACGTGAAGAACGCTCGTATCACACAAACGAGTCGATTTATCGAGATTAGGTGTGAAAACCATGAATCTCAACAAATCACTCACTCCGCGTATTCTCATTTGCACGAAATTGTGTGTTAAGTTAGGAGTGATATCCACATCTTAACGGAAATTTCTCATTCTATCCGGTGGAAGCCTCCTGATGGGTGCGGGAGGTAAAACCACACTCAGGGATTCGAAGTTATCAAGTTAGGGGTGAAATCCGAACCTTGAAAACTTGTCCCACTCCACAATTTTTCATCTCACCAAAGTCTCGATTGTTTCCAACGCTTTAGGACGCGTAGTAACTGGAAGGGTAATGTCATTAGCCGTAGGGTGGTGAGAGCATTTACCTATTAGGCCGAAGCGTGTGCCCGAACTCGGCGGAATAATCGAATCACTTTGGGTAGTCGCTGTCTCAAAACCCAGGACACTCTATTAATTTTAATCCGCAATCGTCAATTTTACGCATCACCGATTTACATGTGCTTCGCGCACATTTAAACAAATTTTAAACTTTTAACGCTTTCGATTTGTCGCCTTTCGCTTACCGCTTTATCGCTTTCATCTTGCTATGTTAATGCACAACTCGCACATCCATCGCAATCTAAAACAAGAGCTAATACTCGCAACATAACTAAATCATAACAACCCTTTTAACCGCGTCCTCGCGTTATACCGCCAATATATATATGCGTCTAAATATATACATATATAGTATGTGATTACACGTGCTTATGTGAATACATGAGAATTTAGGAAATATGTTTTTTCCTACGTGGCTCCTATGTGAATCTTAGAAATACGTATTACTATAAAAAGTTTTTAACGCGCTAAATCGCATCGCAATTACTAAATCATTATGATCGAATCTCATTCCAAATCTCTTTGTCCAGATGTCTTCGAACGCTTCCAACTCTCGACGTCAAGCCCGAAGGAACTCCGATAAGAGGGTTGCTTCGCTCGTGGCCAAGGAAATGGACAAGGTCATTCCTCAAATCATCACCCAAGTTCAACCCCTCAGCAACTCTCAGACATCGGAAGATTCTAAGTCCGACGCACTGTAAGACCCCGAAAACGGATTTCGTAAACAAACCACGTTAATGTTAAAAGGCGGGTAAAGTACCGTTAGTGGTAAAAGTAAATCCGTAAACAAATAACTAGGAACATAAACCTAGTTAACAATACATGGCTAAGTAATAAAATAATGGATGGTAATCTTCCATTGTTATGTGAAACAAACTTGAGGGACCAAAGTTGTCTAAAAGTGAACTTTGGTTTTATAAACAAAAATTAAAACATAACACACACTAAAAGTGTGTGTATATGTCGATCCTCAGGAGAGAAACAAGGGGAAACCCTTGTTCAACCTCAATCCATCAAATTGGAGGGCGAATCGAACCCAAAATCGCTGCATGAACGCGTTTTAATGATCACCCGAACTAGGAGATCATAAGGTATGTCGAAATTTTGATATTGGTGAAGTTGTGAAATTTGATGAAACATCATAATCGCGAATTATGTATGGATTATAGAAGCTATGGCTGAATTGGTGATGTATACTTGCTTAGGAACAAAAACCCTAAATGAAAATTATACATATGATCCTATGAATTGAACGTTTAGATGAATTACCACATTAGGATAATATAATCATATGATGAAATTGATGATGAAATTGATGATAAAATTGTGTTTAGAATCATCATACATGATAGTAATAAGGAACTACTTGAACAAATTTTGTGTATGTAATCATACTTACTACGAAATAGGTTTTGTATGATAAAATGAAAATGATGAAAGATTCATGTTAAAATGATGTTTGATATCATCATGTGTTAAGAATGATTGATGTAATGATAATATAACAAGTTATGATTTCGATAACTTGATTTAATAAGTAATTAAAACGGTAGCGCAAGAATAATGCCTACCGGATATTTGACAAATTTCTTAAATGAGTTGTTGAACTCATAGTGTAATTACTTACGCTAATAGGCAGTTTGACTTTTAAAAGTCAAACTGACCAAGACTTGATCGAATGATAAATTTGACATAAAATCGTAGGATGGAATAGTCGTGAATGAGTATGACTAATCTAACCATCTTACAAATTACAATGATAGTTTGACGCTTAACAAGCTAGGTGGAAGCTTGGGAAGGAAGCGGGCCAAACAAATCGAGTGTGAAGGAAAAGCATAATTCGGATGCAAGGTAAGTACAGCTTACACTATTCTTGATTCTTAAAATATTCTCTTATCATACTAATTATGAATCAGATAAATATGCAATTGAAGTATAATGTTCCGACGGGTAGCCATACGAAACGAGATAAGCAAAATGATACGAAATCATATCAATGGTTAAAAGGGATAAATCGGGAATTTGGACATATTATGACGAATAGAAAATGATCTTTTAATGGTTACCTTATAGGGTAAACCAAAACGAATGATAAGGTCAAAACGGTAAATTGGTAACGCGTTGACAATAACCGTTAGTTTTGAAATTACACTTTATGGCGTAAGCTATAAGGAGTCAAAAGAGTTAAGGAATGGTTTATAAGTAAAATGATCGTACGGTGCAAACCGGAGTGAGTCATGTAGATGAGATGGTAATAAATGTCATCTCGCAAAGAAAAACGGTCACTTAGACTAAACAGTTCAAAAGGTGAAGGTATCACCATTTGACAACATCGACTAATGATTATCTGCCGAGCTGTATGTTTACAGGAATAAATATCTAATGGATATCCACTTTGATAGTAATTGGTGGTTACTAAACCAAGGTATTAACGGGTCAATATATTGATCTGAGCCAGGTAAGTGCAACAGTTTATTACTCATTTAGAACTTAGGTTCAATGATAGTTAAATAAGGTCAAAACTGGACATTTGGTTATCTTTTAGGTAAACCGAATGATTTACATTATAGTTATTGTGTTTTGAAAACAATATGATTATTCAAACAAGATCATAGTTTAATATGTGAGATTTTGGGTCAATATGCCTTTCGAAATCATTTATCGTAAATGAAAGGCTTAAATGGACCATAATGCCCTTGATCGACAAATCAAGCAATCGACCCTTATGGATTGTTTAGAAATAAGTCATTTGATCAAGTAAATACTTAGGACAAGTATAAAAGTGAAAAGTATGATTCTTGTGAGTCAAATGCCTTAAAATGCGTCTTGTCGTAAAATAGTAATCCGAGGTATAAAACTCGAAACTAATAATTACCACATTAAAATCCACCACAATTATAGTTGTGGTTGAAGATTATTTGATAAGAAATGTGGTAATATAATGCTAGAAGTGAATGAAAGTGAATTATGCGGAAAAGTGCTTAAAATACCTTTAACGGGTCAAAATATGCATTTAAGTAAGAACGTGTTTAAGAATGTATATAACTCTTGATTTGATCCTAGTATAATGGACAACATTGAAATTATGAGGTTCATGAGAAATTGGGATCAAACAAACATGTTTGTTTGATGGGTATATGAACGGGTCAAAACTTAGTAAATGTATATTAAGCCGAAGGCTTAAAAATCTCAAATTTTGTTAATCCGGGTGTCCGATTTTAACTCCATGTGATGGAGAATTAAATTATGATCACATAGGAAGAAACGGATCGTAAAACGGATAAAAATTGAACGAGATATGAAGGTTTAAGTAAAAAAATGGGTTGCTCGAAATCTGCAGCACCAGTATCAAAACTTTCTGTAAAAAGGGGGTGGCGTACGGCGACGCCCCCAAAACATGCAAAAATTATTTATTTTGTTAGTTTGAGTTAGTAGCTTGGTTTGATATACTAAAAACCTTAATAACTAACGTTAAAAGTGTTTTCAATGTTAGGTGAACGTTATAAGTCTCCGGAAGAAGATCAAGTGACGAACATGAACCGAACACGATCAAGATACAAGCTTCCACACCATGTTCGTCATCATTTTAAACGACGAACTTATTTTATGATATGTTGAAGTGTCTTACTTCGTAAAATGTTTTGAGAAACCCGTATTTTCAAACGTTGGTGTCATCGTAAATACACAATTATAGTCGAAACTAATATGAATATTGATAAATAGAAGTAGGGGTCTTACACGCACCGAAGTCTACTTCCTCCTACAATCAATTCAAGGCCTGTGACCTGATGGTCTTCACAAGTGAAGGAAGTGTATCTCAAATGCTCCAGTGGTTTGATGCCATCGAGGTTACCCTTCGTCAGAGTGGGTGCCCTGAGCATTTTCATACCACCATGTGCTACCGGAGTATTTCAATCCCGAGCACTCGACTGGTGGACAGCCGAGCGCATCAAACGTGGGAACGACGCAGCTTACGCGCTATCGTGGGAAGAACTGAAAGAACTTATGAAGATAGAGTATTGCCCTCCCCACAAAGTCCAAAAGCTCGAGAACGAATTCTGGAAAATCAAGAAAGTTGAAGGTGAAAACGCCGGCTTCACAGCAAGGTTCAAACAGCTCAGCATTATTTGCCCTAGCCAAGTAGACACTCCTAAAAAGGCTATCAAAAAGTACATACGTGCTTTGCCAGAGTGCGTGGGCGATTTTGTCGAAGCTGCAAGACCAGCTACCATCGAAGAAACCTATCAGTTGGCTGCAGAAATCAATGACAAGCGAGTCATGGCCAGATTTTTCTCCAAGAGTTCTACCAAGAAGCTGAACCAAGCTACTATCCAGCTGTTTGACGACGACGACACATCGCCGCAAGCTGCCGCCGAGCCTAGCCGCAAGAGAAAGAACTCGAGTTTCAACTACTCCGCAACTGAGCCGCTCAACCCAAAACCTCTTCAGGAAGTTCCATTTTATCCAAGGCGTAACTACACTGGCCCTCATCCCCAGTGTCTGGAGTGTACGTATCACCACCAGGCCGGAGCCAGCTGCCGCTATTGTCACATTCCGACCCGCAGCGGAATAAGAGTCGGGGCATAATTGGGTTATCACCAAAGCTCATGATATTTACTAATATGTTTCATATTTATTAAAGTCAAAATTTCATTCTCAATAATCCAAACATGTCCATACAAATACAAAGAAAAATAACCAACTAAACAATCCAAGCTCTAAACCATTTTATTCTTCTAAGCCAATCCTATGTATTTCTTGCTGCAGCTGGTTCACCTGTATCATGTGTAAAAATGGGGGTTTTTGGTTCAACATAAGTTGGCGAGTGAACCTTGTTAGATATACATTTATTATTGATTTATTGTTATTTTTATCAAGGAAAAATTGTGCAATAGTCATATGTGAGCAAATGTAAATAATCAATCAATAGCAAATAACAACCACAAACTATAACATACAATAACATATGAACTT
The DNA here is from genome assembly GCA_947069175.1 of Scalesia atractyloides. Taxonomy (NCBI): domain Eukaryota; kingdom Viridiplantae; phylum Streptophyta; class Magnoliopsida; order Asterales; family Asteraceae; genus Scalesia; species Scalesia atractyloides. The sequence goes on from CAMTDV010000006.1 coordinate 17,779,992, forward strand.
GCATGAATATATAACATGAATGAAACTGTATATGTTGGCAACGTCACGTTCACGCTCATAATGTAATGGGGAACAGACGCCCTATGATGAATGTCTGTGCGATCAAGGCTCAATCAAACGGAGCCGATCGTATGTTGGCAACGCCAGGTTCACGCTCATAATGTAATGGGGAACTGCTCAACGCTCATAATGTAATGGGGAACGGCGGCCTATGAAATTGCATGTACTGAAAATAATAAATTAAATCTAAACAATAACCACACAACAGTTGATACAAGCTGAATACACGTTTGTTCATGATATGATGTATGCACAATGATTTAAATATAATAACTGGTAAGACACATGATACACCCCAAAAACGTGATTAAAACGGGGAATTTGTAGAGATTCACTCACATTGGGTGCGTTCGGTTGGAGATGATGAGATGCGCACGAGTTTGAAGGATTGAACAATGAGGATTAACTAACCTAAATAATAACGGAAAGTATAGTAAATGAGTGGATTTTATTAATAATTTTAATAGGATTTTTAGATATATTTTTGTGAGTTTAAGGCTATTTCCTATCTTTAAAAACATTATTTTTAAGTATTTTTAATTGATTTTTGAATTAAATTAAATAAATAAAAATATAAAAAAAATGTTGACTTTTGCGTTGACCATTGACTGTTTGACTGTTTGACCGGTTTTATTGTGAGCATGTATGCGCCGGGTGAGGCTCGAACCCGAGACCTCCCGTACGCGTGCACGCAGCTCTACCAACTGAGCTACGTGTCTAACCCGAAATAATTCTGTTTTTAATTATATTTATATACTAATTCAGTTTATTCAAAACTCTTTTATTTTCAAAAAGTGTTTTAAATCATCGAATCGGAGCGTGCAACAGGTCTCGAACCCGGGACCTGTGGGTTAGTGTTGCACACAGTCCACCGCTGGACTATGTGTCTAACCTGGTTAATATACCGATTTTTATTATACTTAACATCTAACGTAAGTTAATCCGGTTCAGTTAAAAAAATAAAACATCCTTATTACAGAGCATACGTGTGTCAAGGATCGAACTCGCGGCGTGTGATATATGTGTGCACACAGTCCACCGCTGGACTGTGTGTCTAACCCGAGATAATATCCAAATTATAATACACTTATAATCAACCTAACTTCGTCTTCTTCGTTACCGAATTACAGCCTAGGATTACTCTATTGTTTCTTGTTTAATTTAATTGACAAACATTAAAAAGACTAAAATGAAATGGCAGAGACGATTTTGGAAGTAGACATACCGGAGGAACGATTTATCTCAGAATTCCGGCAAGGCATCGGCTCTGTTTTTATGAACTTCGACTGAGCGAACAAATTAACAGTTTTGATTAGTTAATTGTGGAATTGAAGTACTAAACAAGAGTTATCAGAAGGTTTGAATGACTATACCGTTTTACAGCGGAAGATAAGAATTTTCAGAAGTTTTCCGGCGAGAGTGAATTATCCGATATCGACGTCTGAAATTGATTCCGATTGAAGGGTCTGAGTTAGCAATAGCTTAACAACTGATAGGCAATGAAAGAATTGAGAGACGTATTGATTTGATGGAAAACACGGTTTTCCGGCGAAAGTCCGGCGAGTTCAAATAGCTTCTCCGGCGAACTGAAAGTTGTGCAAAAATGCAATTGAAGGTTTGCAGAATGTGTTTGAGTCGCGAGAGGGGACAATGACTGAAGTAATTCAGGAATTGAAGACTTTTCAGTTATTAAAACCGATCCCACATGAAATCAAGTCCATTCAAAGCTAAATTGATTGGAGGTGTCGGTGTATCGGTTATAATCGGTAAACCGCGAACAATCAAACGTTTTTGGACGTTTGGTGACCGATTTCGGTTACAGTTAGCGTAACCAGATTGGTTTATGATTGACCATAAAATTTAATTGTTTCCTAGAATTTACAGAAAACATCAAGTGGCGGAGTGGTTATATGTGTGTGTGATAAGTCTTTGAGCTTAAATCCGGCTGACCCGGGTTCGAGTCCCGGCAGTCTATTTTTACTTTTATCAATTATAACTTTTATATTCTAGTTTGTTTATTAATTATGCATCATTAAAAATTAAAATGGACATAAATACGCAACGAAACATTTATAACTTGGTATTCGATTACAAACGGAGCGGGTTTGGAAAACCCGTTTTGACAAATGTTACAGTATCCCCTACTTTTAGGAATTTCGTCCCGAAATTTAAGTAGTAGTAGGAAAAAGATGCGGGTATTTTTCGCGCATTGAGTCTTCACGTTCCCAAGTAAACTCAGGTCCCCGTTTCGACTCCCAGCGTACCCTAACAATTGGAATGCGACTTCGTCGTAGACATTTTTCTCCGAAGTCCATGATCTCTACTGGTCTTTCAATAAAATGCATAGATTCATCAATCTGAATATCTTCCAGAGGAATATGGAGGTTCTCATCAGCGAGGCACTTCTTCAAGTTTGATACGTGGAATGTGGGATGAATCCTGTTGAGTTCTTCTGGTAGATCAAGCTTGTATGCTACAGGTCCTACTCTTTCGAGTATCTTGAAAGGTCCTACGTAGCGTAGTGCTAGCTTGCCTTTTTGAAAAAAAAACGAACTACTCCCTTCCACGGTGATACTTTTAAAAAGTACATGATCACCAATGTTAAACTCCAAAGGCTTCCGTCGTTTATCTGCATAACTCTTTTGACGACTTTGAGCCGCTAGAAGATTGTTTCGAATTTGATGGATCTTGTCTGTGGTTTCTTGAATCAATTCTGGACCGGTGATTTGAGCTCCCGAATTTCGTGCCAACATACTGGAGATCAGCACTTACGACCATATAAAGCTTCAAAAGGTGCCATGCCGATGCTTGAATGATAGCTGTTGTTGTACGAAAATTCAACTAATGGTAGATGAGCGTCCCAATTTCCCTTGAAGTCTATGACACATGCTCGAAGCATATCTTCAAGAGTTTGAATGGTGCGTTCAGATTGTCCATCAGTTTGAGGATGATAAGCGGTACTGAGATCTAATCGTGTACCCATAGCGGTTTGTACAGCTTGCCATGTTCGTGAAGTGAAACGACCATCACGATCTGAAATAATGCTTAACGGTACACCATGTCGGCTTACGATTTCGCTGATGTAAATACGAGCTAGCTTCTCGTTCTTGAAATCTTCGCGGATAGGAATAAAGTGAGCTGATTTTGTAAGACGATCAATGATTACCCATATAGTGTCATACCCACCAGAAGTGCGAGGTAACCCGGTAATGAAGTCCATGGTTATGTTTTCCCACTTCCATACAGGTATTTCAGGTTGGACCAGAAGTCCTGAGGGTATTTGGTGTTCAGCTTTCACCTTGGAACATGTAAGGCACTTGGAAACAAAAACAGCAATATCCTTTTTCATTCCAGGCCACCAATAGGTGTATCGAAGGTCTTGATACATCTTATCGGCTCCTGGGTGTATAGAGTATCGTGTTTTGTGAGCCTCATTCATAAGAAATTCACGAAGGTTGTTGTGGTTAGGAATCCATATGCGATCTAGATAGTACAGAATACCATCAGATTTAGTTTCAATTTTAAGTTCAGCTCCACAGGACAGCTCCTTTCGTACATCATCTTCCGTTACTGAAACATGTTGGGCTTCTCGAATTTGATCTTTAATGTCAGTTATGATTTGCGAACATAGAAGACGAATGGAGTTCGCATAACCCTTTCGACTTAGTGCATCAGCCACCACATTTGCCTTGCCAGGGTGGAACCGAATTTCACAGTCGTAGTCATTTAGGAGTTCGACCCATCTTCGTTGCCTCATGTTTAACTCCTTTTGATTGAAGATATGTTGAAGACTCTTGTGGTCAGTGTATATTTCACACTTAGTACCGTAGAGATAATGTCTCCATATCTTAAGAGCGAACACAACGGCTCCAAGTTCTCGGTCATGGGTGGTGTAGTTCTTCTCATGAGTCTTGAGTTGTCTCGAAGCATAAGCTATAACCTTTCCTCTTTGCATTAGAACACAGCCTAGTCCTTACCCTGACGCGTCGCAATAAACCACGAAGTCATCACAACCTTCAGGAAGGGTGAGGATTGGTGCATCACAGAGTTTTTGTTTAAGGGTTTGGAAGGCTTCTTCTTGTTTGGGTCCCCATATGAAAGGTTTTCCCTTCTGAGTTAAAGCCGTGAGTGGTACAGCAATGCGAGAGAAGTTTGAAATGAAACAGCGATAATAACCAGCCAGGCCAAGGAATGATCTTACTTCAGTTGGTGTACGTGGCGCTTGCCATTCTTGTACCGCTTTGATCTTTAAGGGATCGACATGTATTCCCTTGTCATTGACTACATGTCCAAGGAATTGTACCTCTTTTAACCAGAATTCGCATTTGGAGAATTTGGCGTAAAGCTTTTCATTCTCTAGGAGTGTAAGGATGAGTCGAAGATGTCGTTCATGATCAGACTTAGACTTTGAATAAATGAGGATGTCGTCGATGAAGACTATAACGAAACGATCAAGATAGGGTTTGCAGACTCTGTTCATTAAATCCATGAAGACAGCTGGAGCGTTTGTTAAACCAAATGGCATGACCATGAATTCATAATGACCATAACGAGTTCGGAAAGCGGTCTTTGGGACGTCTTCTTCATGTACTCTGAGTTGATGATAACCAGAACGAAGGTCGATTTTTGAAAAACAGCTGGCGCCTTGAAGTTGGTCAAGAAGATCATCAATGCGAGGTAATGGATAGCGATTCTTGATCGTCAACTTGTTGAGTTCTCTGTAGTCGATGCACATGCGAAACGATCCATCTTTCTTCTTCACAAAAAGGACAGGTGCACCCCAAGGCGAGGAGCTAGGACGTATGAATCCTTTGTCAGTCAACTCTGCAATTGACTGGCTAGCTCTTGCATTTCAGAGGGGGCTAACCTATAAGGAGACTTTGCAACTGGTGTAGCACCAGGTATAAGATCAATGCGAAATTCGACTTCTCTCACGGAAGGAAGTCCTGAAATGTCGTCAGGAAAAACTTGTGGGAAATCTTTTACTACTGGGATGTCTTCGAGTTTCTTCTCCATGGTTCCCTTTTTGATGACAAGGGTTAAAAATGCGACATAATTCTTGCGAAGATATTTTCGAGCTTGAAGACAGGACATTAATCTGAGCCCTTTCGATGGGGTTTCTCCAAAGATTCGTAGGGTCTGACCGTTTGAAAGAGGAATGCATATAAACTTTTCGCGGCATACAACTTCGGCCTGATGTTGTCTGAGCCAGTCCATACCAATTATAATATCAAAGCTTCCCAACTTCATAGGAATGAGGTCAACTAGAAAATTGTGATCGTTTAAAGTGAGAGTACAATTGCGTATAATAGAGTTTAATGAGACCGGTTTTCCGTCAGCAACTTCTACTGTTATGGATTCCATGAGCTTATCACGAATTTGGTTTAGGATGGGTTCAAACTCTAAGGACACAAAACTTTTATCCGCGCCAGTATCAAACAACATGGATGCATAACTACCATTGATAAGGAACGTACCGTTAACCACATTGCTGTCAGCTCTAGCCTGATTAGCGTTGATGTTGAAAGCTCTTCCTCTTGCAGGTGGAGGAGCTTGGTTAGCTTGATTCACCGGATTGGCTTGGGCTTGAGCATGAATAATGTTCACTAAACGTGGAAAAGTGTTTCTAAAGTGGCTTGGGTCTCCACAATTGTAGCAAGCCCGCATAGGTTGTACCATGGGATAGTTGGGTTGGTAGTATGATTGGGCTAAATGTTGGGTAGGTGGTAGCAGTAGGGGTTGTTGGGCTTGACCCATTATTTGTTGGTGGGTTTGGGTTAAAGGCTGGTGGCGGTTCGTTCGCTGAGGTATGCGACAGGTCTGAACAGTATGACCTGCGCGACCACAGCCGGTGCAATGTTGGCAGGGATGATCAGGAAAGTGGTGGTATTGGCAACGGTTGCATTTTAGTAATGGGCCAGAGTATGGCCTTTTGTATGGTGCAGGGGAGGGAGCAACTTGGGTAATGGGTGCAGCAGGGATAGGGAAATTGGTTTGTGCGACAGCAAAGTTTCTGGTGTTACGTTTCCTCTTGTTAGCAAACTTAGAGGAGGAGGTGGAATGGTTTGAAGTTTGGCCCTCAACGGGGCTTGCTTTTTCTCCTCTTTAAACTTACCGTTGCGAATTCGATTCTCGGTCAGTTCACTAGCTAGTTCCATAGCAGCTTCAAGTGTTGCTGGTGAAGTGCTGAGAACTGAATCTTGAATTTTCGAGGGAAGACCTCGAATATAATGCTCGATTAAGCGGTAAACTGGGGTGAACAAGTTAGGGACCATTTGGTTCAACTCTAAGAACCTCTTATTGTAGGAAGTATGATCTCCCTCCTTTTGCTTCAAAGAATGAAATTCGTCCTCTAACTTTTTAATCTCACTTCTAGGACAGAATCGTCTCGTCATGATTTCCCTTAACTCCTCCCACGTTAAGGCCATTGCATCATCGATTCCCCTCTTACCCTTTTCAGTATTCCACCAGGTAAGAGCTACCCCAAATAGTCTCCCGGTTGCGTATCGTACCTTGCGATCCTCGGGACAATCGCAGTTGAGGAAAGTGTTTTCCATTTCCTCAAACCAGTGGAGGAGAGCAGTGACACCTTCGGTCCCTTCAAATTTAGGAGGATCGCAAGACTTGAAATGTTTATATGAGCACTTTTTGGTAGGAGGGTTGCCGATGTTCTGGTCTTCTTGCTGGGGAGGATTAGTGGGTTTTGTGGTGAGAGCTTGTTGTACTTGAACCACAATGTCAGGAAGCACCGCGGCCATTTGTTTTGCGATTTGAGTGGCCGAGCGTTCATGAGACCTTCCTGATCTTTTACCCCCTCGTTGTTGTCTAGCCGACATCTACAGGAACATACATAAGAAGATTGTGAGTTTATGGAGTCTTTTTAGGTGTCATGTGTCTTAAAGAAAATGAAAATAACATAAATATCAACAATGCAACTACATCCATAGGATGTCTTGGGTTTGCTCATGTTGGGCCTCAAATGTCCCCCATACCTTCACCTGTATAGTCATGTGGGCCCCCATGTCTATTGGCTTGGTAGGATTCACATTAGTATTGGCGATTTAACACTCGCATCACCCGAATGAAAACCACAAAATATGTTTACGAGATGTATGGTCGGAATGTGTCCAGGTGTAGACACAATGACAACTCAAAGTGGGGTTAGCTCCCACGACGTTTGATATAGCATGCTTTAGCCTAATAGGTACTTCGTACTCTCATCGTTAGCCCCCAGGTAGGCAAATTGGTCCTTTATTTTGGATTTATACGAATGCCAGCCTAGACAGGACGTTCCGACTACCGGTACTTGTACCCTTCCAGTTACTACATGCCCGTCATGAGAAGTCACTTTAATGTGATTTGAAAAATACAAAAATTATTGTAAAAACAATCATGAAAATGATGTGATGTGTGCTTTCATTGATATGATATGTTATGAGAATATGATTCATGATAGGCATTATATACTAATATGTACTTATGAACATGCTTGCATAACATTGAATGTAACATTAAACATAAAACATATAAACATCATGAATTTTGCATTTAACACACAAAAATCTTAAAAATTTCTAATCAACTATAGTATAGGCTCTAAGGGTCTAATAACCTATCCTATATCCCTATAGTCATGGCTCTGATACCAATCAGTCACACCCCGACCCGCAGCGGAATAAGAGTCGGGGCATAATTGGGTTATCACCAAAGCTCATGATATTTACTAATATGTTTCATATTTATTAAAGTCAAAATTTCATTCTCAATAATCCAAACATGTCCATACAAATACAAAGAAAAATAACCAACTAAACAATCCAAGCTCTAAACCAGTTTATTCTTCTAAGCCAATCCTATGTGTTTCTTGCTGCAGCTGGTTCACCTGTATCATGTGTAAAAATGGGGGGTTTTGGGTCAACATAAGTTGGCGAGTGAACCTTGTTAGATAAACATTTATTATTGATTTATTGTTATTTTTATCAAGGAAAAATTGTGCAATAGTCATATGTGAGCAAATGTAAATAATCAATCAATAGCAAATAACAACCACAAACAATAACATACAATAACATATGAACTTGCATGAATATATAACATGAATGAAACTGTATATGTTGGCAACGTCACGTTCACGCTCATAATGTAATGGGGAACGGACGCCCTATGATGAATGTCTGTGCGATCAAGGCTCAATCAAACGGAGCCGATCGTATGTTGGCAACGCCAGGTTCACGCTCATAATGTAATGGGGAACTGCTCAATGCTCATAATGTAATGGGGAGCGGCGGCCTATGAAATTGCATGTACTGAAAATAATAAATTAAATCTAAACAATAACCACACAACAGTTGATACAAGCTGAATACACGTTTGTTCATGATATGATGTATGCACAATGATTTAAATATAATAACTGGTAAGACACGTGATACACCCCAAAAACGTGATTAAAACGGGGAATTTGTAGAGATTCACTCACACTGGGTGCGTTCGGTTGGAGATGATGAGATGCGCACGAGTTTGAAGGATTGAACAATGAGGATTAACTAACCTAAATAATAACGGAAAGTATAGTAAATGAGTGGATTTTATTAATAATTTTAATAGGATTTTTAGATATATTTTTGTGAGTTTAAGGCTATTTCCTATCTTTAAAAACATTATTTTTAAGTATTTTTAATTGATTTTTGAATTAAATTAAATAAATAAAAATATAAAAAAAAATGTTAACTTTTGCGTTGACCATTGACTGTTTGACCGGTTTTATTGTGTGCATGTATGCGCCGGGTGAGGTTCGAACCCGAGACCTCCCGTACGCGTGCACGCAGCTCTACCAACTGAGCTACGTGTCTAACCCGAAATAATTATGTTTTTAATTATATTTATATACTAATTCAGTTTATTCAAAATTCTTTTATTTTCAAAAAGTGTTTTAAATCATCGAATCGGAGCGTGCAACAGGTCTCGAACCCGGGACCTGTGGGTTAGTGTTGCACACAGTCCACCGCTGGACTGTGTGTCTAACCTGGTTAATATACCGATTTTTATTATACTTAACATCTAACGTAAGTTAATCCGGTTCAGTTAAAAAAATAAAACATCCTTATTAGTTGGTTACGCCATCAGGCCAATTTTATACTTAAAACTTAGCCATCAGGCCAACTTCGGCCGAACTTGGTTACGCCAAGTTCGCCCGAACTTGACTAGTGGTGCAGAAAAGTCAGATTTCCCCAAACTTGACCAAGCCAAGTGAGACAGGCCAAGTTCGGCCGAACTTGAGACAAGTTCGCCCGAACTTGATGTTTGCCCACCTTATTTCTCCCCACCTATAAATACCCAGCTCCTCATTCGTGTTCCCCTTGCTGACCAAGTTCACTCAGAGCTCCCCCGATCGTATACTTTCGTTTCTTAGTAAGAATCAACCCATTTTCAAGCAACAACAACGTTTTACAACGATTTTGCACAAGGTTTACCTTCGATTTCATCAAACTCTTCTGTTTATGAAAATCTTCATCTTTTTATGAAAAACTTATATTTTTTCACTTAGATCTAAGTAAAACCCTTTTTAAACATCGATTTTCACACAAATTTGGACTAAATGACGTATGTTTCGTTCACTTTGAAGTGGAACGAGGCGTTGTCAAGCAAGATCTCAGCTCCGGAAGCACAAGGACGAAATCGTCACTTTGCACAAACTGGACTAAACCGTACGAACCTTCAAGTTCGCCCGGATTAGTCCGAGTTTCTGTAAAAGGGCTAAAACTCGCTCCAAAAGACCTCTTCAGCCTAGGTTTTGCTCAGTAGCCTAAGGTTGGAGGGATGGACACTCGATTTCCTCAGCAAACGACACAAAAACGCATGAATTGGATGCCAGAATAGTCAAGTTTGCTCGGAAAACATCAAGTTCGCTCGAACTTGTCACCAGATTGGTGACCAAGTTCGCCCGAACTTGATCAAATTTGAGAGAAAACCCACAAGTTCGCCCGGACTTGTACTGATTCCAAGGAATCAGGACAAGCTCGCCCGAACTTGTATCACCCTTCATCAAACAGGGCAAGTTCGCCCGAACTTGTACCTCCAGTAAGTCTAAACAGTCAAGTTCGCCCGAACTTGTCTAATGTTTCTTCAACCGTTGACCGTTTCAGAAAACCCACAAGTTCGCCCGACTTACATCAGATCCCGTCACTCTCTCAAATCGCACCGACTGTGAGTATACTTGACCCATTTTCGCTTTAATGCTCTTTTTGGGTGCAACATACGTTTCTATCAAAGTACACGATACACGCTAAACAGATTTATCACACGCGAATATATGTTATACATATTTATACGTGATGCTAGGAACATGTAAACTAGGACACATTTTGGTTAACTCCACCTTAGCTAATATGGTACTGTAGTTTGGCTAACACCCGACGGGGTCTAGTTAGGAAGGAACACATCGTGCTTTGCAGCCTTTTTCGAAAGCTTAACATGTGAAATTTGTCTTGTGAGTTTATATGTTATGTGTATCATGATTATGTATGTGGAAATTCGTGATACTTTTTATCTACTATGCTATTATATCGAAACTTGTATGCTCGCCAATACATTTTTGTATTGACAATTATTTTAACATATGTTGCAGGTTATTGAAATCTACTTGCTGCAATTGGACGTAGGATTTCATCTTTAGAAACGCATGTAATAGAATCTAGGGAAGATCGAATCATGTTTGTTTGAGAGATGTTTGGATAATTGTAATGATTGTTTATCGATTATATGTTTGTTAGTATGGGATAACGAATGCTTAAATATTGTCGCGTAAATAGTTGTTATGAATTCTCTCGAGCAATCTGATTCGCCTAGTGCCGCGCCCCGATGTTTCCGCCATCGGTTGGGGTGTGACAGGTGGCGGCGGTGACGGGTGACGGCCGAGGCGGGTGGCGGCGGCGGCAGGTGACGACGGCGGCGACGGCGGGTGACGACGGCAGCTGCGGATGATGGCGGTGGTGGGTGGTGGCAACGGTAGTGGGTTGTTGTGTTGTTAATGAAGGGTGAAGAGGGAATGGAATGGGAAAAAACAAGGGGGAGGGATGGAATGCTTTTGAGGGAATGAAATGCATTTTGGAATGAGCGATTCCATTACATTGACCAACCAAACACTCTTTTCTTCATTCCCTCACAATGGTCCATTCCATTCCCCCTTTGATTCCTGCATACTAAACGTTACCTTAGTAGTGTATGTTTTCCCCCATATTAAGCAGACACCCTTTAAATATTTACAATATAAGTTCGCTTCTTGTAGATGCGGTCAAGCGGACTTGTGAGCATGCTACTCACATAAACGAATAGCCTAGATTTATATATTCCTTCCAAATCACGTACAAGTCCTAGTAATACGTCAATCGAGTTACAGGCCATTTTACTATATAATTATAGGACTTGTGAAATATGGTTAACTTTATCTTACTTTGTTTGATACCAATAACTATTATGTGAAATCTGGAGATTACAATTCATACTGTTTTCTCGTATTTTAAACGGGTAATAAATTGTTTTTACTCTATTAAAAATAATATAACAAAAATTATTCTGTCAAATTGTTCGAATATATTTAACTCCCAAAAACTATTTAAATTGTTTGATTAGCAAAACCTTTTATCAATCTAATCTAGATTCTAATAAAGAATTATAATTAATATCTTCATAAATTTAATAACAATATTGTTAATATTATTAATTAATAATATATAATATATTAGTTTAATAACTAATATATCTGCTATATTATTAATATATATATATATATATATATATAATAGTATATACGCTAGAAGTTTGCTACAAAGTTTAAAGTTTTTAAAAGGTGTAAATGTCACAAAATGCCAAAATTTCAACCATAAAATACTTCCAAAACCCACAAATAACAAAATGAAGATTACGAAAATATCATATATGTGGGTTGTGTTTTGTATTTTGGATGATAAAGCTCTAATTATCGAATGACAAACATTGTGGTGTTTCAAGTTAATTATCATATTGTGTTTTATATTCATAGTTCTACGATTGTGTGTTTAAAGTTTTTATGGACTATTATGATTTAAATAATGATGTTTTAATAGTATTCACTTTGTTATTTGTGGGTTTTAGGTGTGTTTTATAACTGAAATTATAATATTTTAGGACTTTCTATACTTTTTGAAAGAGTAAACTGCCATTTTGGTCCCTGAGGTTTGGCCAGTTTTGCCACTTTAGTCCAATCTCAAACTTTTTGCATCTAGGGCCTTGTGGTTTCAGTTTTATTGCCATTTTGGTCCAAATCTCAAATCAGGTCAGATTTCTCAAATAAAACCCTGTAGTTTGTCCTTTTCCTTAGGGGTATTTTATTCATTTTAAGTATTATTAAACCCCAAACGCCCCTAAAACTCACTCTGCACACACAAACTCTCTATCTCTCTCTCTCTCTCGCTCTAAACACCCATCTCTCTCTTCTCTCTCTCTCTCTCCTCTCTGTCGAACACCACCACCACCGTGAAGTCCACCACCGCCACCGTGAACTCCTCCACCACCACCACCAACGTGAACTCCAAACACCCCTAAAACTCACTCTGTTTTTCTTCCTCTCTCTCTTCCTTTCTCTTCACCACCACCAGCCTTCAGCCGCCGCCATCACTCGTTTCACCAACATTCAGCCACCACATCTCCTACCACCAACCTTCAGCCGCCACATCAAGAAGGACCACCGCTGCCATCAGTCGCTTCACCAAATAAGATGGTCGTGAAACGCTAGGTCCGATCACCGCTACTGTTTTGTTGGGTTCGAATCTGTTGCAATCAAGCACAACATCGCCACTAATGATTTGTTGGGTTCGAATCAAGCACAAGCAGGTACTATCGGTAGAGATAAAATGTTAGGGTTTGGTGGAATTAATGCGGTGGTGATGGTAGGTGTTGTGGGGTTGAGGTGGTGTAGTGGAATTAGTAGTGCTCGGTAGGTGGGAGTGGTGGCGGTGAAGGCTAGGGTGGGTGGTGTCATTGAAGGTTGTGGGGTGGTGATTGTGGGTAAAGTCTAATAGATCAAGAGAGAGAGAAAGAGCTGAGAGAGAATGAAAGGTGGGGCTATGGAGGTGGTGGAGTTCACGGTGGTGGTGGTGGTGGAGTTCACGGTGGCGGTGGTGGAGTTCATGGTGGTGGTGGTGTTCGACAGAGAGAAGAGAGAGATGGGTGTTTAGAGAGAAGGAGAGAGTGTGTGTGTAACGCCCTGCTTTTTCAAACTTTCCATTTTCGAAAACCTTGTACTTGTATCTTTTCAACTTGTAATCTGAGACACCGATCATAATGAAACTCTTGTTTTATACCAATTATGTTCAATTTATACATATTATGTCCAAACCATACTTGTAATTACACATGTGACGTGGACCTAACCGATTTTAACGCACCTTCATGTCGTGCTTGTTTTAATCGAAAAAATTCATATCCAACACTTATTATACAACATTTTATACTTATAAACACCTTCAACACATTATTTATACTTACGTTACTTATACGTATGAATCTATGCTTGAAAACATGCCTATACACACCATAAAATGGTCCAAAATCACTTAACACCTTAAAGGTATCGAATAAACGAGCAAACCACCTAACTTTAAGGATTAAAAATGAAATTTTGGCTTCTGAGAAGCCTTACGACCGCAAGGCTCCTCCCTTGCGGTCCGTAAGGGGGTCTGGCAGGCAGAATGTTCAACAGCTGCGATTTTGCACGAAATCCCACTTCAAACTCTCAACCAATGGCCTCAAAACACCATTAAATCACCCACCAACCTAACCTAACTCTTCCCCTATAAAACCCAAGTGCCTTCCAAGCATTTCACACTTTTCTAGTCATCCTTATCACTCTCAAATCATCCATAATCAGCTGCAAATCTTGAGTTTGAGCAGAATCACCCTTCTTCACTAAAGTGAGCATAACTCACTCAATTCTTAACGAAATCACTCCATTCTTTTTCCCACTTGTTTGAAATAACCTTAGGATCATTTCTATTGGTTTTTTTTCCAGGGAAACCAAGTACTGGAATGTCCAGAAAAAGGCTCCAAAGTGGACTGTTTTACTTGATATTCATTTAAATTTGTTAAACTTGTTCAAACTTGAGTTATCTCATCTCAAACCTATGTCCTAATGCTCATAATCAATCGAGTGGTTAGTTGGGCTTAAAAACAAGGCTGAGACATGTTAATCTAGGGGTTAAAACCTCACAAACTTTCTATTTTCGATTAGGGTTTACACCCACAAGTAGTGTCCAAGTTAAACTTGATGAATGTGTGATATTTGGACTAGCTTGGACTATCCTTAACAAGAATCCACACACTACTTGATGATTTTCACTAGATTAGTTGTTTATTTCTTGTAAGTTCATGACCCTCCTTGTGTGTATAACACAAGTGTGATGGTGAACATTTGAGGTACCTAAACGGAAGCTTGTTCTTCCTACATCATGTATGAAATCCATGATACGAGAGGTGCCTAAATGGAGATTTCAATCCCCTACCTCATACTTGACCTATATTTTATGTATTCTATATATACTTCTGTATACCTAAGTAACAAACCTTAATGATGACTTAATAGTTACTTGTTAAAAAGCTTGTTACATCATCCATGACCATGCACTTGTTATGATCCTAATGGATCTTTGAATCCATGAAAACACACCAAACCTTTGAGGTTTTAATAGTGTCAAAAACAAGTGTTATGAGTATAAGATGATTACTTTTATAAGTCTATTTCTATGTTGTTTAAATTCCGAATCCTTAAACCCGAAAATAAGCCTTCCTTTAAACTCCAAATCAAACACATTCGTCCATCTAGTCTCGACCACATCGTCACATTGGATAATCGGAAAGCGTATGCAATTTGGGAGTATACTCGATCCCATTTTACCTTTAAACACTTTGGGTGCAACATGTATCGTATACAAAACACAACACTTGAAACTATTTTAATCACACTATATCCACACTTAAACACGAAACTAGATGATGCTTGCTAATCTCATATGCTATGTAAACTTTCCGTGTCAATATGCTCATTAACTTCGTACAAACCTACCTTAACAATTATAACCGCTATAGGAGTAACGCCCGCCCGTATGCTTGTGGTATTGTTAAGTAAACTATTAAACACCCATTTTATGACGATGTTGGGTAAACACCTTTGCGTTAGACTTTGGTTTGAACATATAGTGCACCGTTTTAGCTTATTAGTAACTTGCATTTTGTTATTCATGTTGGATATGAGCCGTTAAACATTTTATTCTATATTATGCTATGTATGAAAAGTGAAAACTTGTATACTCGCATTTGCTTTTGCATTGAACTCTATTTTAAAACATGTCGCAGGTTTTGAGATGATGATGATGGTACATGGAACATAGTAGGATGCCTAGATACACATTTAAAATTTTGTATTCTTATTGTATTGTACTTCATGTATTTCAAATTGTTGAATTTGACTTCCATCCTTGTAAATGACTCTTTAGAAATGAGATAAACCCTTTCTTTAAATACTTATCGCAAATATTAGTGTTATGATGTCTCGAGCAATCTATTTCGTCTCACTCCGATGTTTTCGCCATCGGTTGGGGTGTAACAGATTGGTATTAGAACCATAAATATAGGGAATTAGGAAAATTGTCATGCTTTTGACCTAGTCAATAGTTAATCACCATACTTTACCTTACTTGATTCACATGCTAATTTCTTGAAATGTCTCTTATGTGTTAAATTCATGAAATGCTTTACGTGTTCATACTTGTTTTATTATTTCCAAACATATGCCTTCCTAATGCTTTTTACTCGATTACACTAAACTCGGAAACACTCGCGTTATACAAACGAGACGACTTCACCAAAATAGGCGTGATACCCACAATTGGTGAACGACTCTCATTCCACTTACTCTTTATTTCGCATGAAATTACGCCGTTAAGTTAGGAGTGAAATCCACATCTTAGTGGTAAATTTCCAACTCGAACTCCAGTGGATCCTCGTCAAAGTGTTGAAATTAATTTTGACCCGACGAGTACCAACCACCCTTAGGGTACGAAATCGCCAAGTTAGGGGTGAAACCCGCACCTTGTCGATTATGACCCATTCCTTGATTTTCGATCTTAACAAAGTCTCGATTTTCTAATCGATTAGGGACATGTAGTAACTGGAATGGACCAAAATAACAGTTTAGTCTTTTAAAAAATTTGGACTTAGTGCCGGTACCACACCCAATATAAATGCTTAAAAAGTTTAGAAACCGTATCATATGTTAAGTATGTATAGGAGCGATAATTAAAAACATTTGGGGATTAAATTTTGTGATACCCTGTAGAACTTTAGTTTTTTTCTTTTCCTTTTAGATAATTAGTTCAATTCAATTATTTATTAGTTAATGTTTTTAATATATTATATTCTAAATAGACATTATCTGATAGAATCATTTTCAATATCAAGGACGTTAACATCATTCTAAATATTATTTAGGTATAATTAATATGTATTTTTTTTCTTAAGTGTCACAACTATACTACTCTAAAAGAAAATTTTGTTTTTCAAATTATTAGGGTACATGAATAATATACACACAAAACCTAAGTTAATAAAGACCAGTACATAGTTCAAAATATTATATGTCTATAATGGATAAGTATAAACACTATTCATGGCGATAACCTAACTTATACACATATCTATAAACAATATTCATGACGATAACCTAACTTATAAACATATCTATAAACAATTTTCATGGCGATAACCTAACTTGTACACATATCCTAACTCGATATCTACCCATTACCTCACATGTTTTGTTTTAGAAAAAAAAAATCGATAGAAAGAATCTGAGCTCTGATACCATAATTTTAACACCCAAACTTTGCTAGAGCTCATATTATTTGTTGGCATATTTCACCTCACTAATTTTTTCTGGTCTCGCCATTTTTTCTCCAGCAAATTTCTTCATTACTCTAAATAAAAAAAAGTTTATAAAGTAAGAAACAATA
Source organism: Scalesia atractyloides (assembly GCA_947069175.1). Lineage (NCBI taxonomy): Eukaryota > Viridiplantae > Streptophyta > Magnoliopsida > Asterales > Asteraceae > Scalesia > Scalesia atractyloides. Next base: position 17,797,094 of record CAMTDV010000006.1, read on the forward strand.
ACTTAATTAACCTTAAATAAAAAAATGTTTTACATAGTATGAAAAAGTAACTTAATTATATTTTAATAATATTAATTTATTTTTTTTACTAATTTGTGACATAGCGAATTAACAATTCATAATGAAAAATAATTTATTCAGCATATATAAACGATTAACTTAGTTCATATATATATCTAATAATTATAAATTAAATTCGCATAACATTGTTAATAAGATAAATATACCAGTAAATTTATTTTCATTTATTTTTAGTAAAAGTTATATTTAGAGGATACACAATAATAAAAAAAATATTAGTTATATACAATATTATATGTAATGTAATACGTAATTTCAGTTTTATAAAGAATATAAAGCAGTGTTGTGTACGTGGTATTATTGTATTTTAGTTTTACTAATTAACATGATCCGGTTTTTATGTTAGAGTAACTTAGATGTATGAATTGTCATATAATAATAAAAATTCGTACACATGTATAATCTAGTATTATAATAATACCACTTAAAATTCAAAAAGAAAAACCACACTTAAAGCAAACCGATATTAATCCACCCACTTTAAATTAAAGTTTAATCTAGTAAATTCCATTTGTTGGTGTTCATATTTATGTCACGTAGCAACACGTGTATTACAAATACATAGCCTTGTGTCACATGCACACTATAGGAGCTTCATCCTGAAGAACGTACCGCCGTTGTGTAACCACCTTTGATAATATATATCTCACATTTCCACTAGCTTCCTTGATCATTAGCATTCAATATATTATATATACACATACATATCCATGCAGTGTTCCTATACCTTGAAAATGAAACACATCCACTCAACTTATCATGAAAATATAGAGAGGTCAACGGGCTTATTGTGGAAGACCGACGATATAAGAGGATGGTTTTTAGGCGGACACAAGCGTGGAACCATGCGAACCATGGTTATGGTGCCACGTTGTGTGCGTCTAAAGATACACCACTCTTATCCGAGTCGTGGTCTTCTTTTTCATTGTCGACGGTGGTTACGAGCCTTACTTCTACCTCGAACATCTCTTGAAAACTTGTATACTATTTCTTACTTTATATGATTAAAATATATATTTTAACAAAAGTTATTTGAGAAGAATTCATGTAATAAATATAGAAGTCTTAAACCACTCATCTAAACATAACATATCCAGTATATTCTACTTGTAGAATATATGAGAAGTTGGGTGAGATGAGTACAAACATTAACTCTATCTCATAAGATACTATTCGTTAAGTAACTAAATTTTTACATGTTTTTCGACATACATATGTTGATGTCATCACATATGGATCGGGTGGTGTCTGCCCACATCCGTTTATATATTTCATGTATGATGTATCCGTATTCAAGGAGTGGATAGATGGATATCCGAGGCTTACGGGTTTACTTCATTTAATATTATATAAAAAGATAATAATTATTTATCATTTAGTGGGTGAGATTATTGTAAAAAAAAATGTTTTTTTGTGAGAAGTGTTAGAAAGAATATAAATTATTGAATCTTTAAACTAATGGTTGAGATATTGATAACAATCTTGTAAATAGTGTAACAATAAAATTAATTAGTTTTTTAGGTTAAGGATATAAAGGTAAATTTAACATTTCAAATTAAATAGCTTACATTAATGCACATGCAACTTCTCTCCCGTCTTTTTTAAACGTCAATAACTTTTTATATATAACTTTTTTTTAAAAAACGCCCCCCCTCTTAGTCATTGGGGCAGCAGGTTCGGCATCTGCTACAAAAGACAGAATCCACTTCAGAAAACCACGCCTCTGCTAGACAGCGTGTGGAATGGCCGAGAGAATAACGAGCGTTTTTTAATTTTTATTATGAGTACCATAGTGCTATATTTATTTAAAGAAAAAAGTTTACGTATAGTTCAGCCTACTGAAACGCAGGTTTAAATATTGTACGAGAACATCTACCTGAATACAGGTGTAAAACACCATGCAAAGAACAACTACTGGAATGCAGGTATAAAACACCATGAATGCAGGTGTAAAACACCATGAATGCAGGTGTAAAACACCTTCCGAAGAACACCTATTAGAATGCAGGTATAAAACATAATGAATACAGGTTTAAAACACTATCTACTGGATTATAGTAGTAAAACACCACACATAATGTGCAATGCAATCATTCCAGATATTAAAAACACAATGACTATATTACAATTCAAGTCATGGTGTTTTTAGAATCTGAATGGTGTTTTATAGTTTCAAAAGACTATATTGGATTCAAGCTGTAATGTCTTTTGGAATTTGTATGGTGTTTTATACCTGCGAATTAACTAAAATTTTGATATGAATTTTATACCTTTGAATTAATCATTATGTATAATCATATAAAATTCAAAATTGGAATTCCTAAAATAACTACACATTAATTGTATCCTTAATTAGAATTATTAGTACAATTACCATTATATCTTTGATCTAAAAAATGAATAGGGAAAGATTTAATGGCTGAGATTCTTTCTTACCCTTCTCACACTTTTGGTCTTTTTTACAAGAACCTCAATCATCATTTACTTATCATTTAATTAGAATGAAAATACGGTTTGGATATATGCACGTTTTATTAATGAAAATACGGATCATAGGAATATATATATATATATATATAGGTAAAAATAGCATTATCGTAAGGAAACAGATACGAGATAGATGCAAGCTACTTTTCCATGCTTGGTACTTGGATGATGGTACAATTATACGTGATGCTAAAGAGGTGGCTAAAGCTTTAGAAATCATCAGGTCTATGGGGCCCTGTTTGGGGCTTCAACTTAACGTTAAGAAAACAGAAGTTTTTTAGCCATCGTGCAATGGAGTTAAGGAGCAAAAGGGTTTGTTTCCTAGTGGGATTGGGAGGCCGGTGTCGGGTGTCAAACTCCTCGGGGGCGCTGTTAGTCGCGATGCGGGTTTCATCAGTAGGTTGGCCGTGAAAAGGGCATCTTGTGCAGTGGATCTGATGAGCTATCTTCCACATCTGCGAGACCCTCAATGCGAGCTTCTCTTGCTGCGCTCTTGCATGGGTGTTGCTAAGTTGTTGTTTGGCCTCAGGACGTGCCAACCCACATTTGTTGGGGAGGCTGTTTCGGTTTTTTACAAAGGCCTTCGGAGAGCTATCAAGGATATCGTAGTTTACGGAGGTCAGTTTTTTGGGGATCTTCAATGGAGGCTTGCATCCCTCCTGACCCGTTTTGGGAGTTTGGGTTTATGTTCGGCTGAGGATGTATCCACGTATGCTTTTGTGGCCTCGAGGGCGCAATCTTGGAGTTTACAGGACCACATTCTTCGAGACTGTGGTATTGTTGGGTTAGATTCTGATTATGTGCGCGCGTTGGATTGCATGCATATGTCCCTTCCGGATTTTGATCTTGGTGGTTTCTCTAATAAGGACACCCCCCTAAAGTCCAGAATGCTTTGGCGAGTGCCCTATTTAGTAGAACTGTCCAGTGTTTGGGAGAGAAGTTTAGTCTATCCCCTCGTCAGAAAGCTGTGTTCGATTGTCTCCGGGCACCTCATTATCAGGATTTTCTGACAGTTATCCCCATTGAAGGATTAGGCCAACACATGTCAGCAATGGAATACCGGGCAATTCTTAAGTACCGGCTAATGATCCCTCTGTTTCCGGTTGATGAGCCCTGCCCAGTTTGTCACAAGGCTTATTTAGATACTTTTGGCGAACATGCGGTCCATTGTAAGGAGTTACCTGGTTTTAAATACCGACATGATTTGGTAAGGGGTATTCTCTATAATGTTCTAAAGCGGGCAGGGATTTCGGCGAAAAAGGAGGCTCCGGTGAACTTTCTGACGGATGCGCTCGATGGGAGGTCTACTCTTCGGCCAGCTGATATTCTTGTGTTTGGGTGGGCTAGGGGAAAACACGCTTGTGTGGACCTTACAGAAGTGTCCTCTCTTGTTGGACTCAGGGATAAAAATGGGTTTGTTGCTGGCCAGGCTGCGTTAAAGGCAGAATCAGGCAAGGTCACTAAACACGAGAAGGCTTGTTTAGAGAATCAACACGTGTTTATCCCATTCGCTTTTGATACATTTGGGTCCCTAGCCCCAGAGGCTGTGGAATTTCTAAACAGCGTCCAACAGGTTGTGAATAGTAATCTTTCAACCTTTAAGGGCCGTTTCGTCTTTAGTATGATTGGTTTTGCAATTCAAAAGGGGGTTGCGGCGCAGCTTGTTGCCCGTTTACCTGCCACTTATTTGTAATTTGTTACTTTGGTATTTTAATGAATATCTGTATATTAGTAAACCACGAAAATCGCGTATTTTATTTCTAAATAATAATGACATATTGAGGGAATCAGAATGAGCGAGTTTCGTAAATAATAACTACAGAATTTCTTTTACAAGTTACGATTAAAGTAAAATATTAACTGTGTCTACGATTAGCATGGCAAATAATTACAGAATTTATTTTACAAATTACGGTTAAAGAAAATATTAACTATTTTTACGATTTTTACTTCAACATTAAAATTAATTAGATCATGATAAATGGTTGCATAATTAGATCATGATAAATGGTTGCATAACATTTGACGCTGCACGGTTAAATTAAGCAAAATATTTAAGTGTTTATATTTTTTTATAACTTTCTACTTGATATTAGATCTGGTTTATATTATATTTTATTAAAATTAAAATAATAACTTATTTTATTAAAATGAGAGTTATTCAAGGATATGCAAATTCCTAAAATTCCTAAACGATGAAGCGGTTGATTTATGTGAGAAGGAGCTTCTAGTGGTATCAGTTTTATTAAAGAAAGAAAGGGGATCTTATTCCAGTTTATGATTATTCAAATCAAAATGTTCATTAAAAAAAGCTAGCTGAGATTAACAATCACGCGAAATAAAGAAACTTTTTACGTTGAAATGAGGTTATGTCTTTTAAGACTTAAGTGACAGACCATACAATCATGATTATGATTATGATTTTGATAACCTAACATATCATTGTAAGGGATGAAGAAAAGAGTGTTTGGTTGGTCAATGGAATGAAATCGCTCATTCCAAAATGCATTTCATTCCCTCAAAAGCATTCCATCGTTCCCCCTGTTTTTTTTCCATTCCATTCCCTCTTCACCCCTTATTAACAACACAACAACCCACTACCATTGCCACCACCCACCACCGCCGTCGCCGCAAACCGCCGCCGCCACCACCAGCCACCGCCGCCACCGCCGCCACCGCCACTCGCCACCACCGCTGCCGTCGTCACCCTCCACCACCACCGCTGTCATAACTCACTGCCATCTCCGCCTATCATTGACCACCTCCATCCGATTTTATTCATTCGTCTTTTCACGCATACCAAACAACAAAAAGCAATGGTTCATTCCATTCTCACATGGTAACCAAATAAGACATAGAATGGTAATGATCCATTCCATTACTTCATCCATTCCATTACCTCGTCCATTCTATTCCCTCGCCTATTCCATTACCCCATATCAAACAGACCATAAGTTTTAACTTAGGGAAAGGACACCAAGGATAGTATCCTTGTTCTAACCAATTAAATCCTTGCATGTTAAAATTTTAAAATTTATCCTTAAGCCATAAAACATTGTTGACGTCGAACCCTTACCAAAAGGCTCGTCAACGACAGAATTCAAACTGTCTCATGGACTACGACAAGGGGGCCCTTTATCGCCTTTTTATTTATTCTGGCACTTGAAGCAATGTCGGCTATGATGGTGTGCAGGGAGGACTTCCGAACAGGGCCCGTAATTTTAGAAAAAAAATCCGATATATATATGTTAATATTTTTAAATAGTAAACATATACCAATTCTAATATAGAGCCATTTACAAATCATTTTTTTATGGTTTACAATTTAGCCCACTTGACATTAGGTTTATTAGGCCCAATTCTAATTTGATTTAAAAAAATTATAAAACATTATTGTAACTTGGGCGACAATTATTCACCATGGATACTGAATAAACGCAAGAACAAAATCAAGTGAACAACTCTGAGCGGCCAATAATTATCTCACAAGAATGAAAAAGTTGAACCCTCGAACAAGAACAAGTGAACAACTCACCAGTGGCGAAAAGCGAACAAGAACAAGTTGATTCCGAACATCGATCGATCGGCCAGTGATTATCAATTCCAAACATCGATCGATCGAACAGGTCAAGATTAATTATTGTTGATTGTATTGAGTATTGATTCTTTAATAGGCACAATGATGTTATTTATAAAAAGATAGTTATTAGTTAATGTTATTTATGATACAGTGAAGGTTTAGTGTTAAATGTTAATTGAGTATTGATTAATTATTGTTGTTAATTGAACTTCGATTCTGAAAATTTATTGATAATTGAACTCGATTATTTAGGTGTTAATGGCTCCGAAACAAATATCTGAATGGCAAAAAAGTCAAAAGAGGAAACGAGAGGAAGAATTGATGAAGTCTCAAACCAGTTCTATACGGTATGTAACTTATTCGAATAATACGATTTCTCATTTTTCGTAATTGCATTGTTTATCGAATACTACGATTTTGTCATTTTCGTAATTTCATTGTTTATCATTAAGGCATAAGGACACATTTTTTTCGAGCTCTAACAGGATACATAAATTCTCATATATGCCACTGACTTGAAGCATTAGATGTTATAATGAAAAGAGCAATAAAGATCGGTCTATTTACAGGTGTGAATCTACCTAGGGATGGGCCTATGATTTCATATTTGTGTTATGCAGATGATGTAATTTTTCTAGGCGAGTGGTCGAAAAAGAATATAAAGAACCTAAACAGAATTCTAAGATGTTTTTACTTATGTTCGGGTTTAAAGGTTAATTTGCGAAAGTGTAACCAATTTGGGGTTGGGGTACAAGAAGAAATAATTGAAAGCATGGCAAATGATTTAAATTGTAAAGCCGGAAGATTGCCTTTTACTTTTTTAGGGATACCTATTGAAGCGAACATGAAAAGAATTAAATTTTGGAAACCGATTGTGTATAAATTCAACTCCAAGCTCTCGTCGTGGAAGGCTAGGTGTCTATCGATGGCGGGGAGAATTGTTTTAGCAAAGGCGGTGCTAGGGACACTTCCAAATTATTATTTATCAATGTTTCTAGCACCAAAAAAAGTAATCAAGGAACTTGAAGCTGTTAGAAGATATTTTGTATGGGGAACAAGAATGGGAAGTGCAAAATGAGATGGGTAGCATGGGATAAACTTGTAAAAGCAAAAGGATATAGGGGTTTAGGAATTGGGGATATTAGGAGTGCAAATCTCGCTTTCCTAGCAAAGTGGTGGTGGAAGTACAAAGGAGAACCCATGGGCACTTTGGGTTAAAGTCATTGATTGTATTCATTCTAAGCAAAATTCTGTCTCGTTTGTTCCTACAAAAAACAAACTAAGTGGAACATGGAAGGACATTAGTGGCATTGAAAAGGAATTTGTGGCTTGGAATTTATCATTAAATAATAACCTGGTTCCGAAAATAGGTGATGGCTGTAAGACAAAATTCTGGCTTGATATATGGGTTGGAGAGGTATCATTGAGGGAACGATTTCCTGCAGTGTATGCCTTAACAAAAGATAAAAACATCAAGGTGAGCAATTGTGTAACAAAAATAAGTGAACTGCAAGGGTGGGCCTGGGAATGGATTCGTGGGTCAAGGAGTGCCCAAGAATGGGCTCAATATATGGAACGAATGAAAGTTTTAAAGGAATACAAGACCAGTGATTGTGAAGACATATGGAGATAAAAATCAAAAATAAATGAAGACTTGTCAGTGGCATTATTGAGGGACGAAATTTCAAAAGTTTCTTTGAAGGATGACGATGTGGCTTGGGACTATTGGAACAAATAGATACCGCCGAAAGTTAATCTTTACGTGTGGAGAGCTACAAATAATCGGATACCGGTAAAAGTAGAATTGATGCGTAGAGGAATTATTCTTGAAAACCAGTTGTGCTCAAAGTGTGGCAAAGAGGAGGAATCGGTTGAACATTTACTAATGAAATGAGTAATGGCTCGTGCTACATGGTGGAATATTATGGTCTGGTTAAAACTGCCAAATCATGATGACGTAAATTCGTGCGAAGAACTTTTTCAGCGAGTAGATGCCTTCAGCGGTTCGAAGGAGTGGAAGAGATTAATTATGGCTATTGTCATGACAACGATGTGGAAAATCTGGAAATCTAGAAATGAATTGGAATTCAATAGATGTAATGGATCGGTAACAAATACGGTGGAAGAAATAAAAGAGAATTCATTTTTGTGGATTAAAGAAAGATCAAAGTTGAAGGATTTAGATTGGGAGAGGTGGAAGGATTTCAATGTGAGAGATATCATAAAGTAATGTTGTAGTTTTGTTTTTGGTTCCTTTGTTTTGTTTTTTCCTTATAATTTCGGTTGCTGGCCCTTGTTCTATAATCAAAGAATCTCTGTCGTTCAAAAAAAAAAGTCTAACCCTTACCATAAACCCCACTCTTTTACCACCACCAATCACACACACAAATTTTAAGAGATGGACCCCACCTGAATCAATCTCTACTGTTGCCCTGGTTGTTCTCATGGTAAACAATACCCAGCTTGCCTACCCTTGTTGGTGGCAACGGTGTTATGGCACAAGTATGAACCCCGGGAGGGTACCCGTGAGGGTGCCCCATCCCCCCTTATAGGAAATGGAAACCGATGACCGAAATTATAGAGCATTGGTTCTGGTAGCTAGTTAGACTTATGGAACATGAACCGTAATGACAAGACGTTGAAAGGAAAAGTTAACTCTATTTCTAAAGTGCGGGAAGATATAAATAAGGAGATGGTTGTAACGCCTTGCTTTTCGCAACCTTCCGTTTTTAGAAAGAATGTATCGTGATGCTATTTTCGGAAACTAGTTCATTTGTAATCATATCTCATCTTGAATCATTGTAAATCCGAGACTTCGATCGTAATGAAATTGGTCTTTATGTGGAATATACATTAATTATACATGTTTATACATCGATACATACACACGTTTATAAACATAGTTCGTATCATAATTTAACTCGTAAAAAATTCTCGTGTAATCATAATTCTTAAAGCATTTCATTCATACTTAATACTTATCATTCAATCGCGAGATTAACACTTATTTGACACTTTGTTATGTGTCACGAACTTGTTAATTGTTAGTCTAGATTAATCTTTTTAAAACATGTTAATTTTGCTTATAAGACCTTAGGATATAATAACCAAACATTAGGAATATCATGCCACACCTTATTACAAGTTCATAATCCATTAAAAGGTAACAAATTAGCCAAATAATAGCATTTATTTAACAAAAAAAATAAAAAAAATGGGGACAACTCACTTTAAGGGTGTGTTTGGGCTTGTTTCAAGCCTTAATGACCCACTAATCTTGTCCAAAGTCCAATCCATTGAAACCCTAATCCATTCCCTATATAATGAACACTTCCTCATCCTTTATTCCACTTTTACAAGCCTTCAAACACTTCAAAAACCCTCCTAAACTCAGCTGAGTTTTTCAGCAAACTTCAGAAAGTTTCAGCCATTAAAAGTGAGTTTTAACTCACTTCTTCTTCTAATTTCTTCTTGTTCTTTCTTCTAAAACACTTGGATAACCTCTAGGAAGGTTTTCACAAGTTTTCTTGGGCAAACTAAGATGAAATCTCATCCAAAATGAGGACCACAGTGACTACAATTTTCTGCTTGTTTTTATCTTTTTATAACTTCAATTTTTCATGTTTTCTTCACTTTTTCTTCCTCTACAATGGTTGTACTGCCTCTAGGATGTTACCATAGGTTTTCCATGAAAACCAAGGTGGAACAATACCATTTTTAAGGCTAAACTTTCTGTTTTGGAAGATGGACTTATAAACATTAGTTAAACTTACTTTTACTAAACAAACTTATGCTACTTGTGCCTCTAATCGAGCTCATGATTAGGGAGCTAGCTAAGGTTGTTTCATACAAATTAGGAGGTGTTTATTCACTCCAAACTTTCTGTTTGTAAAGGGTTTTAACCCACAAGTGTTGTATCCACCAAGCTTGTTCTTGAAACAAGACTTGTGATGGAAGTGTGTGATTATTTGGAAGCTTGGGCTATCCTACCTCAATCCACCATCTCACTTGATGATTTCACCTTGCTATCCTAAGTGGTTTACTAGACCTATAGATAACTTAGCCCCGTTTAACCGTCGACACTTGGTTGATTCTTTCCATGTCGGAAGTGGAAACTCGGGTTGATGCTTACTTGATCACTTAGTATAGTAAGAAGTTGTTCATTTCCATTCATGACCATCCTTGTTGTCTTCATGACAACTTGTGCATTGGAAACTCGGGTTGATGCTTACTTGATCACTTATGCATTGGTGAATATACATGTTGGACTAAACTTGTACAATAAGCTATATAGAATGAATAGAGCATATATAAAAATATAATAACCGAACCCTCGATGATAATCAAGTGATTATTCGTCATGGTGCTAGGTTACATCATCTAAAGTATTTAAATTCTCGTTACGATTCTAATGGGTATTTAACCCATGAAATCATTCTAACCCTTATGGGTTCTATAGTGTCAAGAACGAGTATAAAGTCTAGATGAGTATTTTCTCGTATACCTACTTTTGTTATACTTTAAATTTCGAATCTAAATCCATTGTTATCTTCCAAACTACTCACACACCTATGTTTTCTCGTGTAGAAGGACTCGGTGTTCCATCTCCAAACCAACAACTCTTCATGGAATTTCCAAGTGGAAGCTTGCAAAACCGTAAGTACACTTGACCCATTTTCAACTTTTACTCAATTTGGGTTGTAACATGTTAACTTACAAAATACACAAACACACACAACATACTTTATACACTCAGTCCGTTATACATGCTTATTGTTATGCTTAGGTTCATGCTAGATACATACATGCTTTTTTCATTAACTTAGCTAGCCCAAATTAACATATATAGCGCTATAGGAGTAGCACGCTGCCCGTCGGGGTATTGTTAAGCTTTATTCATAATTAGTCTCGTTACTTTTGCGGCGAGGGACACTTATAATTCTTGTAGACACTTGGGTTTGACATTTAGTATTGCATGCTCGTTTACCTTGTATACAATTGCCATGTGGATTCGAGTAAATTCTTTTTATACTTATGTTATGTACTTTAAAACTTGTGTGCTCGCCAATGCTTTTGGTTGAACCATATTTTTAACATGTTACAGGTTGATGATGATGTTTATGACGAATCTAGTATGGACGACATAGAAATGCACAAGAAATACTAGATTTGAATATTTTGTTTTGTTGAACTTATTGTACTTGTCTTTTAAATTGTTATTTGAATTTCCTTATAATGTACTTGCCAAGTTTTTATATGCAATGAAATCGGTTTTGAATTAATTATTGTTGCAAGTAGTGTTATGTGTGATGAGCAATCTTTCGTCTCACTTCGATGATTTCGCCATCGGTTGGGGTGTGAAAATGGCGTTCCTTTCACTTTCAAACTGTTTTTTATGAACGTTACGCACCCCTACACCCAACCAACGTCAATACCACCACAATGAAACCAATTCAAGAGTTGGTAAGGCCCAACAAGTTATGAAGAATTACCATGAACCATCGCTGTTAAAAGGAAGGGTAGAATAAAGTTTAAGGCATGAATTAATTTGTGTGTGAATGTTCTAGCTAGTTTTCCCATCTCAATCTTCTTTGTAATCTAATCTCTTTCTTCTTCAATTGATTAGTGAAATCGACTAGCTATTGATTCATCTTCACTTCTATAGCTCTAAATTAGTCCATTTCACCGTCCGAAGTTCTTGCTAGGTGGTGATTCTTTTAATTTGTAACTTTGTTGTACTTATCTTTGCTTGTATGATGCTTGTTATGTTCTCGCTCACTTGCTGGGACAGTCTAAGTGGCTTTTTTAGTAATGAAAGCCTTGCCGTTAAAAAAAAAGGTTTGGGAGTGTCCTTTTATTTTATTTGCTCTTCTCAACTCCAGACATGTAGTGAAGGGATAAATCTATTGTTGAGATTAGCAGTGTTAGGTCTAAATCTATGTGAGACTATATTGCGAAGGTCCCGTGTCCACGCCATTAATAATCTACTTGACGCAAAACATATAAGGCATTAAGGGGGAATTACAAGGGATTTTGGAGGGTCCATTGTGTCACACCCCGACCGATGGCGGAATCACCGGGGTTAGTGGCACTAGGCGACCAGATTGTTCTCACGAGAATTCCATAACAATTATTCACAACATTACTAAGCGTTTAACATCCCATACTATTAAACATAATATTCTAAATAATCATTACAAAATCCAAGGTTTTCTCATAAAAACAAAACGGTTCGATTTCCCCTAGATTTATTACATTCCAACTAAACAAAACAAAAGAAAATAAACAAAGCTAAGCATGCAATCATCCAAGCGTCCATAGCTAAATCCTCAACCTGTTAGATACGTTAAAATACAAGTCAATACAATTATGTAAAGGTGAGCATACGAGTTTTGTAATACTAGCATAATAAAGAAACCGTTTGCGAGATAATCTAACTACACATCATGATACTCCGAAACATTTTCACACAGATTTACGTAGGCTTACTTCTCATGCTAACTACCGTGAGAAGGCTTGCGCGTCCATCCTAACTAGACCCCGTCGGGTGTAAGCCACACTAGAGTACCATACTAGCTAAGGAGGCAAGTTAACGAAAACAAGTCCAAGTCACATGTTTCTAGTATCACGTATTCAAGCATATACAATCAGATTATTCGCATGTGATAACCAGTTTGATTTATGATGTGATTTTGATAGACGAACGTATGTAACACCCAAAACGTGCGTTTAACGTGAAAATGGGTCAATTATACTCACTGTGGGTGCGTTTTGGTAAGAGTTCGGGATTTGAGGAGAGTCGAGAAGAGCGCCGGATCAGCCTGCATAGCGAGCGGAAGTGCATCAGTCTCCGAAAAGCTGAAACGGTTAAGTTTTGGTTGGGCAGTAGCCAAGTTCGAGCGAACTTGTGTGTAAACACACAAGTTCGAGCGAACTTGCTGGGTTTTGGTGGGTTTAGAGTCAAGTTCGGTCGAACTTGATGAGTTTCCTAAGAAACTTGTCAAGTTCGGGTGAACTTGTAGGAAACCTTACTGATTTGGGAAGTTCGGTGGAACTTGTATGGTTTCCTAAGAAACCAGGCAAGTTCGGGCGAACTTGCAAGAAGCTTGGGGAAGAAACACTCAAGTTCGGTCGAACTTGACCCAAATGGGTACAAGTTCGGTCGAACTTGACCTGGTGAGCTGGTGATTCTCGAGCGAACTTGATGTTGGTCCAAAATCTTGCGTTTTCGCGTCGTTTGCTGAGGAAAATCGAGTGTTCATCCCTTTGACCCTGGGCTACTGAGCGAACTTAGGTCAGAGAGGTCTTTTCAGAGCAGTTTTAGCCGTTTTACAAAAGCGTGGGCTAATCCGGACGAACTCGGGGTTCGTTCGGGTTAGCTCGGCTTGTGTAAACCGTCACAAACGTCCGTGTGCTTCCAGATCTGGGATCTTGAATGATAGATGCTTCGTTTCATATCAGAAAATGAACAAAACATCCTCAAAAGTCCGTATTTTGTGTCAAAATCGATATTTATCAAAGGTTTTCTCAGATCTAGGACTTACAAGCCGAGATCTTGCAGATCTCATGTTTGGGAAGCCTCTGCTAACACCAAACGAACTCGTATTGTGTAGATCTAAGCTTAAAACATAAGTTTTTTGAAGAAAAAGATGAAGATTTTCGTAAAAGGATGGGTTTTGATGAAAACGAAGGCTACGCCCTTGTGCTAAAATCGTTGTAAACATTTGTAGATCGTTGATAAACGTTGTTGTAGTGAAAATCGGGTCGATTCTTACTTAGAACACGAAGGTTTCAGGTTTTGAGAGCTCTGGGCGAACTTACAACAAGTTCAAATGAGTGAAATGAGCTTGGTATTTATAGGAGGAGAGCTGGTGGAGGCATATTCGGCCGAACTTGCATGACATTCATGCAAGTTCGCGCGAACTTAATGGATTTTGGGAAGAATTATGAGTAAGTTCAGCCGAACTTGCATATACTCATTCAAGTTGCTGATTTCGCGTTAAGGGTTCGTTTGGTTATTCGGTTTACATTAGATAGTTATAGTAAGCGTTTTAATTGATATAATAGTGCGATTTAGCTATTCGAGAATGCGATAGCGAGCGTAAACATAACCACAAACACACATAACACACATAAATAATATAAAACCACATAAATAACTGCGACGAGATTAGCGATGAGATTTAATAAGCGATTAGATGCGATAATAACTTAAAACAACATAAGTAGTTAACATAAACTTTATTATTAACCGAATCTCGGGATTACAAAAGGATAGATAAACAGAGAACAAAAGAAGAGATAACAATCGAATTTTCGAGTTGTTACAGTCTCCCCTACTTTAGGGAATTTCATCCCCAAATTAGGTAGTGGTTGTAACAAAGAGATGCAGATATTTCGTCTTCATATCACTTTCGAGTTCCCAAGTGAACTCGGCGCCGCGTTTGCCTTCCATCGGACCTTCACGATAGGTATGCGTGAGCGTCGGAGTTTCTTGGTTTCCCGATCCATGATTTCAGCGGGTTTTTTCGTGAAATGGAGAGTCTCGTTTATTTGCAGATCTTCGAGAGGGACATACAGATTTTCTTCGGCTGAGTACTTTTTGAGATTAGACACGTGGAAAGTCGGATGTACATTATTGAGTTCTTCCGGTAATTCGAGACGATAGGCTACTTTACCGATTCTTTCCAGAATCTTAAAGGGACCAACGTATCGAGGCGCTAGCTTTCCTTTCTTGCCGAAGCGGACCACTCCCTTCCAAGGTGCAACCTTTAGGAGAACGTGATCTCCCACTTCGAACTGTAGGGGCTTGCGGCGTTTATCAGCGTAACTCTTTTGACGACTCCGAGCTTTCAAGAGATTGTCTCTGATCTGGAGGATTTTGTCTGTCGTTTCTTGAATTAGCTCGAGACCGGTGATTTGTGCTTCTCCGATCTCGTGCCATGCAATAGGCGATCAACATTTTCTTCCATACAGTGCCTCAAAAGGAGCCATTTGAATGCTGGCATGATAACTATTATTGTACGAGAATTCAATCAAAGGTAAATGCGTATCCTAGTTACCACCGAAATGTATGATGCACGCACGAAGCATGTCTTCGAGGATGCGGATCGTTCGCTCAGTCTGACCATCGGTTTGAGGGTGAAAAGCGGTAATAAGATTGAGAGTAGTACCGAGAGCGGATTGAAATGTCTCCCAGATACGCGAGGTAAAACGACTGTCCGGTCAGAGATAATGTCATGAGGCGTCCCGTGTCGACATATAACTTCGTCGGTATAGATTCGGGCTAACCGTTTGACCTTAAAGTCTTCTCGTATAGCAATAAAGTGCGCAGATTTGGTGAGACGATCAACGATAACCCAAATGCTATCGTGACCGGATGAAGTATGCGGGAGTTTAGTAACGAAGTCCATAGCTATACTCTCCCACTTCCACATCAGGATTTCGGGTTGTTCGAGTAAACCAGAGGGCCTTTGATGTTCGGCTTTAACCTTCGAACAAGTTAAGCACTTTGAGACGTACAAGGCGATATCCTTTTTCATGCCCGGTCACCAGTACTTAGGACGAAGGTCCTGGTACATCTTGTCGGCACCGGGGTGAATGGAGTATCGAGATTTATGAGCTTCGTCCATTAGCAACTTACGAAGATTATCACGACTGGGAATCCAGATGCGATTGAGATAGTAGTAAATACCATCAGGTTTAGATACAAGCTGGGTTTCGGCACCATATTTCATTTCTTCTTCCAAAGTATTCTCGTTAAAACAGGCGAATTGAGTGGCACGGATGAGGGTTTCAAGTTTAGCACAAGCTTGAGAGTCACGAATACCATATACATAGCTTCGTCGACTTAGAGCATCAGCGACGACGTTTGCTTTACCGGGATGGTAGCGTATCTCACAATCGTAGTCATTGAGAAGTTCAACCCATCGACGTTGTCGCATGTTTAGTTCTTTTTTATTAAAGATATGTTGTAAGCTCTTTTGGTCGGTGAAGACCGTACACTTAGTACCGTAAAGGTAGTGTCACCATATCTTTAATGCAAAAACAACTGCACCGAGTTCGAGATTGTGGGTTGTGTAGTTCTTCTCGTGGATCTTGAGTTGGCGAGACGCATACGTGATAACCTTGTCTCGTTGCATAAGCACACAACCAAGACCAAGGTTAGAGGCATCACAATAAACAACGAAATCGTCGTTTCCATTGGGTAAAGCGAGGATAGGAGCGTTGCGTAGCATACGCTTGAGAGTTTGAAAAGCTTCCTCTTGCTGGGAATCCCAAACAAAAGGTTTATCCTTATGAGTTAAAGCGGTAAGCGGAAGGGCGATTTTTGAGAAGTCGGCGATGAATCGACGGTAATAACCCGACAATCCAAGAAATGAACGGATTTCGGAAGCATTCTTCGGTGTAATCCAACTCTTGACGGCTTCAATCTTTGCAGGGTCGACGTGAATCCCTTGACTATTCACAATGTGGCCGAGAAATTGGACTTCCTCGAGCCAGAATTCACATTTAAAGAACTTAGCATAAAGGCGATTTCCTTGAAGAAGTTCGAGGACTAAACGGAGATGGCGTGCGTGTTCATCTCTCGACTTCGAATAGATAAGGATATCATCGATGAAAACAATGACGAAACGATCTAAGAAGGCTTTACACACACAGTTCATCAAATCCATGAAAACCGCGGGTGCATTGGTAAGACCAAAAGGCATGACCACGAATTTGAAATGGCCATAGCGAGTACGGAAGGCGATTTTAGGAATGTCTTCTTCCAACACGCGTAACTGATGATAGCCGGAACGAAGATTGATCTTGAAAAAACAAGTAGCACCTTGAAGCTGATCAAATAAGTCGTCAATACGAGGAAGAGGGTAGCGGTTCTTTATCGTGAGTTTGTTAAGTTCATGATAATCGATGCACATACGGAACAATCCATCCTTCTTTTTCACGAAAGGACAGGAGCGCCCCATAGTGAAGTGCTCGGGCGTATGAAACCTTTATCAAGAAGCTCTTGAAGTTGGCTCGATAGCTCGCGCATTTCGGATGGTGCGAGGCGATAAGGAGCTTTAGCAACGGGAGTAGCGCCTGGAATCAAATCGATACGGAATTCAACATCTCGAGTAGTGGGTAAACCAGGTAAATCGTCGGGAAAGACTTTAGGAAATTCACAAACAACGGGAACGTCTTTATAAGTCTTCTTTTCTTTCTCCGAGTTCACGATATGGGCGAGGAAAGCAACACATCGCTTTTGCAAGCATTTATGTGCTCGAGTACATGACAAAAGCATCAAATTCTTTGAGGAGTTTCACCGTAAACATGAAGTTGATCACCATTAGGAAGGGGGAAGCGAATCATTTTATCGAAGCATACAACTTCAGCATGATTTTCACGAAGAAAATCCATGCCTACTATGATATCGAAACTACCTAACTGCATAGGTATGAGATTGATCGAGAAGACATGGTTGTTGAGATCGAGATTACAACCACGTAAGACGGAATTAACGGTAACGGTTCTTCCGATGGCGACTTCCACATCGAAAGTCTTTGGGAGTTTGGTGCGCTTACATTTTAAAACCTTTTCGAATTCTAACAATACAAAACAATTATCGGCACCAGTATCAAATAAACATGAAGCATAAATACCATTAACGAGAAACGTACCATTGACAACATTGTTGTCATTCTGAGCCTGGCGATGGTTGAGGTTGAAAGCCCTACCCCGCGCAGCTTGTGGTTGCTGCTGCTGCGGTGGCTGTACTGGCTGCTGCTGAGGCGGTGGTGCTGGCTGCTCTTGCTTAACTGGACGATTCGGGCAGGCATTGGCGAAATGGTTAGGATCACCACAAACATAGCACATACGTGCTTTTGGAGCTTGCTGATTGGCTGGAGGAGGAGCAGGTAAAGCTGGAGCTGCTGGAGCCTGAGGAGCTGGCTGACGAGGGCCGGTACGGCAGCTCACTGTGAAATGGTCGTAGATATTGCATTTTGTGCAAAAACGGCAGTTGCCACCCACTACATGATGATATGTGCACTTAGGGCACATCGGGTGAGGACCAGTATACGCACGCGTGGCAGGAGGTGCGTTGGGTGCTGCGGATTGGAGCGGCTGCGGGTTCGCTGGAGCTGCGAAGGCGAAGTTCTTGCTGGAGTTCTCACGCTTGCGACCACGGCGACTGTTCTTTGACTCGCGGGGCTGATCGGTAGGAGGAGCTGCTGATTCGGTAACTGCTTGATTTGCGACCTTGGCGTTCTTGAAGTAACCAGACTGAACACGCTTGTCGTTGATTTCGGCTGCTAACTGATAAGTCTCCTCGATGGTAGCAGGGCGTGCTGCTTGCACAAAGTCAGCGACGCAATCAGGGAGAGCATTGAGGTACTTCTTGATTGCCTTTTCGGTCGTGTCAACCTGACCGGGACAAATGATGCTCAACTGCTTGAAACGATCGGTAAGACCGGCATTGTCAGGACCGTCTTGTTTGATGTTCCAGAACTCGTTCTCCAATTTCTGAATTTCGTATCGAGGACAGAACTCCTTAATCATGATTTCCTTAAGTTCCTCCCATGAGAGCCCATAGGCTTCGTCGTTTCTGCGCCTGTTGCACTCCGCTGTCCACCAATCGAGAGCCCTCGACTGAAACACGCCAGTGGCATTGATAGTGCGTAGTGCCTCGGGGCATCCGCTTTGGCGGAAGGTAACCTCAATCGAATCAAACCAATGGAACATGGCACTCGGTCCTTCGGTGCCAGAGAATGTTAGAGGTGCGCAAGCCAGCTGAAGCGGGATTTCGGAGCATCACTCTTGGAGTCAACAGACGAGTTGCTGATAACCGCTTGAATTTCGCTAACAATTTGCGGGATCACCTTAGCCATTTCCTTGGCTACGAGAGAGGCGATGCGTTTTTCAGCGTTGTTGCGCTGAGCGGTGCGGCGAGTGTGAGATCCCATTGATGCCATCTACATAAAGGATTTAGATTAGACGTGATTCAATTATAATAGAGTTATGTTTAAATATTTATTATTATTATTCAAGCAAGTACAAAACACGTAAGCACGTATCCACGTAAGCACTTAATCACGTAAGCACATAAGCACGTAAGCACATAGTCACATAAGCACATATTTTGCACGTATTTACCTTTAACTTCATAAATCATGCGAGCGCGATTTGAGATACTAGATAGTAACAGCGAGATATATGCGATATATAATAGCGAGATAAGCGAGATAATACCGCGTATGAGGCACACGTCCTCACAGGCGTAAGCGAGTTAAGCGATTAGTTTGGTTGGTGTATTAATTTAGCGTTTTAAATTATGAGAGTTGTGCGAGTTGTGCATACATTCGATGGACCGTAAATGCGATAAATCGAGAAATCGATGATATGATAAATCATCAAAGCGAGAAATCGAATAAAGCGAAAACTCTCAAAATTTTAAATACATAAATAATAATAAACTCGATGATGCATAAATTGACGATATAGGCTTAAATCAATTGGGAGTGTCCGGGGTTTTGAGACGTTGACTTGGCCTAATAGATAAACGTTCTCACCGCAAGCGGCTAAAGACGTTTACCCTTCCAGTTAATACGTGTTCCAAACCATTGGCATAACCGAGACTTTGGTGAGATTGAAAATCGAGAAGTGGAATTCATCATTAAGGTATGGGTTTCACCCCTGACTTAACAACTAGTTCCAAATTGTGGTTACGCTCACGGACTACGTCGGACGTTCCACTAGATAGAAATGGAGATTTTTTCGTCGAGGTTCGGGTATCACCCCTAACTCAATGAAGATATCTCGTGATGAGTAATACGCGGAATGAGCGATCTTATTGAGAGTTTTGTTTTCACACCTAATCTCAACTCGATCCTCGTTTGTGAGATACGAGCGTTTCCAAGCGTGTATTTTGTATTCGCCTTAGGAAAAACATATTTAAGCATTTATGTCAGTACTTTAGCATTTAGATCAAAGAATGGTCAATCGGGTACTTAGACATGCTACTAGGTTGAACATGGCAATTCCACCTATTATCCTAAGGAACTCGCTTTGATACGAATCTGTCACACCCCGACCGATGGCGGAATCACCGGGGTTAGTGGCACTAGGCGACCAGATTGTTCTCACGAGAAATTCTATAACAATTATTCACAACATTGCTAAGCGTTTAACATCCCATACTATTAAACATAATATTCTAAATAATCATTACAAAATCCAAGGTTTTCTCATAAAACAAAACGGTTCGATTTCCCCTAGATTTATTACATTCCAACTAAACAAAACAAAAGAAAATAAACAAAGCTAAGCATGCAATCATCCAAGCGTCCATAGCTAAATCCTCAACCTGTTACATACGTTAAAATACAAGTAAATACAATTATGTAAAGGTGAGCATATGAGTTTTGTAATACTAGCATAATAAAGAAACCGTTCGCGAGATAATCTAACTACACATCATGATACTCCGAAACATTTTCACACAGATTAACGTAGGCTTATTTCTCATGCTAACTACCGTGAGAAGGCTTGCGCGTCCATCCTAACTAGACCCCGTCGGGTGTAAGCCACACTATAGTACCATACTAGCTAAGGAGGTAAGTTAAAGAAAACAAGTCCTAGTCACATGTTTCTAGTATCACGTATTCGAGCATATACAATTAGCTTATTCGCGTGTGATAACCAGTTTGATTTATGATGTGATCTTGATATACGAACGTATGTAACACCCAAAAAGTGCGTTTAACGTGAAAATGGGTCAAGTATACTCACTGTGGGTGCGTTTTGGTAAGAGTTCGGGATCTGAGGAGAGCCGAGAAGAGCGCCCGGATCAGCCTGCATACGCGAACGGAAGTCTCCGAAAAGCTGAAACGGTTAAGTCTTGGTTGGGCAGTAGCAAGTTCGGGCGAACTTGTGTGTAAACACACAAGTTTGAGCGAACTTGCTGGGTTTTGGTGGGTTTAGAGTCAAGTTCGGTTGAACTTGATGAGTTTCCTAAGAAACTTGTCAAGTTCGGGCGAACTTGTACGAAACCTTACTGATTTGGCAAGTTCGGTCAAACTTGTAAGGTTTCCTAAGAAACCAGGCATGTTCGGGCGAACTTGCAAGAAGCTTGGGGAAGAAACACTCAAGTTCGGTCGAACTTGACCCAAATGGGTACAAGTTCGGTCGAACTTGACCTTGTGAGCTGGTGATTCTCGAGCGAACTTGATGTTTTCGGGTCCAAAATCTTGCGTTTTCGCGTTGTTTGCTGAGGAAAATCGAGTGTTCATCCCTCCGACCCTGTGCTACTGAGCGAACTTAGGTCAGAGAGGTCTTTTCAGAGCAGTTTTAGCCGTTTTACAAAAGCGTGAGCTAATTCGGACGAACTCGGGGTTCGTTCGGGTTAGCCCGGCTTGTGTAAACCGTCACAAACGTCCGTGTGCTTCCAGATCTGGGATCTTGAATGATAGATGCTTCGTTTCATATCAGAAAATGAACAAAACATCCTCAAAAGTGCGTATTTTGTGTCAAAATCGATATTTATCAAAGGTTTTCTCAGATCTAGAACTTACAAGCCGAGATCTTGCAGAGCTCGTGTTTGGGAAGCCTCTGCTACCACCAAACGAACTCGTATTGTGTAGATCTAAGCTTAAAACAGAAGTTTTTTTTTGAAGAAAAAGATGAAGATTTTCGTAAAAGGATGGGTTTTGATGAAAACGAAGGCTACGCCTTGTGCGAAAATCGTTGTAAATCTTTGTAGATCGTTGATAAACGTTGTTGCACTGAAAATCGGGTCGATTCTTACTTTGAACACGAAGGTTTCGGGTTTTGAGAGTTCTGGGCGAACTTACAGCAAGTTCAAATGAGAGAAATGAGCTTGGTATTTATAGGAGGAGAGCTGGTGGAGGCATGTTCGGCCGAACTTGCATGAAATTCATGCAAGTTCGCGCGAACTTGATGGATTTTGGGAAGAATTATGAGTAAGTTCGACCGAACTTGCATATACTCATGCAAGTTCGCGCGAACTTGATAAAACAAAGGGGTTCCTGGTTGCCAGGCAAGTTCGGGCGAACTTGTGGTAGTCAAGTTCGGCCGAACTTGGCCTGGTGACCAAGTTCCGTTTGCTGATTTCGCGTTAAGGGTTCGTTTGGTTATTCGGTTTACATTAGATAGTTATATTAAGCGTTTTAATTGATATAATAGTGAGATTTAGCGATTCGAGAGTGCGAGAGCGATGTGATAGCGAGCGTAAACATAACCACAAACAAACATAACACACATAAATAATATAAAACCACATAAATAACTGCTATTTGCGATGCGACGAGATTAGAGATGAGATTTAATAAGCGATTAGATGCGATAATAACGTAAAACACCATAAGTAATTAACATAAACTTTATTATTAACCGAATCTCGGGATTACAAAAGGATAGATAAACAGAGAACAAAAGAAGAGATAACAATCGAATTTTCGAGTTGTTACACATTGACTATCCAGCGACAAAATCTCCATTCTTTTTTAGATAGAATATACTGTCACATAGTCATTTTTCTTTGAATTTGATATTTTGTCATCACTTGTTTATTTTGGAAAGAGAAAAATAACTAATGAAGAAAAAACTTGGAAGAATATGTAAAAGTTAAGCCCGATGTTTAAGAGAAAAATGTTACATCTTCGAGTTGATTACACAAATCGTTTTTATGATTAGATCATAGTAACATGTTTTGGTATATCGTTGTAAGTGGGAAGTATATATAATATAATTAATTATGAATATATATCAGGAATTGAATGTGGATTTTTTTAAGGAATCCAAGAGTACATGTGTATTCTCTTTAAATTATATCAAAGGGGATGATGGTACTATTAATGTGCTCTTATTATAGTTACTAACTTACCAACTTATAGCCTATCTCAACCTTGTTGTACACTATAAGAGATAATTGATATCTTTAGTATATAGTTGTGCTCAAACTCGTTGTAAATGGAAAAAAAGTGGATAAGTCAGCGAGTTGAAAATTTGGAGAGTTGAGACGTACTTGGGAAAATAAGGTTTAGTGAAAATTATGGATTTAATATTCCTTAATGATCCCCTGTTTTAATGATGTTTGAAATTAATAACCTCTGTCATTAGTTGAATATTAAAGATGTGCATATGCCACATGCATATCATTATACACTTATAACTAAGCACAAAGATCAACATAATGGTATGATCAAGTCTGCAAGCTTACAAGTAAAAAACCAACAATAACATACAAGGATCAACAGTTGAATCAAAACCCACACCATAATTATGTTGGGAACTATGAGGGGATCCTGAACAAGTTTTCAAGAAGATGAATTTGACCTATAAAAATGAGTTTTTTTTATAAACATAGTGATTAACAAAGATTAGTTACAAGTCACTCCTTAAACTTAGTTAAAATTGGAATCTTATGATAGTTAAAGTAGATGGATTTTGAAATTTGAATTTGAAAGGGGTTTGAGATAGGGTTTCGTGTAAATGGCAAGTCTTATGAAACAAATCTAAGTATTTGTGATACAAGTCAAATAGAGTGATTTATAACTTTGAAACCTTGTCTATAGGAATGAAAAGATGTTGGAGGCTCAAACTAGATGTTACACAATGTTAAGTAGTTATAAGCAAAAAATAAAGGAAAAAAACAGGCGACCCACAGTCGATAACTTTGGGTTCTACCGTACTTTCATCAGTGAGTTATGTATTAGTTCCTTATGTTGTGCCTATAAATACAAGCATTCCTCAACATTTTTCGCTTATCCATTTTGTTCGTATACTTCTAAATACATACCTAAATATCACGTATCTAATTCCCTTGATATTCATACTGTAGAAAACTAGAGGGGATGAATATGTTTTCTTAGAATTTTCATTAATTAAACACTAACTATGAATGGATTAACCTTGTCTGACCCTAACATTTTTTCTTAGAATTTTCGTTAGTTAAACACTAACTATGAATGGATTAACCTTGTCTGAACCCCAACAATTATAATGTGCAACAAATGTAAATAGTTTAAGGGTTAGAAAAACAAAACCAATTTATAGAGGTTCATGTAGATGTTAAGTAATCCACTATACGTCTTTTCCCCAATTCTCCAAGAAAGAGTTGCTCCACTATGCATTTCTCTTAAACAAAAGAGATCACCTGCACAAGCGTTTAACTAGTCAAGGTAGTGGTTACCTTACAACGTTTCACTAATCCAAGGTAGTGATCACGTTATTCGCTTCACTAATATCAAGTTAATGATCACTTTCTACGTTCCACTAATCTCAAGAGGTAGTGGTCACCTCTATCCCAACCCACTAACTATAGTGGTTCCCATTTACAAACTTCTCACTTTAAAAGGGTAGTGATAACCCTCTCAATTTCATTCACAAGAATAAGAATAAACAAAAGCATAAATTTTTTTTCCGCTTTGGCCTTTGATCTTCAATTTCTCCTCAAATAGATATATGAATATCAAGGAAACTAGAGAGATGATAACTAAATGTGTGTATTAAAATATTATGAGGAAAACAGTGAGTGGAAAAAGGTTAGTGAATGCTTGTATTTATAGGCATAACACAATGGACAAGGAGAAAATAAACTAACCAATTCATGGTCGATCCTATGGTAGATCAGATTCGTCTTTTTGTTGCTTTCAAGAATGTTGTGTAACATCTATATGATGCTTTGAACACCTTTTTAACACTCATACCTTAGATTTTTAAGTTTTCAAAGCAACCATTTCACCTCTATCAAGAATAGTGATTTACTTTTGAATAATGGTGATGGTTTTGGTATGATGTAGTTGATTTCTTTCCAATTATGGTAAGATCTTGTCTTAAACCATGATTGCCTACCATTTGTTAAGAGATCACAACTAGCACTCTTTCAAATTTGAATTCCAAAGTTCCTCTAATTATGTTTCAACTAATTCTTTTGGGGCATGGACTTTTACTTAATGTGTTTAGAAAATACTTTCTTTTTAAGAAAATTCATTTTATTGTGTTTTTATTAAACCTTGTTTAATTATATCTCTAATCCCCCAATATATTCACTTGATGTTTTAGCTTTGATCCTTGCATGTTGTAGTTGGTTTATATACTTGAATTTTGTATACTTGAATCCTCACATTGTATTCTTTGATCTTTTCATTTAGTGATCTTTGTACTTAGTGAGTCCTTAAGTGTAATCTGACATGTTGTGTTATACACACATCCTTAATCAACATCTAATAACACAAGTTATCCATATCATACATTATCAAAACAATGGATCATTAGGTTTTGATCAGTCCATAGTTTCCTAAAAACCTTGTTTTCCCACACATACATCAAATCAAACAAAGTTGGAAGATCAAAGAGTAAGAAGAAGAGTTGTGCTTCAACTATCAATCTTTCAATGTTTGTATTCCAAGGTCATCACTTACGTTGTAAAGTGATAAGTTTGTGAAGAGGAATCCTATAGTTAGTGGATTAGGATAGAGGTCAACATTACCTCTTGAGATTAGGTAGAAGGTGATCAGTACGTTGATATCAGTGTTGTAAAAATTGTGACTAGTCGGCGATTAATCGCTAGTCGGTCATTAACTGAGTACGTTTTCGTTAATTAGTACATTAATCGCTAGTCGGGCCTAGTCGGACCTAATCGGGCCTAGTCGGCCGGCCAAAAATGGGCGATTCCGGCAAAACACTTGTATATTCCAGCCAAAACCTCTAAATTTCGGCCAGTTTCCAACCAAACCATGTGAATTCCAGCAATTAATCTTGTATACTTAAAAAATGAGTTGAGTAAGAGTTAAAAACCTAGCTATTACCTATAAAAATGTGTATATGTATATATTAAACTGAAAATTACATATAAAAAACCCGATCCGATTAATCCCGAGTAGTCGCTAGTCCCCACCTCACCGACCGACTAGCGACTAGCGAGTTCTCCAACCTTGCTTAATATTAATGAAACGAAGAAGGCGATCACTACGTTTGTTTAGTGAGATGTTGAGCACTATTCATACTTAGTTTAACAATTATGTACTACTGATCTCTTTCATTAAAGAGAAATGTTTTAGTGGATCAACTCTCGATCGAGGAATCAGGAAAAGTACGTAAAATGGATTAATTAACATCCACTTGAACCTCTATAAATCGATTTTGTCATATGAACCTTTAAACTCTTTACATTTCAACCAGGTTAATCACTTCATTGTTAGTGTTCAAATAAAAAAGAATCCAAGAAAACCTATCTACCCTCTATTTTTTATAGCATTACCTAGAAGCACCATACCTATATCTAAATAACCAACCATGTGACAAGATAAGACATATACGAAACACACACTCCTAATTGTCAAAAAGAATACACTAAATGATTATAAATATAAAAATGTTGGTCAAATCATCCCTCTATAGAGGGGAAATGAGCATTCAAAGCAAACATCCCTCTATGAATAGTAGGTGGAGTATGCAACATGTTATAATAACTTGTTTATTTGAAGACATAGGATACGTGACAACGTTTCACCCAATATTTTGCAGGGGTATTTATAAAACTGTCGAGACTAACAAAATTATGCACTTTAGTCCATATTTTTAGGTTGGAAACTTCAAACCTAAAAGTAGACTGAATCACCAACATTTATTATTATTATTATTATTATTTTTTTGGGATTTAAATATTTAATTTCAATGAAAGGTATCTAATTGGTGATGAAGATGAAGAGAAAAGGAGGGGTATGGATTAAATGTCTAGATTGTTCTTAAAGTGTCTTAAAACTTTAAACAATGTCCAAGTTTACCTGCTCTAAAATGGCTTACTTTATTTATACATGTAGCTTCAAAACTTGTACACATGGTAAAATTACCAAAAAGGTAAAAAACCCAGTTTATTTAATAAGGTATTATAGATATAATTATCATGTAGCATCTTTATCATTTTAAGAAACACAAGCTAGTGACTTTTTTGGGATGTAATTATACCTATTTCAGTAGCGCTTTCTAAAAGAAATGTTTGGGTGCCTTCAACATTGTGCATGACTTGTAGTGAGTTCGATAAGTCTTTTGAGAACCTATTGATTCACTAGGTAGTTTTGCAACACATTAGCCACAAGTGTAAAATGATAAAATCTCTCCAATATATGCTTTTAACATTCTAGACATGCTAGAGTTGCACTACCATCTTCTTATCTCCAAATTTAAAAATAAGGTGGTAATACAGTTATCCTTATTTCATGTTCGAATATTTGGAAGACACAATAATAATATTTTTAAACATGTCGTTTCTTATTCTAAGCTTAGAGCGGGCGTCAAGTCCTCAACTTTTTATGGTTGAAGAGCAGATCGAATTTGAAGACGCTCGAGTAGGGCTGCAAACAAACCGAACGAACACAAACAAGACCTTGTTCGTGTTCGTTTGTTAAGAAATATATACGTTCACGAACTGTTCATGAACAATTACCGAATGAGATTTTGTGTTCGTGTTCGTATGTTAAATAAATGAACTTGTTCGTGTTTGTTTGTATTTTTTTGTTAATTTTAGACAACGAACAAAAATGAACATTGATGAACACAAACGAGCACAAACTAATATTCATGAACACCATTGGAAACAAACAAGCGTTCATAAACAAAAATATATAATACACTAACAATTATCAAATATTTAATTTCGGAATTTTGAAGTATTTAAATAACTTATAAAAACTAAAACATCAATGAACTATCGAACACAAACAAACACTTTACCGAACGTTCATGAACATAAATGAACGAACACGGCCTCTGTTCATATTTGTTCATTTAACTAAACAAGCGAAATTTCTTGTTCGTGTTCGTTTGTTTAATAAATGAACGGACACAAACGAACTTCATGTCAGACAGTTCACAAACTTTTCACCAAACGTTTGATTCGTTTACAGCCCTACGCTCGAGCGTTCGAAATGTTTGTTCTTTTGATTTTGATACACTATAGGAGGTTCTCCTTTGTATGGGCCTTAGCTTTTAGAAAAAAACAAAACAATAACGCCATGTATTTTTTACTTTTGTAGGACCTATAAATATATACACCTAGAGTTCATAATTGATTTGAGTTTCTCCCCTAGCAAGCAATCGTACGACCACAACAAGGTCTCCTCTGTACTACAGATTCCTTAATACGAATGGTCCTCCTTCAACTTCAATCAATTTCATTTCTCACTCCCTTTCTAGGGTTTCTTTCCATCCCCAATTTCAACTCCTACACTTCACTCCACCTCACCAATTCTAGGGTTTCTCAAAGGTAATTTTCCAACTTTCCATTAATTGCAATTACATTCCTTAAAATCCCATAAATTATTATTCTTTCAATTCTTTGATCAAAATTGC
The DNA here is from genome assembly GCA_947069175.1 of Scalesia atractyloides. Lineage (NCBI taxonomy): Eukaryota > Viridiplantae > Streptophyta > Magnoliopsida > Asterales > Asteraceae > Scalesia > Scalesia atractyloides. Next base: position 17,825,595 of record CAMTDV010000006.1, read on the forward strand.
CTGTGAACCTATAGTTTTCAAGATTTTAGGGTTCGTTAGTTTTTGATCAATTAAAGCCCGATGCGTTGAAAACCCATAACAATTGTGTGATTTGAGATCTCTTTAGGTTATAAATTTTACAGCTTTATTGATAAATTAGCGGAATTTTAGGGTTTTGAATAAGAGGAATATATTCTTTAAATCTTTAGTTGATTTCTGTCTGATTCGTTTTATGCTCATTGCTTGATAATATGCTGGTTGTTTAAAACTTAACTTATAAGAGTGTTATTATTTCTGGTACAGGAAGAACTGAAGTTAATACCGGTATCGGATTTATAACGAAAATAATCGATTATAGTATCAGAGGGGGTTATTGTAGGTTGAGTAGGTGGTAATGGAGGACGGAGAACTTGATTTTTCAAACACCGAGATGTTTACGGATCCAAATATGGGTGATATCCCGAGCAATGATTCACTCGATAGCTTCTTTGATGACATTTTCAAAGACTCGCACGCGTGCACCCATACACATACTTGTAACCCACCGGGCCCTGATTCGTCACACACCCACACGTGTTACCACGTGCACACGAAGATCGTGCCTGCCATGAGTGGCGATGATGACAAGACGCCGACGGATGATACCGCTGAGTCGGCAGATAAAAAAGGGAAGAAACGCCCGTTAGGTAACCGTGAAGCGGTTAGAAAGTATCGTGAGAAAAAGAAAGCGCGTGCAGCTTCTTTAGAGGATGAAGTTGTTAGATTGAGAGGGTTGAATCAGCAGTTAATGAGGAGGGTTCAGAGTCAGGCTGGGTTGGAAGCTGAGGTAGCGAGATTGAAGTGTTTGCTTGTGGATATTAGAGGGAGAATTGAAGGAGAAATTGGTAATTTCCCTTACCAGAAGCCGCTTCCAGCTAATCAAAACATAGGTAATGGTAATTTGACAGGTGGGTATGTGATGAATCCGTGTAATATGCAGTGTGGGGATCAAGTGTATTGCCTTCATCCCGAAGTTGAAGGGAAAAATGTAGAAAATGCGTCGATACATGATCCGGTTATCAATGGCTGTGAGTTTGAAAGTCCGCAATGTATGGGGAACCAAAATTCTTTACTCAATGAGTTTCCAGGTTGTACAACTGATGATGGCCTGCTTGTAGCTAATCAATCTGGTGGACGAACAAAACGAAAAGGTAACGAACAATAATCACTTGTATCTTGCATTATTAATTTTAAATATAGTTTGTTTTCGGATTTCTTTATCTTACTAAAAGTATTAAATTTATCTTTTTACATAAAGTTTTGACAGCTAATTAAAATGCATTTTGTTTTTTAAAGTTGATAAACATGGGGTGTTGAATGTGTTCTTTTATTGTTTGCATATGAAAATGTGCTAAACTAGATTTGTGTTTTGGTATAGAATTCGAGTTGAATGGCTCTCAGATATGATTAAAATGAAGTTTTGTCGACATAATTAAATTATTGATGTAGAGTTGAGGCATTGCAATTTGCATGATTTGTTTACAATGATTATATTCTTCTCATGGCTTGTTCTTCTTTCTCTAGGTTGTCCCGTTGATTTTTAAATATTCTTTACATCTCATGGAAATTGCAATAGATTCTTTTTTGGGATACCTTATGAAGTTGCATTATTTTTCCTTCTGAATTTCTAAGCTGCAATTATGTTACTATACTATCTATTTGTCATAATTAGAGGGGTTTCTTTGGTTTAAGTATAGATCTAAGAATAATTCCATCTCTTGGTCGGATTGGTGTAAATTTGTAATTATGTAGTGTGTTTTTGTTGTGTCCGTGTGGCTGGCCCGGTTTTCGGGTTGGTTGGTTTTTTATGAAGTTCTCGTTTAAAAAAAAAACAGAGGTCATTTAAGACAATGAAAATTAACTTTTGGTAAAAGGAACGTATTATTATGTCAATGATATGGGTAAATACAATGTACATAGATAACACAATTACATCTAGAACCCTCTAATTATAATATATACAATTATCGTCTAATATTCCCCCTCAAGCTAAGGCCGGGCATCGACTCTTAGCTTGGACTTCAATAGGAGAAATCGTTGAGATGATAGAGGCTTGGTAAAGACATCGGCAATCTGATCATTCGTCGAAATAAACTGAACCGATAATTTCCTTTGAGCAACCTTTTCTCTAACAAAGTGAAAGTCAACTTCTACGTGCTTTGTACGCGCGTAAAACACCGGATTAGCAGATAGATATGTAGCCCCCAAATTGTCACACCATAGTATCGGAACAGATTTCATTAAAACATGAAGTTCGCGAAGTAAAGTCTCGAGCCAAGTCAATTCTGCGACCGTATCTGCTAGTGCCTTGTATTCAGACTCCATGGAGGACCGTGATACAGTTTTCTGCTGGGCAACCTGCCCAATCAGCATCAGAGAAGGCACTTAATGAATTAAATGCGGCATCTGTATAAGCATGTAAGGCGGTGGATGAAGAACAAGAAATCAAAAGGCCATGACTGCTTGTACCATGAAGATATCTAAGAATCCGTTTAACTGCTGCCCAATGATTGATAGTCGGAGAGTGCATGAATTGACACACCTTATTAACAGCAAATGTAATGTCTGGCCGTGATAATGTGACATACTGTAAAGCTCCAACAACCTGTCGATATTTAACTGGGTCTTCAAATGGGGCACTGTCACCAACTGTGAGATTGGCATTAGTGGTACAAGGGGATAGCACAGGTTTAGAATGGGACAGATTTGTCCGAACTAATAGCTCTTTAATGTACTTCCGTTGTGAAAGAATGATGTCTTCTCCTCGAGGTGCAACCTCAATACCCAAAAAATATGACAAAGGGCCCATGTCTTGAACCGCAAAAGAGGCACTTAACCTATACACCACCTGTTCAATAGCTTTGTCTGAGTTACCTGTGAGAATAATGTCATCAACATAGACGAGCATATATAGCAGAACACCGTTTGGATGAGTAAATAAACAATGAAGGATCAGTCTTAGAGCCTGTAAAACCGAGATCATATAGAGCCTGAGACAATCGTTGAAACCAGGCCCGTGGAGCCTGTTTAATACCATACAGGGACTTGTGAAGCAAACAAACGTAATCAGGTTTGATAGGATCAACAAAAGCAGGGGGCTGCTGTAAATATACGGTTTCTTTCAAATCTCCATGCCAAAAGGCGTTTTGTATATCAAGTTGTCGGAGAGACCATTTGTGACTGACAACAATAGAGAGAACAACTCTGATAGTGGTGGATTTTACCGCTGGACTAAAGGTCTCTGTATAATCAATACCGTGTTGTTGGTTAAACCCTTTTGCAACCAACCTCGCTTTGTAACGCTTAATTGCACCTGTTTGATCCCGTTTGATTTTATAAACCCATTTACAGTCGACAACATTAACCCCAGAGGAACAAGCGTCCATGTACCGTTTCTGAATATTCCTCTGCCATTGCATTACGCCAGTGAGGGTCTGTGTTGGCAATGGCAAAGGTAGTTGGTTCAGTGGTGTTTTGTGTGGAGGTAGTGTAATTGGCGGCAGGTTGATATGGCTGAGTTTGTTTAGGATTGGGACACAAGTTTGAGGGTCGTGAACGTTGTGGAGGACAGTTTAGAGAAGCAGCGGAAGACGACTGTCGTGTAGCCGCAGGTGAAGCAGGGTTAGAATAACGCTCGTAAGCCGAGGATTGAGGTGGATGTGGAGGGCGGCGGCTGTAAGTTTGAGTAGGAGGGTCCACGGTTGGGGTTGGGTTTACGGTTTGGGTTTGGGGTTGTGTTTGGTCTTGTGGGTCAGGAACATTAGTGTTGGGTAGTGGTGATGTAGGCACGGGGCCCGGGACCGATAATGTGGGTTCAGTGGGATGTACGTTTGTGGGGTAGGTAGAGTAGTAAGGATCAGGAGAGAAAGATAGGGAGAGATCAATAGGCTCGGTGTAAAAAGGGAAAAATGATTTATGGAAGCGGACGTGTCGGGCGATATACATACGTTCGGTGATTGGATCAAAACACCGATACCCATGATGTGAGGTACTATACCCAAGAAAGACACACGGTGTGGAGCGAAAGTCCATCTTGTTGGGATTGTATGGACGCAAATGAGGGTAGCACCGGCATCCGAAAAAGAAGTCGGGTTTGTGTTTGAACAAAAGTTCAAAAGGAGAGGTGGCGGAGTTGGCACGTGAGGGCATCCGATTGATAAGATAGACTGCGGTTTCAAAGGCAAAGTGCCAGAAAGAAATGCTGAGGCATATTGGATTGGGCCATAAGGGTAAGACCAGTCTCAACTACATGACGATTACGTCGTTCAACTACACCGTTTTGTTCACTAGTGTAGGGGCAAGAAATACGCTGAATGATTCCAATAGAGAAAAAAGAAGAAAGATTCCAATACGCTGAGGGCATCCGATTGATAAGATAGACTGCGGTTTCAAAGGCAAAGTGCCAGAAAGAAATGCTGAGGCATATTGGATTGGGCCATAAGGGTAAGACCAGTCTCAACTACATGACGATTACGTCGTTCAACTACACCGTTTTGTTCACTAGTGTAGGGGCAAGAAATACGCTGAAGGATTCCAATAGAGAAAAAAGAAGAAAGATTCCTAAACTCACCCCCCAATCGGTTTGAACACTTTTTAATTTTGTTGCAAATTGTCGTTCAGCCATGGTAACTAAGCTTTTAAAAACAACACATCAGATTTACGTTTTGAAGGAAAAAACCACATAAACTTAGAGAAGTGATCAACGCACAATAAAAAATAATTATGACCATCAAAGGAGGTAACCGGTGCGGGTCCCCAAACATCACAAAATAGTAAATCCAGAACATGAGTACTTTTGTAATCAGAACTTAATAAATGAAGTTTTGAAGATTTCCCAATAGAACAAGAATTACAATCCAAATTAAAGTTTTTATCAGAAATAGGTAAACAATATTTAGATAACATGGTACGAAAAAGTTGTGTGGATGCCCCAATCTTTGATGCCATGTTGTAGTAGATGCACGAGAAGTGGAAAAAGCGACTTTGGGAACCAGTTGAGCTGTAGGAAGATGAATTGAGTAGAGGCCTCCGTCACTTGGACCCGTGAGGAGGGTAATGCGTGTAAACTTGTCCTTCACAGCAAAAAAGGTGGAATGAAATTCAAAATAGACATTATTATCACGACAAAATTTTTGAACAGAAAGAAGATTGTGCTTGATTTGAGGAACATGAAGAATGTTAGTTAAAGAAAAGGTTTTATTGGGTGAGTAAAATTTAGAGGAACCAATGTGTAAAATGGGTAAGGCCATACCATTGCCAACATGTAGACTATCATCACCATAGTAAGGCTCAGCATGGTCAAATCCAGACGTCTCCTGTGATACATGATCACTCGAACCCGTGTCCCAAATCGAACGGGTAGAAGCCTGTGAGCGTTGGTCAGCATAATTCGCGGACGGTTGTCTCGTTCGGCAGGTGGATGGGTCACGATTCGGGCATTGTGATGGAAGGTGACCGATTCCACACCTGTTACATGTCCCATAAACCAAGTTTTGATTTGAGGCCCAATTAAATTGTCCTGAGTTCCGATTTCCTCCCCCTCCTTGATTGCGATTGTAGTTGTTGTAGTTATTTTGATTGCGTCCCCCACGACCACGGTTTGAATTTCCCCCGCGGCCCGATTGTTCCGGTTATCATAATAAGCTTGTGGTGTCTGTTGGTTGGGTGTAGAGGCGGGTTGTATTTGTAAACCCAATTTGCTAACCACCTGCTGAAGAGCCTGCATAACTTCTGGTTGAGCAGATGTGTTACCCGCACCCAATTGTGTTGTAAAGGCTTGGGTGGGACCAATTTCCGGGGCAGCTTTCTTGATCATAAAATCATGATCAGCAAGTAAACCATGAAGTTCATTGAAGGCGGTTGGAAACTGTCTAGCAAGAATCGTAGATTTGAGAGAATTGTATTCCTCTCGAAGTCCAGAAAGAACAAGCATAACGACATCTTTTCTGCCATGGGTTCACCAATATTAGCTAGTGCATCTGAATACTCTTGAGCCCTAGTGAGATAGGCAGCAGAGGTCTTGTTTTCCTTCATCATAATCTTTAGAAGTTGGGTTCGTAAGGTGAATTCTCGGGAAGAGGTGTGTGGTGCATACGCACGTTCAAGAGGCAACCATAAATCACGAGAAGTGGTCCCTTGAACATGCTGGAAAGATGATTCAGAAACAGTGGACAAAAGTAGCATGCGGACATGGGCATCATTGGATACCCATGCCGCGTAACTAGGGTTGGGAACTTCAGCAGCAGTAGTATCATCTTTTCCTGATGTGGCTGGGTTCTGAATCACAGACGACGGGCACAAGACGGAACCATCAATATAACCGAACAGTCCATTAGTAACCAGAAACGGTGTAACCATAGCCTTCCAATAGCCATAGTTAGTAGAGGTCAAGGTAAAACCGAATTTGTGTGAATTATGAACGGTTTTCTCAGCAGAGGTGAACAGGGAGAGAACTGGTGCTGTTGTGGGTGCCATCGATCAGACAGATTTGTTGCTGGTCAGAACAGAAGTTTGCTGGACAGAAGGTTGCTGAAGAGAACTGGTGTTGTGCAGACTGTTGCTGGAGAGAATATGGAAAGAAAATAAAAAAAAAGAACCCTAAGGTTGCTGGTCGCAGACTGTTGCTGGAGAGGAGAGTTGGCGCTTTTTTTTGTTTGTGCAATGGAGAGGGCTGTTGGCGGCAGAAGAGCAGGGAATAACCCTAGGCTCTGATACCAAATTAACTTTTGGTAAAAGGAACATATTATTATGTCAATGATATGGGTAAATACAATGTAAGATAACACAATTACATCTAGAACCCTCTAATTATAATATATACAATTATCGTCTAATAATGAACAAGCAGTGACAATATTTTCACTGTAACTTCCTAATAATGATACAATTAAGAGAATCTGTGTTTCTTATTAATAATTGCGGTGGCCAAATTACTTTATTCGAGCTTTGGAATATGTTAAAAAAGTAAATGCTGCAGATACTTTTTTCTACATAGGGAATATAGTAGCACTAGGTAGGGGTGCTCATTAACCGTTAAAACCAACCAAACTGCTCAACCCGAAGTAAATCGGCCAGTTGAGATTTATACAATTCCGTCTTCGGTTTATGGTTTCAAAATGGGGGTTTAATGGTTCGGCCGACTCTCTGCAACTGGGAATCTGTTGATCCGGCATTTTGACTTTTTTTTTGTTTTTTTATTATTCATTTTTGAATTATGTGATTATGTTGTGTATTTGTTTAATTCTCATGAGCCTTATAAGGTTTTTTAAAAATCATTATACAAATTGTTGATTTTGAAAAACAAACTTAAAAATGGTTCAGACCACCGGCTACGCCAGTCTTGCTGAATCAACCAACCCAGACAGTTTGGCTTGCTGCTGAATCATTATGCGTTTTGGCGCAAAATTTTTGTTAAAACCGGCTGAATTGCATGGTGAACACCCCTAACACTAAGAACAATGGAAAATTTTTGTATTTATGCGGAAATACTGACTACTATTTTGACGTATTTTTTATGTTATTATCTACCCTGATCATGTATCGGTTTTGTATACCTACAGGTTCTCGTGCAGCGACAACCAAGTGAATTCTGTACCCGAGTGAAGCACATATCTTTCTTGGTGTATGATAGTCGTCGAGCAAACTTTTATTAACCCGCGCTCCAGTTTCTTGGACGTTTCTTATCGTATCGGTTGACTTTTGAGAGTAAACATCGTTTTTTGTTCTGTTTAGGTTGAAAAAATGCTTTTTGATGTTTTTTATTTAAATAATGTTGTGTTGAAATCTAAATCTTCAGTTGATGAGAAGGTTTTTATGAAGTTCAGATGATTAAATTTCTTCCTGTCAATGGATTATTGACTAAAAATATGAACAGGTTTTCTGGTATTTGGACCGATGATGTGACCCAGGTCACACATGTTCAGTTTACTTGCACTTGATCAAAGGTTCAAAACTTGACAAACAGGCTCTTTAGGTGTGATTTGATTCTTACTGTGATCAAGGAGAATATATGTTTTCTATATGTTTCTTAATTATTATATAAAAGCTATATTTCAATATAATAATAAAGTTATTTTTAGTTTGATTTATACTTCATTTTTATTGTTTATATTTTTTCGTTGTAATATTTATACCTAATAGCTCTAAAACATTTTGTAATTAGTATTATTGAATTTAAGTCATTATGTTAAAGATTTTTTGAGAGACTGTACATGAGTCTGTAATCCAATGCACAAACGGGTTTCTTTAGAACTGGAACTGGGTCCACGCTTGGTCAACAAAGTCAACAACCGGTTCCAGCCACGTGCAGGTTGTTGACCTAGTTTTGATCGGGTTGGCTGGGTTTTTTTCCAGGTTTTGTTGGGCTCTGACCGGGTAGAGGTGGAACCAGTTCCACTGGTTCTGGGTCGATTCTTTTTTCTAAATCCAGGTGCGTCGAATAGGGTAGGAACCGGTTCCTGTTCGGGTCCGGAACCAGGTTTTTTGTGCACCTCTACCAAGCAAGGTGCTTTAGGAGCCCAGGTCATACATCAGCAGCTAAGGAAGCATATACCATCAGAACTTACATCAGACATTTACCAGAATATATCACACTATGCTACTTATATCAGACATTTACCAGAATAAAATCACACTATGCTACCAAAACTACACCAACTGCTCCGTGTGATGCCATTTAGTTTTGAACCATATTTTATCCAATCGAGTGAAGCCCTTGCATTTCGAGACTGCCACAGCACCCAACAAGTAAGGAGAATAACTGCATGTACTACATTTTTCTGCTGGGATGGAACACGGAGGCCATTCACCATCATTAATAGTTGGCTAACAGAATACACGAGTACCCATAGGCATGGTCGGACCCACCCTTTGGCCAAGGTGGGCGGCCGCACCCCTTGAAAAGAAAAATTAGTGTATATATTTTAGGCAAAGAGCCTGACCGCACGCCTTGAAAATATGGTTGAACACCTCATCCGCACCCCCAACAAATAATTCCTGGATCCGCCACTGCCCATAGGGATGTTTAACCTCAAAAATATCTGGCTGATACCGTATTGCCCACTAAGCAAGTAATAAGAATGTGATCCGCGGTCTCTTGTGCACCTTCAAACAAAAAAAATACTTTTGGGCGTGGCAACTTGTTCCACCAAAATTCGTCAACAGACTGATTAATGTCAATCGCTTTTGCTAGTTCCTCTCTTAACCATTTCTACCGTAAACGATTTGTCTGGGTCACCGAACCAATACCAAAAATCTTCCCCCTTCAGAAATGTTCTGTTGTGCCAACATACCATTCAGACTTTTCATTTCTGCTAGACCAGCCCCAATCCCACAGGATTGTTTGTCCCTATAATGTTCTTGAAACGTTCATGCACCATTGCCATTTTATTCTTTGACAGATTGTATATGTTTGGAACTATACACGTAGCGAATCAACTCCCATCCAGTTATCAAGACAGAACAGTGTTTTTTTGTTGCCTTTCTTCATATTGCTCACCAATTTACTTCTTAAGTCAGCATTACATTTTCTGAACTCCTTATCAAGGTTATGGTCTTCCAATTTCCCGAACAAGACAATTTCACCAGGATAGACGACGGTTGTCTCACATTGCAGTGAATTGCTTTCACCTCCTTTACCCACAACTGAACCAAGTCAGCTTTCTAGCGGCACCACCACTTTTTATTGATAATACTGTGAAAACCGTTTTTTAAGACAAAAAAAAAAGTTCAACTGAAAAAACTTGTTTTTCATTAGAATTTCTGTCGCAATAAGAAAGCTTCATAAGGAAATGTTATCTTGGGTTGTTTTTAACAGGAAAGCATAATAATCCCATGGGTATTAAATGAAGAATAACAAAACAATTTGGAGGTCCCGGGTCTCAATCTGCACACCTCAAAATTGCTAAACAATAGCTCAACCATCTGAGCTACATTTCATATAATCACTCTTTAGATTGCATATAATATATATACATAATACCGAAGAAACAAATTTATTTTGGGCCCCTAAAACTTTTGGGTCCTGTTCGGTGGCTCGCCCTACACACCTACAGGCCATATCTAATTAGCCAGTGGCGGAACTAGCCCATTAAATCAGAGGTATCCAAATTTTTTTACCGTGCAATCATACATTATAAACAATCGACAATAAATATATAAAGTAAAACAAATACATAACTAAGTGGGCCATAATTTCAATCATATTATTAATAATTTGGTCAATTGGGCCATTGTATTAATCGGGCTCCTTTATTCTACAAGTTTGGGTTGGTTAGTTTATCCTTGTATTATTTTAAGGGTATCCTTGGTATAAAACCGAAAAAAATAAAAAAAATAAATACACTATGAATATAAACTTAAGCCGTAGCCCGTGCTACGGCTGCTAAAGCATTGGGTCCGCCCCTGTGATTAGGCATATGTATATATGATTACGGGTCCATCGAACCATTCTAGTTAGTTATAATATAATAAATTAATAGAAAGATATTTAAAATTAGAAAAAAAAGACTGATTGGCTAAGAATCCAATGACTACATATGCCTTTTGTTATACATATGGGTCCTGTTCAGTGGCTCGCCCTACACACCTACAGGCCATATCTAATTAGCCAGTGGCGGAACTAGCCCATTAAATAAGAGGTATCCAAATTTTTTTACCGTGCAATCATACATTATAAACAATCGACAATAAATATATAAAGTAAAACAAATACATAACTAAGTGGGCCACAATTTCAATCATATTATTAATAATTTGGTCAATTGGGCCATTGTATTAATCGGGCTCCTTTATTCTACAAGTTTGGGTTGGTTAGTTTATCCTTGTATTATTTTAAGGGTATCCTTGGTATAAAACCGAAAAAAATAAATACACTACGAATATAAACTTAAGCCGTAGCCCGTGCTACGGCTGCTAAAGCATTGGGTCCGCCCCTGTGATTAGGCATATGTATATATGATTACGGGTCCATCGAACCATTCTAGTTAGTTATAATATAATAAATTAAAAGAAAGAAATTTAAAATTAGAAAAAAAAGACTTATTGGCTAAGAATCCAATGACTACATATGCCTTTTGTTATACATCACCTTTTTATAATATCATTTATATATTGGTGACCTGCTTAAGAAAAATTATTTTTTTAACGTATCACTTACACCGACCATTGTGAGTCTTGTTGACCAAGGAGTAGTTTCCTTGGCCATAACGTCTTATCAGACAACTCAACCAATATTTGTTTGGCACATTGATTGAGTTTAGACTTTTTAGTTTTTATCCTTTTCAACAGTAAACAACTCATACCCTTAGATTAGTTGTAGATATCATCATATGTTTCCTTTTTTATCTCATTTCGCGACTTCTTAATTCTTATCCGTTTAGATAAAATGATAAAATATTAGTTGGTCAAACCTGAATCTCACGGTTTCATTAGCTAAATTCTTTGGTTAAATTATTCTTACCCCAAAAAATTGTGTCGATGTGTTTTCATTATGTGCACATAATCTTATCCGTAATTACAAGGCTTTGTGTTGGTTAGGTACTTTGAAACAATCCGTTTAGATAATTAACTGTTTCCACACACCTAGATCCTAAGGTAAAAAAAATATACAGTTTTAAAAAAATTTAAGACACCCAGATCCTAGTTTTCTTCGCTTTTTTCCTCGAAACTCACTTTATTTGTTTTCGGGTTTTATTGCTCACTCGCGCAACGTTTTCAGGTAAGTTTACTCTTTCTATTAGTTAGTTTTCGAATGATTAAAGTCGAATACGCATACCAATTAGTGGCGCAGCTTGTTGCCCGTTTACCATATATCTCGATGTTTTGTTTTGGAAATTTGCAATTCTTGTTCTTTAATTTCTCTCCAGAATGATCACTTATCTATTTGCTTTCAAAATTTACCGCTCTGTTGAGAAATTATCTTGATTTTAGGGTTTCGAGTAAGAGGAATATATTCATTAAAAATGGACTAACCCCTGTGAAGATTCTTGAAGTGTATAATAAAGTAAAATCTGATTCATTTTATGGTGATTGTTTTGTGATGTGCTAATTGTTTATAGCTTAAGTAGCATTAAAATTCAAAGACCTAATTCTTTGATCCAATTTGTTGAACGTCATTGAATTTTGCATAGGTTGACCAGATGGTAATGGAGGATGGAGTGGTTGATTTCTCAAACAACGAAATATTTACTGATCTACCTAATGATAGCTTCTTTGATGATGTTTTCAAGGACTCACATGTATGTAACCATACCCAGTGATACCCATACCCATATGCAGGCCGTCTCCAAAAATTCTCAAAAAATCAATGAGCCTAAGAACTACGGACCCTGAATATATATATATATCTTCTATATAATAAAGCAAAACATTATAATCCTGTGTGTCATCATTATTACAAGCAACCCACATCATAATAATCCTACGTGTAATTTTGTTAGTTTTTGAGTTAAATGCTTGGTTGGTCCCTGTGGTTTGCAAATCTTGCAGACGTGGTCCCAGCAGGTGGAGCATCTGTCACTTGTACCTCTCTGGGAACAGAGGTTTTGTTCAATGCTTTTGTGACAGATGTTTCAACAGTTTCGAAGGTCTACTTAGATTTATTTCTAGAAGAACTTGAACTTTCTTTCTCAAGATCTTTTTCTTTGATCTTTTATCTTTTGATCATATGTTTGAAGGTAAGCACACTCATGAGTTAGATGATTTGTTTTCCCACAGATAAAGCATTTTGAATCATTTGGGATTATATGGGTTCTGTTTATGTCATATGCTTTTAAAAGAAAACAGTTTTCAGATACATGGTTTCTTTTGTTGCAAAATTCACAAAACAGATGTTTGATCTTTTCCCTTTTCTTTTTATCAGGTTTCTTCTCAGCAGATGTTCTAACCTCTGCTGGAAGGTCTTTGATGGGAATGATTCTTGCCTTTGGTTCCTTGACACCTTCAATGGTTGAGAAGTCCATTGGCTTGAAATTTTCACGAATATCACATTCATCAGACCAAATGGGTTTGAATTGGTATTTCTCAATTTCTTTAAAAGTTGATTTACGTTTTCAAGAGACATTTTGTTACCCTTTTTATCAGTGATTTTATCTCATTTCCAGCCAAGTTTATTGGAACAACTTCAACCTTTCCAGAATCAATTTTTGTAACATTTTCAATGGCTTCTTCTTCAATTTCAAAACTAATGCCAAATTTTATGTTACTCTTGATCTGTTTTTCTAGCATAATTTCAAAACCTTTTGAAGATTCTACCCATTTTTCACAAGTGATCTGGGTATCCTCTAACTCCTTTTTGCAAACTTGGTATTTATCTACCATAGTTTGGAGTTGGTCTTTGATTATGCTAGCTTCATGCTTCAGGCTACTTATCTCAAAATCTTTTGAACATAATTTTGATTTCAACTCTTTGATAAGTTTTCCAAAACTAAGTTCATTTTCTAACATTTTGTTTCTAAGGTTTTCATTCACCTGTTTGATATTAGCAAAAGCTATTTTCAGAACAGAGATCTCGGTGATACCTTAGAAGCAACCATTAGAGCACAATCAAAATCATCTTCACCTTCCTTTGAATCCCATGGATCAGATATAGAGTTATTTTCTTCACCAATAGTGTTTTGAGTAATCATTGGTGTAACCACTGCTTTATCACAATTTTGACTATCAACAAACTTTGACACCTGTTCCACAGACTCATCACCTTCAACAATTGTCTCTAAGGCCATTAAACAAAAACTTTCATGTTCTAAATCATTTTTGGCCATAAGAGCAAAGTTTTCATCAGTTAAATCCTCAGGCAAACTACTCCAATCTACAAAGCCTTATGTGAAAAAGCTTTGCTGGTTGACCTCTGCTGGAGCAGTGGTTTGAGTAGTTTGAGTGCTTTGTGGTGCTTGTTGCACATGCACTTGAGGTGGTGATGTTTGGACATATTGGATTTGTGGAACAGTGGTATGAACATAATGTACAGGAATAGTGGAAGCAGGGTGTTCATATTGAGCAATGTTTTGTACTTGATGAACAGGGGTGTATTGGGAATATTGGACAGTGCTTGTAGGAACGTCCACGAACAGCTGGGGAACCTAAGTTTGCTATCTATTGTCCAATTAGGCGGAAACTAATGACAAGTTAATCGAATAACAAGAATTACTCATTTAAAGATTGATTTCATGGATCTAAAGTTCATATACATTCGAGATCCAGATCCGACAGAGTTTCGCCTCTAAGATGCCAAAGTAACAAGTTACAAATGAAATCACCAAGGCACCTAGTTATAGTCTTGCGAGTTCGCTCATGGAGACACCAAGTTCGCCCGAAGATATAGCATGTTCGGCCGAACATGGTATGAAGTTCGCCCGAACTTTTCCTAGTCAAGTTCAGCCGAACTTGACTTCTCAAGTTCCTTCTCAAGCGAACTTGCTTACAAACTCACTTAAATACGCCTCGTTTCTCACTAATTAAGCCCTATTCACTCAGACTCGATACATAATGACATTCATGACGAAGGCAACAGACATATGCACCAACAGACTCCCCATTGGATGTTGCCGTAGTCATCTTGATGTAGACATCCTTTTGATATATGCACCAACAGATTTTCCCAGACATCCTCTCTTTGGATATTGCTGTAGTCATCCTTGACATTTAAAATATTCTGAGTTTTCCGATCTTTTTAGTTCTTGAATAAACTTTAACATATTGATCTTCAATCTCCATCTTTTTCTTCAAATTTATCTTGATAAAACTTTTAAGTTCCAAGCTCCTCCTTTGCTGTGAGCTATGCTCCCCCTTGCTTTAACCTTTACTTTAGTCACGTTTCATCTTGCTTTCCCTAAAACTTTACTTCCTGTTTCAAAGTACTTGGGGATTCAAATAAACATTTCAGATTTTAACTTTAAAATTTTGTACCACATGAATTTCATACCACCTGTACAAACCTTGTACTTCAAATTTTAATCTTCATTTTTCAGTTATTTCAAGTTCAAATTAATGACCTTGAAACATTTTAAGTTTAAAACCTTCAACTTTCAATTATTGAAATAAAATCCACTTAGTTGATCAAGTCCAAGTTAATGACCTTGATTAACTAATTTTGTTTACCAAGTCCAAGTTAATGACCTTAGTTGAACGGTTGTGAACAACTGATGTTATTGTCAATTTTAAAGTTTCAAATTAATGAATCTTTTCTTACCAGACTTCGATGATCCGTTCTCCAACATTGGCTCGTTGAAAATCTTTTTGGATTTAAAAAGTAAGTAAAGTATTTACAGAACTTTTAACAAGTAAAGTAAGCTATGTACAAACATATTTACAAACATATTTTTGTGAATTTGCGTCTAAGGATCATATCAGTTTGTTTGAGACATATCACCAGTACCGTTGACCTTTTTGAGACTTTAAGTTTTAAACTTGTTTACCTTAGATTGTCAATATGTTTGTCCTCTTAAACTTCATCACGTTTCTCAATTGTTCCAAGATATGTTAAGGTAAGAATTATGAAACTTGACTTAACTATGGTTCCCACCTCTTGAATATACTCCCGAATCCAGATTCCCTAGATTTCATCTTACATGTGAGTATAGCGTAATTGATATCTGTATCTGGGTTGTGCGAGACCTTGAGAGCTCAGGTTAGTACTACCGTACCAACAAAGAGATGAAGGCTCGACTTTCAGATGTGTTCCACTTAAGGAATCTTTTCAGCATTGCAAATGATTAGATCTTTCGATTTTTTCAAGTTTGCATGCTATTTGGGGTTTTTAGCAAAAGCATTATAGAAGTTCTCGGGTATTGCTTCCGCAAAATCAGAAGAACTTGTATAATACCCCAGATATCAACAATCTATAAAGACCTCGTATCTCAGAATCAGGCAACCCTTCAATCGAAATTTCGGAGTACTAAGTCCATATATCCAAGATGTGTTAATCCACAAGATTAAGCAGTTGTAAAATTTAGTTTATATCCCGGAAACAATCTACTGAACGTGTAAAGCCTATCGACACATCCACAGTAAGACTTGTTTATCACTTTTAAACTTTACAAATCTTTAGCATACCGTGATAATCCACTGATGTACTATCATTTCCTTTTTGACAACAAATTCTTTTTGTCTTTTTTATGTTTTTTGTACTTTTTTGAATTTTCAATGTTTTTGAATTTTCAACCTTTTCATATGTTTTTTATTTTTCAACAATTTTTAAAATTTTCTTACTCCCCCTAAAATTAACAACATATTTTTTGGATTTTAGATTTAAAAAATTCTTCTAAAATGTAACAAACCAATGCGGATCCCGTGACCTCGTCGTCCGATCCTTTTTTTCAATCCTGTATCTACAGTTGTTTAACAAACAATCATTAGACTTACTTATCACTTGTAAAAGCAGTTTGAACATGTAAGAACTTTGAAATCAGTTTTTCTGTTCAACAGTGTGGATTTTCATAATTTTGACTTTTCAAAATTTTCCTTTTTAACAACCACTTGTAATTTCAAAAACTTTTCTTTTTAACTACTCCCTCTCAAAATGACAAAAATATAACATTTCTAGATAAGTTAAAAACTCATGGAGCTTCGCTATCCTGTATCAACTTTGATAAAGTGGATCTTGGGACTCCTGCACATGAAACAACTATTTGAAAAATGAAACCCAAACCTTTTTGGTTTTAGGTTTGTACTGATAAGCATCATAACCATATTCTAACTCTTCATCATATTCAAAATCATCATCGAACATTTCGTCCAATGTCGATTATGAAAACGTTTTGACCTTTTCTTTCTTTGTCTGTTTGATTACTAATTCAGTTGATTTGACATTTTCAGTTTTATCAGCAACAGACTTTCCTTTCTCAGAAGACTTCTTTTTCGTAACCCAAGATTGTGACATGTATCTTGCTTTCTTGACATAAAACCGTGAATCATCGTTTTTGTTTAACTTTGAAGTTTCTCCTTTTTCAAAGACAGAATTTTCAAACTTTGATTCATTTTTGGGTTTTATTTCAGAAATAGATTCATTTTTTGGGTTCATAATCTCTGTTTGCTTTTGTTTTTCATCTTTTGAGACATTTTTTCTTCGTGAAAACAAAGGCTTTAGATTTAGACACTTTCGAGCAATATGACCAATGGTATTGCATTTAAAGCATGTCCGAGTATCATGAACCTACCCACTAGTGGGTTTTACTTCACTTGCGGACTTAGCCTTGTCTCGAAGTTCCTTTTCTTTCTTGAAATCATCATTTGACTTCTTACCTATCAAGCTTTCCTCCTGAACCGTGCTTGTTCCGTAAACAAACTTTATGTTCTTACCTTTGTATTCCTGGAACGTCGACTTCTGATTCTTCTTCGGTTCATCTTCAGCTTCTTCCAAACCTAAACCTGCTCTCCTGTTCTCAGGAAAATCACCACTGTTTCTACGGTAATTGTTAAAGCTCTGTTTCGGTTTAGAATAAAACTTCTTTTCATTTTTCTCGAGATCATCTGATGAAACTTCCATAAGTTTAAACAGTTTATCGATTTGATCTTCTTTCACATTCTGAATCGGAAAGCTATCATTGAAATATAATCTATCAGATTCCTTAACTTTGTACATGACAACGTTAGGATCATCACTTAGATCATTTTCTGATGATTTATCGTCATTTTCAGATTGTGAACTAGAACTATTTGAACTTGAGTTAGCGCTTTTAAAGCTGCCGTCGTCAGAATCATTTCCCAAAACATTCTTTACCACATCTTTTACCACCAAGTCATTGTCATCGTTTGATTTTGTAAAGTCTACGTCAATATTTTCAGGCAGTTTATCTTTCTTTTCTGAAAGAAGTAAAAGATTAAATGCCTTTTCAATATCATCATCTTTCTTGCAGCAATAACTTGCAAGAAATGGTGGAGGAACATTTCCGTAAACTTTACGCTTTGAGTTATCAACATTATCTTCCGACTTGATCGTAGGAAGAATGTGATCAATGACATATGCGTTTGTGGTGTAACTTTTTAGTAATTGTCTAACTCTTTCTGTTTCAATTTTCATTTCGTGAAACTCACGCTTTGTCTCAACAATTGTATTAATGTACATGTTAATTGCCTTTTGTTTTTCAATAGCTGACGTTAGCGTTGAGTTCACTGTTAGCTCTTTCAATATGTTTATATTTGCCTGATATTTGTCATAAGCTTCTTTTATGGTTCTGTAATCATAACGAAAATTTTCGTTATGTTCAGTCAATTCTCTTATGACTTTGACTTATCCAGACAGGGTTCACAAGGACTTGCGCACTTTGTGCAAGGTTTTTCAACCTCCACAACTTTCACAACTTCCTTTTCAGACATGTTTACCTTAGCTTTTACCTTTTCTGTTTCTGCTTCCAACTCTACTTGCTTTTGTGTCTCAAGGTAAGCTATTTCTTCTTCTTCTGTTTGTTGCATGTATCTTTCCAGAACTGCATCCTCCAGGACAACTTCTTTCTCAGCTCTTTGCATTAATGCTTCTTGAATAGCATTTTCGATAGCAGCTTCCACAAATGATGTCTCAGATTCATTCACAACCTCTGTATTTGTTCCAATCGAAACCATCGTTTTCATGATTGGCAACAAGAGCTTGTTTGGCTTTCTTTGCAGATTTATCTTCAACTTCAACTTGTGTTCTATTCGGATATGATTTGTATTGCAGCGCTTTCTTGTAATATTCATTACTAGTTCCAAATGGGTTTTGATTTCCACTAGCTTCTTGGTTATGGCATTCACGTTTAAAGGGCCCTTTTTGTCGACATCTGAAACAAGTAACTTTCGTTTTGTCGAAACCAAGTTTATTGCTTGAGTTACCAATGTCCCTGCCAGTGAGTGCTACAAACTTTGAAACTCTCCGGATAATTGATGCTAAGAACCATTTGATGTCCATTAGTTCCAACTCTTCCTCACCTATCTGATCGTAATCCTCAGCTGTCATTTCAGGATTTCTGATTTTTCCAGCAACAAGACTTTCATACAATTCCAGAACTGTAGCAAGAAGTGCTATGTGTTGTTTCGCAACTTTCTCAGGAAACACATTCTTCAAGTCAACTGCTATGTTGCATTGGAAAACATTTGAATTAGAAGTGGATTGGCTTGTCTGATGAGTTTGACTTTGAGAAGAAGAACTTGAACCAACATATGAATAACCAGTGTTTGGAGAATACTGATTTTGTGACGACTGATCTGATGTATTCATGTTTGCATTAAATGCCGTTTAGATTTTTGGACTTTGAATCAACACCACCTTTGTAATAAACTCCGACATCCTGAACAACATTAGTGTTTTTGGATTTTGCAATCTTCATCAATTCCATTTCATGACCTTCAAGTTTGTCAATGAACGATGACAACTTAAAATGTCTCCAAGACGGACTGTTCTTTAGAATCATTAGATATGTTATCCATTCTCCTTCTGGGAGTGCATCGGCCAACTTTTCAATCTGCTCTTCGTTAGTTCTCTTTATATCATGTCTTCGCATCTGGACCATGAGATGACAATATCTATCAATCATTTGCTTCATTGTCTCTCCTTTGATCATTGTGAAGATCTCAAATTCTTTCTTGATTAAAGCTTTTTTGCTTTTGATCATTTCATCACTTCCTTTGAATTTCTCACAAAGAGAATTCCATAATTCTTGAGAAGTATCATATTCTGGTAATAAAATCAAGACATCTTCTTTGACAGATTGTTGTATCAAGCTGATCATTTTCTTTTCAGCAACATATTTCTCTTTGTCAATCGCTGAAAATTTGTTCAGTGGAAGATCTTGATCACGTTCATCTTTAGGCCATGTATATCCATCTTCAATCGTAACCCAACTGTTGAATTGATTCGCTTGAATCCAATTAACAAATTTTTCTTTCCATCCCTCAAACTCATCCATACTCATCAACTTTGGTGGTTTCCGAGTAGTTCCCATTTCATTATCGAGGTTCATCTGATTAACCGCAATTGAATTTGACGTTGAGGCTTGAGCTACTCCAGCTGCAAACGCGTTATGGAAATCTTCCATTTTGAAAATCTGAGATTACGATAAAAAACACTTGACAATTGATTAGCAACATACAAGCTTTAGCAAAAAACTGACGTTTTAATCGACAATTGGTTCGTTAAAAACGTTTAAAAATTTTTAAAACAGTTTTTACCCGATTATATCTTTAAAATCGTCTCGTCGATACGATTCTAACGATATATAATGTTCGTGACATTTTTCGGGATTTTCATGCCTTTTTTTAGGAACCTTAGACAAGTTCGGGCGAACTTGTCAAAGACTTATCAAGTTCGGTCGAACTTGATGTGGGGTTTGATAAAAATCACACTTGTAGAGCGGACTTTTGAATATTTTCAAGAAACAGGTAAGTTCGGTCGAACTTATGTAATATTTCAAAAACTTTATCAAGTTCGAGCGAACTTGTAAAATGATATCAATGAAACTTGATCAAGTTCGGGCGAACTTGATCAAAAATATTGAGATTTCCTTCAAGTTTGGGCGAACTTATAAAAAATTCTTGAAAAATCTGTCAAGTTCGACTGAATCTTGTTTCCAAAACATGGTTTTTGCAACTTTTTGGTATCAATTCGATTGAATTTGATGTCTAAACTCTCAGGGGTTTATCACAAGTGTGTTTTACATAACATATTCAAAAAACACCCATTTTTGACCATGAAATCATCAAGTATGTGAAAATGTTAAGAAAAAAGATAGAATGGAGTAGAATAAGAGAGGTTCTTGTCTTGATTCCAACAAATTTAGGTATCCAGGCTCTGATACTACCTGTAGGAACGTCCACGAACAGCTCGGGAACCTAAGTTTGCTATCTATTGTCCAATTAGGCGGAAACTAATGACAAGTTAATCGAATAACAAGAATTACCCATTTAAAGATTGATTTCATTGATCTAAAGTTCATATACATTCGAGATCAAGATCCGACAGAGCTTCACCTCTAAGATGCCAAAGTTACAAGTTACAAATGAAATCACCAAGGCACCTATTTATAGTCTTGCAAGTTCGCTCATGGAGACACCAAGTTCGCCCGAAGATATAGCATGTTCGGCCGAACATGGTATGAAGTTCGCCCGAACTTGACCTAGTCAAGTTCGGCCGAACTTGACTTCTCAAGTTCCTTCTCAAGCGAACCTTGCTTACAAACTCACTTAAATACGCCTCGTTTCTCACAGATTAAGCCCTATTCACTCAGACTCGATACATAATGACATTCATGACGAAGGCAACAGACATATGCACCAACAGTGCTTTGTGTGTGCTGAGGTCTAGAGCCAGGATGTGTCACAATTGGTCCTGAAACTTGAGATCTACACTCTCTGGCAAAGTGACCTAGCCTGTTACATTTGTAGCACTTTTCTTTGATTTGTCTAACCCAACCTTTGACTCCCCATGCAACCCTGGATATTTCCTACCAGTTCTTTTGTAAAACCTGCTTGCTCTCATACTTAGCAATGCAACTTGATGCAAAATGTCCATTTCTTCTAAGTCATTTGGATCAAAGTGTTGAAGATCACTTAATTCAAAACAAAGATTATCAGAGGTTTGGCATTCCCCACTAGCAGTAAAAGCATAGTTGGGAGGATGAGAATCAGAGTTAAAGTTTCTTCCAGAGGTTATATCAATAAAATGATCATAACCCTGATCCTTTCCACTGCCAGAACCCTCTTCATGACTATAAAGAGCAGTGTTACCCAAAGTATGGTTGTCAGTTGCTTTCCCTGACTCTTGCAACTTCCTTTTCTGGTTTAACTCTCTCTCATAAGTGAGGAGTCGACCCTGAAGTTGTGTGAGGGACATTTCTTTAAACCCAACAGATGTTCGAGTAACGTAAGCTACAATCACCCATTTTTCTGGTAACGATCTTAAGAAACGACTATTGACAGTCGAATTAGGAAATTCCACGTTAACTAGCTTTAATTCACTAATGAGACAACTAAAACGTTCGAATCATTGTGTTAACGACTCACTTTTCACATGACAAAATTTTTCATACTGTTGATTCATAACTTCTCTATTGTTTTCGATCACCTCTTCAGTACCACCGAACTGCTCTTTTAGTGCATCCCATAACTCCTTTGCACTAATGCAGTGGAGCAGTCCAGCATAGATCTCATTGGGTAAGGCAGATGTAACAATGCTAAGTGCCTTAGCATCCAATTCTATTTTCTGGAAATCCTGCTCCGAGTAATTTTCAGGATTTTTTGGCACTTGAGCATTGGGATCCTCTGTACTGGGAACCATTGGAACATGTGGTCCATATACAACGGATCGCCAACAACCGGTGTTCTGTTGAGCTAAAATGTGACCCATCCGACGCTGCCATATGAAATATTCATTACGTTTTAGCATCGGTGGTTTAAATATAGATCCAATGTTGGATTCTTGTGTGTTTTGAGACATTTCTGCTTGTTTACAACAGATTTGTGTTTTAAAAACTTTGAACGTAATAAAACTTTGTATTCAAGAAAAACTATCAAACTTATTAGCAGGGAGAGCTGATCTTTCAAATCAAATTGATATTAATCAAATTTTGCTTGACCAAGCTCTAATACCAATTGTAGGATCTGAGTTTGAAATTACTTGTAGTTTTTGTTTCAAGGAATGGAAATATGATTGAAAATCAAAGTAAATGCAACGGAATAAAATGGAAAGTTTTACTACAAGTAACGGTTGTTTTTTTTCATCATCATCATGCTTTTCAAGTATGTAAACTTTGCATGTGATTCACAAACTCCCCCCAGCCTATTATAAAGCTTGATAGTGCAGAAAATGGAAGAAGATGATTGGTGTAAAGATCTTTTTAAGAAGACGAATTTCAACTGTTACATTGACACTAGTATTTATACTATCTAACCACTGAGCATCTTTGATGACGTCAGGGTTGATAGTGACATCTAACAATAAAATAAATAACTAGAACCACTGATCTCTAACAACTGATAGTGCTAAAGCACTGTTACATTGAAAGTAAAATAACTAAATTAAACTCTGATGGCTAAGCACTGCTTCCTTTCTTCTGTCAGACCTTTGGCATTTGTGAAGACAGATGTTGCATGAATATCAGAATTTAGAAGGCAGAGTTTAGTCGATCAGAGGTTCTAAGTGCTGATAGAAGGACCAATCCTCGGATAGAGTATTTTGGCTTTATGTCATCTGTTCCTTTGTACAAGTTCAATCCCAACAAAAGAAAAGGATGATGAGTGGTAGAAAAAATCGGTGGGCGCCAATAAAGAAATACCAAGTCTAAACCGAGAGGTTTATCCTTATGGGAGTGGTCTCGCCAATAATGGTTAATCTTTAATCTTTCCTTGATGATGTTCTGAGTGTGATCCGCAAAACAAAACACCGTGAGACTCGTTACAAGGAGGAAAGGTGGGAGGTTCTCCTTGTAACCACCCTCCGACATGAGAATAAATAACGTTTATGAAGAGTAAACGAGTGTGTGTTAAGACTAAAAAAGTGAGAGAGCCGATCCTTAAACCTATAGTCGAAGGTCTGTATTTATAGCCGAAGAGTGTGGAGAGAGAGAGATGGGCTCATGGGTCTTGGGTCGGACGTCACCAATAAGGAATATCCTGTTTCTCTCCTATGACAAGACCGTTAGTGTTCGTAGAGGATATAAACGTTGGCGCATGGTGATTGAAGCACGTTGCCTGGGGGTTGTCCTTATTATCGAGTTTGTCACCAGTTGTGAGTGGAGATCATGGAGCAGTGATGACACAACCTGATTGGTTCCACGTTATTGTCCTTTTGTACTTCTTGTCTCCTGCACGATTGGCCATCATGGGAGTTGTCTGGTCAGGGCCCAGGGCCTGGCGTACGCTAATTGTTTGTCGCTCCTGCCATCGGTACCATTGTACTCGTTTTAACTCTCACTGCGTTGCATGTGCACGTCTGTGCCTACACGCATTCTCTGATTACAACTAAGTATAGTTTTGTTAAGTCTGGGTATGGTCCTTTGTGCGCATGCCTTTTAATGTCCTGCACGGGATTTGGGACTATACCTTTTCACGTTCCTCTATGCCCAGTCAGTCTTTAGACTCGTTCTTATTAGATGACTTAAGTAAAACAAACCAAACCACTATCTATGGACGCATACCCATTAAACTGTACTTGACCCGTAATCAAGATTAAACCAACATTCACCCCCTTAATCTTGATTCGGTTCTTTCTACCTGCTCGATTCTTGCTTGCATTCGTTCTTGCTTTCCATGCTAAAACCGGAATCGGTTTTCTTACTATACATGCTTTCTTGATTAATTCGAATCACTCTTGCTTGCTTTATTCAAATATGTTCTTGCCGACCTTCTATTCGAACACAATGTCCGACCCTACTACTTGCTATGAGACATGTACACATGAATCAGTTCTTGCTTCTTTTCTTGCTACACGAACCACGCGATTTCGATTTCTTACTATCATGCTAAATTTTCATGCTTTAGACTTGCTAACATGCCCTTGCTATCACTTTATATCGATACTTGCAACATGGAATTTTCCTCAAGCTAATCTTGCTCTAAACTTCCTTAATCACGCATGGTTGCTAGCTTACTCTTTTACGGTTGAGAAAAGAAAATAAAAGTGTTGTGTGCTTGGTTTCTTGATTTGCCGCCTTCTTTCTTTCACGATATCCCTTTCACATGCTAGCTTTCTTTTATTTCTTTTCAATTTGGTCACGATTTTGGTCTCGAACTGAACCCAAATCACCAAGCTCATTTTTCTTTTATGTTGTTTCTTATAATTCTTTCTCAACCTTCTTTCTAATGTGTTTCACACAAACTTCTTTCTTGTGACACCGGTCTTTTTCTTTCTTTTGAGACCTTCTTTCTTTCTTGCTAAGCGACGCTGGCCTCTTCCTGGTTACTTTCTTCTACTGATCACAACTTCTAGATAAGCCACTTGCGTCTTCCTGATCTTTCTGTTTGATCCTGGCCTGCTTTGTCTTCAGCCAAAGGGTTGTACCTTTCTCTAAACGACTCGCAAAATGGCCCTCTTTCTTACCCACGCTCTGACAGGCCCTAAGTTTACACACATTCACACAATATGAACACAAGGATTGCTTGCAAACTTTTGTTAATGAAAATTGAGAGTACAAAAGGAATACAAAGCTACTGGTACTACATGCTATTTATAATAGTAAAAATAAAACTAAAGTCCATGCTACTATTCAACGTTTACATAACAACGAATAACACACGTTAGTTTACCAATAAACTCGGTTAGTGGCTGACCAAATCTTCGTCACATTCCACCCCCACGTTCCTTTATGCCCAATCAATCTTTAGAGACTTTTTCTTTATTAGATGACTTAAGGAAGACAAACCAAACCACTATCCATCAACATGTACCTGTTAAACCATATTTAACCCGAAATCAAGATTAAACCCAACAATTCTTTCAAAAAGTGTCTGTAATAAATCAAAATTTTAATTGTATTAATTGTAATATGTTGGGGGAATGATGTTTTAAAATTTGAACCAATTCTTTTAATTTAAAAAAAAAGGGTAAATTACTTTCTGAGTCCCTGTGTTTTCGGGGTTTTAACCACTTGAGTCCAAAATCAAAATGTTTAACGTCCTGAGTCCCTATAGCCACTTTTCTTAACCATTTGAGTCCAATTTTCTAACTCCATCCATCAAGTCTGTTAGCTACAAGGGAAATTTAGTCATTTACACACAAAGTACAACTCTTGTATGCACAAAAGTATAAGGAACAAGTGTGTAATGCATCAAGATTATAATATTATATATAAAATAAATACATACACACACAAACATTTCACACACACACTGTCCATCCCTCATCTCTCTCTCTTTGTCTCTCTCATCTAGACCTTACCACCACCGTTAACACCACTGCACCACCACCATACCCACCGCACCTCCATCACTATCACCACCTTCCGTTGACCGCCAACCACTTGCAAACAACACCTCCACCATTATCACCACCTTCCACACCGCCAACCACCACTGTCGAGATCACCATAAACAGTCAAGACCACCACCAAACTCACTTAACATGATAGAAACGGAAACAGAAACAATCGAGACCACCACCAGATCTAGTCGGAGAGGTGACGAAGATGATGTCGTTTCAGAGTTTTCGTGGTGGCGGTTTTAGGGTTTCAGTGGTAGCGGCTTTGATGGTGACGGTGATGATGTCGGTTTAGGGTTTAAGTGGTGGCAACTTTGATGGTGACGACGGTGTTGTCAGAGGTAGGGCAATGGTGGTGGTTTATTGTACTGATGGTGTTGTTGAAGGTGGGTTCGTAGGTGGGTGGTGTGGTGTTGATGGTGGTGAGCAGATGGAGGTGGTTTAGAGAGGGAAAAAAAGATGAGAGAGAGAGATGGTGCGGTGGTGGAGGTGCAGTGGTGATGGTGGTGGTGTGGCGGTTGTGGTGTCGGAGATGAGTGCTGCAACAGTGATGGTGGTGTTAGGGTTGGTGGTGTGGCAGTGATGGTGATGGTGATGGTGATGGTGGTGTTAGGGTCTAGAGAGAGATGAGGAAGAAAGAGAGGGAGAGTAATTAGAGTGTGTGTGAGTGTGTGTAAGATAATAATAAAAGTAATAATAATATAATAATATGCAGATGCATTTTCATCTTTTAATGAAAAATTAACAAAAATTTCAAACATAGTTAAAAAATTGGACTTAAATGGTTAAGAAAAGTGGCTATAGGGACTCGAGGCGTTAAACATTTTGATTTTGGACTCAAGTGGTTAAAACACTTAAAACACAGGGATTCAAAAAGTAATTTACCCCTTAAAAAATAAACAAAACTTTGAAAACTGAACAAGTAATAATTCTGAAAAGTTATGATTCATAATCCCTTTTAGCACAACACTTGCGATTCATTCTTCGTGTCTTAATGTAATGTTGTAGCAACCTGTGAGTAATTCTATATAAATACACAAAACAACACAATGTTGTTGGTGCTAGTTGTTATGTATTTTTAATAAATTCTCAGTATGTTTGAACCGTTTGATTCACCGTTTGATTCACCTATGAAGCCATCGGGGGTCAAACCTCAAACAAGGGTTATTTTGGTAGGGTCTAACCTCAAACGCTCTGTCTTATGGTATTACGATTTTAGCCTTCTGATTTAAGCTTTTACGTTCTTTGATACCAGACATAATCTATACATCTATATAAAACATTTTCTATGTATAAGATTGTAATTTTACCATGGTTACAAGTTATGAAGCACCATATACGAAGATATGTAAGCCATTTTTTAGGGTTAAATCTGTATATCACCAAAAATTTTATGACGCAAGAGGGTTAATAGGGGGATTTCACCATTCCTACAACGATGATTGAATGCTTTGGTTTTTAGTCGATTCAGTTCCTTCAATCATGTTTTAATTCATGTTCAATTTATACATACAGAGAGAGAATCCTGAATAAATCTCCAGAAAGATAATCGGGGGAAACTAGAACCGGCGAGGAGAGGAAGGGACTTTAACGGTGGTGGTTCGATAAGGCACTACAAGGTCGGCGGTTTTAGGTTCCGGCGATACATGTATGGTTAGGGTTCAGCGGTGGTGACGGCGTTTTACGAACAGCAGGAGGTGGGGTTCCGGTGAGTCGAACTTGACGCGTCGATGGCTTTGATTCCGGCAATGGAAGATCTGGGGATTTAGGGTTATGTTGTTTTTTTTGCCATTCTCGGTACCATTTGCGCATGTGGTGTTGAATAATGAGGTAATTGTTACTATTGTTCACTTTCACTTGCATCTATATTGGTTTTGGTTATTGCTCCATTGATGTTTAAAACTGAAAGGTTTACTTATGCCACCAAGTGCTTGATAAAATGTGTGATCCACGTATGCCGCAATTTGATATTTTAAACTGAAACGTTTACTTACGCCCACCAGTTGCTCGATGAAATGTGTCATCCAAGTTTGCTGCAATTTATATGTGCATATTTGTAATTATATCAGCAGGTATGATCTTTTTAGTGATGATTCCAATGCATTTACTTATAAAAGGCTGGTTTGCCACCCAATTATAGTTACTCGCAAATTGTTTTGTTTTTAAACAGTTAGAATATTATGTAATAATATAGTTATGTAACAAAACCTATTCTTTGATGCTTCATTTTTGTGTTAAACCTTGAAATTAAATCATTAGTTGAACAATTTGATAGATTCGCAGATGCAGAGGCCGGTTGATGGGTTTCATTCTCAGGTACGTAATTGTTTTAAGTTTTAATTGAAGCTGAGATTGATCTTTAACGTGATCGTTTCGTAGGGTATGCAAAAGATTTGATCTTTTGTGAGCCCAGATGAAAATTTGTGTGAATGAATGAGTGTTTAAAATGACTGATGTTTTCTTTTATTGTGAAAGTTTACCATGTTACTTTTCTGGTTGTTTGTTCTCGGGTAAGCTATCTATATTTTGTAGGAATTTGTTATGTTAAACCGAGACCATATTATTTTTGTGGTTGTTTTCCTAGCATTAAGATCTTGATAGCTGCATCTACTTGTTATTTTTTGAAATTTTAAAATACAAATGGAACCAAGCGAATGCATTAAACTTATGTTTTCTTTATATATGATGTGTGAAAAATGACTAGCATTGAGATTTTGACAGTTGCAACTACTTGGTATTTATTGAAATTTAAAAAACATTTTTAAGTTAACTTTAGTATTGTACAGTGAGAAATGGGATGGAAAAGGTATGGCTGTGGCTGTAGTCAAAATGACTGACTCAAGAGCCATATTAATGCAAAGATTTACCAACAGGGATGCAAACCACAATTACTTCCAAAAAAGCAACTTTTTATAGTAGATCAAGA
The DNA here is from genome assembly GCA_947069175.1 of Scalesia atractyloides. Classification (NCBI taxonomy): domain Eukaryota; kingdom Viridiplantae; phylum Streptophyta; class Magnoliopsida; order Asterales; family Asteraceae; genus Scalesia; species Scalesia atractyloides. The sequence goes on from CAMTDV010000006.1 coordinate 17,854,418, forward strand.
TCCAACGTTGTCGACAAAAGGCGAGACCTTTCATAATTTCATCAATGTTCATGATAATTTCCTCAAAAGGAACATTTTATAGCAGATTAAGATCAACGTTGTCGAAAAAAGGCGAGATCTTTCATAATTTCATCAATGTTCATGATATTTTCCTTGATTGTGATCGTGATTCTGTAAGTTCCTTCACGCTTAAACTACTCCCTTTTGCCCATTAAAAGATGCAACAATTGTTCATTTTCCAATGAAGTTTTATTATACAAATTATTAGTATTAGTTTGTATGCATCTGAATACATTTACGATGGCACTCAGCCCATGTGACAGTTTCCTCTCTATTTGTGTTATTTTATCGCAACCCTTTACCCATCAGGGATGAAGCATAACCCCCCCCCCCAAAGAAAAAAAAAACTACCCATTTGAGAATACAGACACGGAGACGTGACTTAGCTGGTGTCTTGTTGAATAGTGGTATCAACTTAGATCCAGTAAGCAAGTCATCAAAGGTAAAGATTATTTGTTGGCTTCATTTTTTATGTGATATTGTGTTAATTTTAGTTGCCTTAGTTTTATTTTATTTTTTTAATTTATAATGTTTTGTAATTTTAGTTGCCTTAGTTTTATTTTATTTTTTTAGTTTATAATGTTTTGTTAATTCTTTTTCTTTTCTATCTATGTTTATACTCTTCGGTCATCACACAGGTGCAAGGTGCAAGTTCTTTTTCTTCAATAATAGCACTCGCTCCTTAGGAGAAGGAACGCATTGTTGACATAGCGTATGTATATATCCATTTGCATCTTCATATTAGTTTTCAAATCTACAATGTTAATCTGGCATTCCTATAACAATTCATAGTGGTTCATTTAGTTAGTATTGTATGATAACAAGCGTGAGAGATCGAAGCGGGTATTTAATCATATGTTGATGCCTAACTGTTGACATGTCTTTTATTACTCGTGCTAATACTAAATTCTGAATTACTAATTATTTTACGTAACTTATTACCAAACATAAAACGATACGATGCTAAAACTGACCCCGCTGCAGCGCGCGGGTCACCCACTAGTTTTCAATTGTTTCTTAACTTTGTCCACTTTGGCGTATATAGGATTTTGGACTGTTTTATTATTGTTCCCAATTAATATGCGTACCTTATTTAAACAAATCAGATAATTCAGAACTTAATATTTAAAACCAACATGCATACCTTAGTTAAATTAATCAGATCGTTCACAACTTAATCTTAAAACCAACAAATGCGAATGTCTAATAAAAATACCACATACAATGTTTGACATCAAAAGTCAGATTGATTTGGCTCGTTGGCTAAGAAGAAAAACAAATCATATGAAGAACAAAATCCACAATGGTTGTAAAAGGCAGAGCCGTGAGTGGTCTCACACATCCATCACACAAAAGTTCCAACTTTCTCAGTAATCGTAAAGAGAAACTGATCCGCTAAGGAGTATGTCAACAAAACAATGACATTCTTCCATTTGTAATGCCATAGGTAAGAACATAAACCATTATCATAAACTTTGCAGTGGAAACAACTTAACATTTAACTCAATATTAAAAAGGAATACGTAAGGTAAGTATATGAAGATGACTTAAACTCCCTTTCGTAGATTGTAAGATTAGTAACTTGGCTGAAAGCAAAGCACATTTCAAGTGGATCCTGAACCAAGAACAAGTGGTAAAACTGTAGAAGGTCCTACTATGTTTATCATGACCACGCGCATCACATAGAGACACCATCCATCTTCTATTCACATATAGTAGCACGTATTATGTTTATAATGAAATTGCAGATGGAATGATGATAATTGTATAACCAACATCTAAAGTTGATCCCTATCGATGAAAATGATACCGAGATTGGGAAACGGATGTCCTTGGACATAATTTGTGCTACTATGATAGACAACATAACATCGTGGCCTACAACATAACATTGTGCCCTGGATGTAATGTCTGGTTTAGTTGGGGTTTGGGCAGTTTTGCACAGAATGTGTGCAAGGAGTTTTTACGATCCTTGCAGCAGTGTAGTAACATAGATGAAATGAGTAGATCTCTACCTTGCACCTCTTGAATGTGCCAACATATGTATCTTCATCTTCCTTGTCACTTGTCAAAGTTTCATTGCTCTGGTGAGGCTACAATTGGACAAGGCACAACCAAGCGGGATACACATTGTTACTATTAATTTTAGCTAAACAATATTTATTGAATATTATCTTATAACATTTTTAAACATATATGATCATGTCGATGTGACTCCGTCGTCTAAGAAAAATATAAATTTCATTAAACTATATTAAGTATATTTAAGTTTTTGTTAGTGTTATTTTAAGATCAGCCCATGCGCATGTTGAATAAAAGTATTAGATTAATTATGAGATATAATGTTTGGCATCATAAGTTACATTATTCAGATGTTTTCTTTATGAGAGGAAAACAAAATAATATGATACAAAAAATGGAAAGAAACGGAAACTGTGATGGTTTATAGAAAAAGAAGTAAAAGTATTTGAAGCTAGGTGTATACAAGCATATGTATAATGTGTGTTTACAAGCATATACAAGGTAACAAGACACCCACCACTTGCATTGGGTCTTTCTTGAACAAACTATTGTAAACATACAACTACTACGTTGAAGGAGTCAAGCCAGCACAAATTGTAGGACGTGAGGACAACACACTGGCACAGAAGTATGACATACAAAGTTACACTCGAAGCACTTAAATATCACATTATACAACAATGGTATCTCACAGACAATGCATTTGCCATCAACATTCACACCTTGTACAAAGGTGAGAGGATGCGGGTGATCTCTGATATAATGACTTCCTCCAAACTTGACATTGATAAACTTGAAGATAGGATTGGTAAAGGATTCTCAGAAGATGTGGATTGCTCACATTGAAGTATTAGCGGGGCACAAGCAGGGTGCATAGATGAAGCACATGTGCTGCAATGATAGAACCACCATTGTGGATTAAATTCATCTTCACAAATCTCACAGAAGTATTCGCGGTCATGGTTTTCAGCTGGATAGTATCTTAGAAGTAGTGGATGTTCATCGTACTTATGTCTAATCCTTCTAGGTAATAGCAAAGCACACTCTGTATGCAAGTAGAAGTCACAAGTGGAACATTGAAAGCCCATCTTCCAATGCATTGAAAATTTACATGCCTTACAATACGGTGAACTTTTAACTCTTTGGAGGAGATGGTTAGGGTGAGCATCATGAGTGATTACATCAGGAATGAAAAGGGACAATTGATATCCACATAATATCCACATTGAATGCATCCATACGCAAAACCATTGGAATATAAACGACAAATTTCACATACAAACATGCCCAAGGATGTTGTAGGAAGCTTTGGCAGGAGAACAAGTGTATGCCTTGGATGGTCATGGTGGTTTTCTATTTTAGAGGGTAGTCTAGTGCACCACTCATGAAGAACAAAGCCACAATGATATTGGGAACACTTGTAAAAGGGTAAATGTGTGATTGGTCTCACACATCCATCACACAAAAGTTCAATCTTTCTCATGGGGTCATGAAGAGAAACATTTTTGTTAAGGAGTGATGCTTGTGTGTCAAAAAGAATTAATGGGTCTTGATGGCTGAACATCTCACCATCAATTTGTCTTTTAAAAACAAATTTACCTCTATTGATAAAAAGGTCCTTTAAAAGGTTAGAGCTCTCATCCGGAAATGGACATTTGATTAAATTAGGATGGTCTTCGTCTTTGAAGCTTTTATATGTTTTGCCAAATCCTGATTAATGGATGACATATTTATAGTTAAATTTAAATTAGTAACGGCTTTTGCATAATATATAGTATTAAAAAGAAAAGAACAGTATGTTGGTCACCTGCAGGCATTAGGATAGACATAAATGCCTCGCTCATTGAAGTCGCACATCGAACATGGATGTAATACCAACATTTATCGCATCTATAGTGCCATTTGTAAGAACTGAAAACACCATCACATATTCTACAACGGGGAAAGAATTTTGCTTTTTTCTCAATATGAGGAAAGGAATAAGCAAGGATAAGTAAATGAGGATGACTGAAACTCTCATTTGTATGTTGTTGGATAAGTAACTTGGTCGGAAGCAAAGCGCAATCCAAGTGGATCTTGAACCAAGAACAAGTGGTACAGTGGTAGAAGGTCCCACTATGTTCATTACCACAAGCATTACAGGCAGATATCATCGGACTAAAATAACGAAGTAGTTGGTGAGGGTGACTTGGGTGGTCAATCTTTTGTTCAGTCATCGTAGAACATATTATGTCCATGCTGAATTTACATATGGAGCAATGGTAACTGTAGAACTTCTCTCGAACAATTTTGCAAATATCACATTCCCATACTCTATCTGTGGCAACAGATACACGAAAAGAGCCTTCAGAAAGTTGAAGTTCCTTAGACAATGTAAGATTGTGGCCAGGATGTAAAGGGTGGTTTTGTTGGGTGGTTGGAAGTTTTGCACAAAATTTGTGGAGGGAGTAGTCACAATCCTTGCAAGAGTAGTAATATAGATGAAATGAATAAATCCCTTCCTTGCACATCATGCATTTGCCAAAATGGTTGTCTTCTACCATAATATCACTATTATCATCATGATCTTCATCTTCATCTTCCTTGTTAGAGTTTTCAATGCTTTGATGAGGCTGCATATGGACAAGGCTGAGCACATGCTCGTGACTAAAGTGCCGGAGCTGCTCCATTGCAACTACATTCGATAAAATATATACATGTTCAATAACACATGGGATCAAGGGTCACATGTTGTACATTTCTTTGTCTTCTACATAATTACAGTATCCAAAAGATAAAAAATTTGGTTACATAATTTCGGTAATCCCTATGTGTTCTTCATCCTAACTAAGGCCTACACCTCATAATTTTCATAGCAGAAAGAACAAGTTGGATCTTTATATCTGTGTTATAACCAAGAACACACAATCAATGCAGATTTAATTTTTATACTAGTTTCACATACATTTATTTTATTGACAAACTCAGGATATGAATCTAGTTTTCTATAGAAAATTTGAGGTCTATCTTAAACACAAGCAATTTGATAATCACTACGAATACATCCACACATATGGCTTTGGGACACATGCAATTCTATCATAGTTTTACTTTTTAATTTGTTGTTTTTCTTATAAATTAAACAACCAACTTTCCTTTTTATTAAAGCAATAACGAATTTTAATAATCCCAACTATTATCCATTTGTCGACAACAGTCCTAGCAAAAAAAAAACCACTAATGTTTAACCTATTGTCAACCAAACAGACCTTTGCTAACAGAATTCTAACCTAGTTAGTTTTTTGGTGACGTAGCATAAACGTTTGTTATTTGATGAGGTGGCTTTTTATGTGACACTCTCATCGACACCTCACCTCCACCTCCGCCACCGTCATCAGCCACCAACACCCATCACCACCACTAGCAACCACCCACCTCACATCCACCACCATCAGCCACCACCACCACTCGCCAACACTTTCACCTCGACCATCACCACCATTCGCCACCACCCACAACGCCTGCAACCTGAAACCATTACCCCCAGAATGACAATGGTTTAATGGTGGTGGTTGGTGTTGTAGACGGGGGTGATGGTGTCGGGTTGCAGGTTTTATGGGTGGTGGCAAACGGTGGTGTTGGAGGTGTGGTGCTGCTGGGTGGTGGTGGCGACGACGGGTAGTGGTGGTGGGGGTGGGGTGGAGATGGGTGGTGGTTGCGGAGGTGATGTGGAGGTGGATGGTGGCGAGTGGTGGTGATGGATGATAATGATGGTGGTGGGCATGCGAGGTGGAGGTGAAAGTGGATGTGAGGTGAGGAGAATGCCACATAAACAACCACCTCATCAAACAACAAAGATTTGTGTCTTGTCACTAAAAAACTAACTGAGTTAGACCTTAATTAGAAAAGATCGTTGGTGGACAATAGGTTAAAAGACGGGACCATCAGTAATTATTTTTATGTTGAGATTGTTGTCGGCCAATAGCAGATAGTTAGAATTATTAAAATCCATTATTAGTTTAGTAAACCAAAAGCATATACAAGAATGATAGAATTGGGCATCTCTTTTTGCCATTTGGGTTTATCTGGGTATGTCTAAACCAAAGAACGGGTCAAACTGGACATCCTAACAAAGTCCTCACAATGGGTCAGATTAGGATAAACAGTGCAACATAAATCTAAATATGAGAGAAACTAAAAGCATGTGTCAGAGGAGACGCCTCACCACCACTTACAGCCGTGAACCACCGGAGCCTCTTTGTCTATCGTCGTGTTTGCCACTTTAGTCCACCACTTCGATTTTAGAGAGTGGGGCGAGAGCTAGAAACGTTAATTTTGAAATTGGCGAGTATAAGCCACCAATTGAACCAAATGGCAAATATGCCAGTGATTCTTACTGATTTCTATTAAACAGATCATCAACATACATCAACATCTTGTTTTAATTTTTATTTAGGACCACCATTTTCATGTCACTAGTGTGTGCATATTTGAGTGAAAGCATCGATTGCTTTATCAAACTTTACAATGTGTTTTCAAGTTTACTAATGGAAAGGGTCGAAAGAAAGCGAAATAATATGTGTTCAAGAGATTTTTAAACAGAAGTGGAACGAATGGAAATTAGACCATCTACCCCAACTTAATCTATGATAAAACCCAACAAATATAGAATTGCAAATTATGCATTTATTTTTTCTTCATTTTAATTTAGCAAATTAGAAATAAATAATCCCACCTTTTTAACATTGGCCGATAATAATCACAAGTCAGTTATTAACCGATAATAATCCGAACTCGTCCATTTATTTTGTAAAATAGTCCATCATTAAAATAGCTTAATGGAGTGAAGTGTTTTTCCAAATTACAAACTGATGTTTTAGAGCTTTTGATCAGAACGAGGATACGAGTCGATTAATGTAAAACTTACCTAGAAATTGTGTTCAAAATGTCTTGATTTTTGTTAATTGGAAGTTTAAACATCCGAATTGAAGTACCGTTTTCGTGGTTCGGGCAGTATTTCAAAGTAAGTTTTACATCACCGTATCCTCGTTCAATAGCCCTAAAATATCGGTTTGTAATTCGGAAAAAAAACTTAATTTCGTTAAGCTATTTTAACGGCGGACTATTTTACAAAAAAATTGACCAGTTCCGATTATTATCGGCAAATAACTGAGTTGGAATTATTATCGGCCAAAGTGAGAAAGTTGAGATTATTTAAATTCAATTTGCCTTTTAATTTTAACATAGAACACATAAAATCTTTATATTTCTTTTCATTTCCTTCTAACTTGGAACAAAAAATAAATGTATTTTTCCTTTTCCATTCATTTACTTTCTCTCCTAAATTCTGTTTGTCTTCTTTTCTTTCATTTTTATAAACTAAGGAACAAATCATTAAGAAGAGAAAGCATCAATTGGTTTTTGGAGGTGGGAGTATTCAGTATAGTCTCATAATATAATTTAGTAAAAATTTAAAAATAAAAGCTAATTGGGACCCCACCCATTTTAGTCAAAACTTCTTTTGACCCAAACACAAATGACCCTTTATTAGAAATACACATTTTGACTCGAATCCATCCTGACCCGAACTGATTGTGACCCATTACCACTCTCAAACCGATCCGTCCGCTTGCTTTATTTGGTATACATCATAGAATCACATCCAAATATCGAAAGAGAAATAGACTTACGTTGTAAAGCAAACGAAACCTAGCCCTCAGAGAAAACTATAGAACATAAAATTGATATTTTGGCCAGTGACATATAGGAACTATATGCATTGAAAACAAGACATAAAATTGTTGTTTTATTCATATTTTGGCCAGTGACTTACAGGAACTATATGCACAGCAACTTATCTTCTCCGATTCTTAAATTTTCATTTTTTTCGTAGAATAACTCTAAACATTATTCAATCCTTGAATTATATGCAAAGCAAGTTATCTACTTAGATTCTTGAAATAACTCTAAATAACATTTATCTACTTAGATTCTTGAAATAATTCTAAATAACATTAATAATAAATCTGTTAAAATAATTCTAAATAACACTAATAATAAATCTGAAATATCTTATCCAAGTCTTATATTTCCATTTTGTTTTTCATAAAATAATTCTAAACACTATTCCATTCTTGAATTGTATCCTAAGCAAGTTATACTCCTCAATTCTTGAAATAATTCTAAATAGCATAAATAATAAATCTAAAAGTTTTGTACAAATTCGATGTTTTAAAATTTAATTGCCATGGTTATATATATTACAAAAACTAATGAGTAGCTAACTAGCTATAATTATAAATAAAAATGAGTAAACTAAGAAAAACTAAATAAATTTATTTACATAGATATTATATAAATTCATGAAATAAAACACACAACTAAACAAATGCGATGAACGACTCCTTCAAAATCCGTTAGTGATAGTGGTTATCCACGAGATGCCATCAATGAAACTCAGTCAATAATAATTTGGTTACCGACAGAATTACCAATGAATTTTAGTGATGGGTTACCGACGAACGCCAATGGATTTTAGCGATGGATTACCGACGGACTTTGAATAAAAGAAATTACCGACGCATATTATAAAGATCATTTAAAAAAATATGCTTAGCGACGATGTATCTGTAACAAATGCGTCACTAATGGTATTAAAAAATTTAAGACATTTTTTTTTGTTTTTCTAGTTAGTTTCAATATATAAATAAATAAAACATGACATAATAAATAAATACAAACATAAATCAAACCAAACAATTTACAAATTAAAAAAAAAATACTGAATTTTCTAAAAAAAAATGCCGTTTCATAATCAATCTTATCACATATGATCATGATTTGCTTTTGGCCACAATGGGAGCCAGAGACTTGGGACGTAGAGTGAAGTTGCAGTAATATATATGCATATACAAGATCAACTATCAAGTTTAAAAACTACAACAACTAAAATGAAAACAACTTGACTACATTGAAAACAAGTTAAACGTATATTAATACGATCAATTTAGATGGTCTGTCAATTCGAGATGGCTAATCTCCCAAAGAAATAGACGAAATAAATAGGACTTTAAATCAATTTTTCTTTGCTCTTTAATCATTAAACATCAAGGCCTTTTCAGACTTCTTACTGGTTCAGCACTTAATGGTTCCCACCACTCATTGATTTAGCAATTAACTAATCAGAAATTGTCAAAAAGCCCCTAACTCAATCTAGTAGCGTTGGAAGATGCATGTCATGCACGTGTGTATTGAGTCAAGTAAATCCAACTATCATGCACTTTCCTGGTGAATAGGACTTTTAGTTTATTTCATTTTCTGTTTACGTCTCTTTAGTCTTGGTTGTTAGGTGGTACTTTAGACTATTTAAAGGCCTTTCCTGCTAGTTCAATTTATCTTGCATCGATCAGAGTATATGTTATGATTGTTGGGTTCGTAGGCTTTTAGGGTAGCCGGCCCTAATTATTAGGCCCACTAAGTTAACTTGTTGAGTAACTAGGAAATTTTAATCTTGTTTTATAAGTACCTATGATGTAATTGTAGGCTGTGTCATTTTGTGAACCGTTATGAGCTTCTAATATAAGTGAAACTCTAGTTGCAACTCGTGGACGTAGGTTATCTTGACCAAATCACGTAAATTCTTGTGTTCTTTATATTCTGCCAGTGTGTGTATATGTGTTTGTTTGTTCGCTTCCGCTCAAGCTTACTCTGAGTTTATTCCCTGGCAACTCGTATCAGAGCCAAAGGTTCAGTTAAACACACGGTTCACATGGTTATCGCAGGAGAGGGAGGGAACTGGACGAGAGGTCTAGAACGGTTGTTGTTGCCGCCGTCGCTGACATGTTTACGGCTCGTACCAAATCTTTGGGTATGGCTCGTAAGGTTTAGAGTTTTTGTTGCAGTTCTGGTGGTTTTGGAGGATTTTTTTTGTGATTAGGGTTCGGTTTTTGAATCCTGGTTATTCGCTGGTTTTACGTTCGGGTTTGCAGGAGAAATCACCGATTCAGGTGCTTCGGTGGTTTTTTGTTTCTTGAAGGTTGCTCGGGCTTCAGGGTGCTTGGTTTCCGTGGTTTTTTCTAGTTTTATCATTTGCTATGGCTGAAGACGGGAAGTTCTGAATCGAGAAGTTCAATGGTACTGATTTTGCATGTGCTTGGTGACTGTGATTTGGACATGGCACTGGAAGAAAAACCTGTTGGAATGGATAAAGCTGCCAAAGCAATTTGGGACTCAAAGGACATTAAGGCAAGAGGTAAAATTACATTATCTTTGACGAGGAGCGTTGCTTTTAATATCATGAAAGAAACAACTGCTCATGGTATGACATCAGCTCTGTCAAACATGTATGAGAAGTCGTCTACCGGTAATAAGGTGTTCTTGATAAGGGAACTATTCACAATGAGAATGAACAAGGGCAATCCAATTGCTGATCATATCGACGAAGTCAATTCGATTTTGTCCAGGATAGCAATTCTGGGCATGAAGTTGGATGATGACACTCAAGTTATGGTTTTATTATCTTCTTTACCTGATACTTGGTCAGGATTTGTGACAATGATCACTGAAAGTGCTGAACTAGAAATTTGAAGTTTGATCGGGTCTAGGATAGTGTTTGGTGAAGACGTTCATCGGTGGAACTCTAGTGGAGGATCTACTTCTTGTATGTTCAGTGTTAGTAGGGGAAGAGGTAATAACAGAAATCGTGGGAGTCGTGGGAAAAACTTTTCTAAAGTGGGAAAGAATGTGAGGTGTTGGAACTGTGGTGAAAAGGGGCATGTTAGAAACGAGTGTCCTGGTCCTTAGAAAGAGGATGGTAAACAGCATGTAAACACTATTGTGTCAGATGGGGAATTTGATGGTGGCGTACTAGTTTGCTGTGAAGAGTCTAAAGACTCTTGGACTATGGATACTGGTTCTTCGTCTCATGTCTTGCACAACGGTCATGTTCTTAATGTTACGGGTATAGGAGATGTCAATCTGAAGACTTCACTAGGCACTACATGGAACTTACAGAATGTCAGGGTAATTTCAGGTTTAATGAAGAAACTTATTTCTATTAGTCAACTGGATAAACGACTAGATGTTAAGTTTGGTAGTGGGAAGTGGAAGATGATTGATGGAAATCTTGTTGTTGCCTGTGAGAGAAGACGGGGATCGTTGTATCTGGTTGAGGTACCTGTTGGGGAGTAACCGTCCCTGTACAACATAATGTCTGGTTTAGTGAATCTAGTAAGTGCAAGAGGGTTCAAATTGAAAACTTGAATCCTGTTGCTTTAGGGATGTCAACTGAATGTGGTCAAGGGTCTAAGTTTAAGCCAGTCAGGGTATTTTGTGGTATTGGGAGCCCGGGCCGTGTTCCGGATACAATCACAAAGAGCTGTTGGGTTTTGAAGACAAAAATTCCGACTGAAGGAAAATGCTCTCATGGACATAGTTTGCAAAATGTGGAGAATGGTATTAAATCTTGGTGTATCTCTAGAACTGGTGGATCATGCAAACCGGTTTACATAGAGTTTTGGTCTGATAAGAATGTTGGGTTGGGCTTGTGAGAGCTTCAACTGGTCTCCCAGGTACTTGTTGAGAGGCGTGGTTGCAACTAGGTGGCTTGGATGTGACTGAAGTCTTAGTCCGTTCTTGGGAACTGGAGAACTGGAGTCTTAGCTTGTTCTTGAAACTGGAGGCTTGGAAAACTTGAACATAAAGATTACTGAAGTTACTAGTGATGGGTTTCTTTGATGTACTTTGTGGACTATGCAAAGCTTCCGAGTGGGAGACTGTTGGGTTTGTAGGCATTAGGGTAGCCGGCCCTAATTACGGTTAGCCGACCTAGTTACTAGACCCACTTAGTTAACTTGTTGACTAAGTAGCAAAACCCTAATCTTGTTCTGTAAATACATATGATATAATTGTATTTTCATTCTATGAACATTTGTGAGCATCTAATAAAAGTGAAACCATAGTTGCAACTCATGGACGTAGGTCCCCTTGACAGAATCACGTAAATTCTTGTGTCTTTATATTCTCCCAGTATGTATATGTGTGTTTTTTCGCTTCCGCTCGAGCCTACTCTGATCCAAGACCCTAACAATGATTATGTAAAGCTCTCTATTACGTATTATATTCCCAAAATTGAGCATTCTAATGGGTGCGACTCATGCCGGTGGTATCCCTAAGACGTCACTTCCAATCTTCAACTATAACAATTTTCCGTAGTTTCAGAAATTTACGAAGTTTTTTTAGTTTTGCAGTGCGCGTAACAATATGTTATATTTCTTATAGAAAGTTTTTTTTGTGTAACAATTACTGACAGATACACTTTTATGTCAGACTGTTACAAATTCTAAAAAGCACTTTTATCAGACCGTTACAAATTCTGAAAACACTTTTATTGTACTTGATTAATCTTTTCCATAGATTAAATGGATGGATGATAAAAATGAGGTTACCTTGGTTTTCTCAACTCCTAATGCTTTTTCTATATCGTTCCCATATATTATATATATACTATACACTAAGATTAAATGAGAACTATAGGAAGATTTGAGAACTGAGAGAACCACTATCAATCAATCAAACTTTGGAAAAAAAATTCTTTTTTTTATTTATATGTTACTAACATTTACCCAAGTAAAAGAAAACTCCAAACAATAAATGTGGATTGACGGTTTCCATACTATTATATCGTAAACTATATATATATATATATATATATATATATATGTATATATTGGTGGGGTTCTAGAATGAACACTAGCGTATTTGTGAACTGAGTGAACAAATCATGACCATTGATTATATCATTATCAAATTCTAGCCATTGATTTACACTTCTGTATTGATAATAGGGAGCTAAGATTTGTTCACTAGTGCTCACAATCAAAGGATTGTTCACAAATATATATAATACATATATATATATATATTATATATGGTAATAAAATGTAAAAAAAATGCACTGTTTTATATAAATATATATATATATATATATTATATATATATATATATATATATATATATATATATATATATATTATTATATATGGTAAGGATCGCACATTTTCCCTAGGCCAAAATGTAAAAAAAATGCAACTGTTTTTTTTTTTTTTTTTTTGGAAAAATTGGAGTTTTTTCTGCTAGGTGTTTGTTTATTTTTTAAGGATATAGACACATGTGTATATTATCAATTTTTAACTATGCATATATTGTATACGTGTTTAAAATTAAAACATAAGCATTGTACATTTATGTTTGAGGGGTAGGATTTGTTGTAGGTATAAGGTTTAGGGGTAAGTTATAAGGTTTAGGGTTTAGTTTTAGTACTTAGGGTTTAGCTTTAGTATTTAGGATTAACGGGTTTATAATTTAGTTTTTAGGGTTTAGCCTGAGGGTTTAGGTTATATCTAAGGTTTAGAGTTTCTATTTAGGGTTTGACGAGCCGGTTTCAGTGTCACTAGAATGAGCTCAATCGGAGTTCGGTTTACCCGATTTCTTACACTTCTTAGGTTAAGGATATATATGTTTCATAGTAGACACATACGTATAGTTTAAACATTAACTATATGCATATGTTAATAATACAAAAAAAAAGCTCTTAAAAACGTGAGTTCATGAGTAAAAAAAATGCCTTGAAGAAACTGTGTTGTTCATAAGCAAATTTCTCAATTAACAAGTGTTTCTCTTTTATATGTATAGGTGTATCAAGGGGAAGACCCACTAAAAAATGGATTTTGTCTAAGTAGCCTAACAAGAATTGTAAAGATGACATGTAACACTCCTAATAACTAGAATCGAAAGGCATTTTGGCCCTAAACCACAAATTTTCACCCTTTTATTTTCTCAAAAATACAAAATAAAATTCTAATACAAAAAAATATATCACAAAAATGTAACATAAAAATCCAATACAAAAAACCTAGCACAAAAATGTTATACAACATAGAAATACAATACATGTTTTTTGGGTTTTTTTAGTTATATATAGGCATAGGATACTCAAATTAAAGATAATAAGATACTCGATTTTACGGTGGAATTTAAAAAAATAATGTTGTAAAAAGTTATATTGTTTAAAAAAGGGAGGGGAATATGCATGTGTCTAGCATGTGGAGAGAGAAAGTGAACACAATAGGCTATTAAAAATATCATTACACCCTTCTTTTTTTCACCACATTTTAATCTTAGTAATTGATTTGAAAAATGAAAAATTAAGATTACTTCTTACTCTGTTTAGGCAAAATGTTTTTTTTTATTTTATCGTACCCCTAAGTGTACATTTGCATGCTACATATATGTATATCATCAATCTACATGTATTTTATTGTTTACAACAATAACCTTATAATATGAAGAAAAAAATTTAAAGAGTTACTTGGTTGATGGTGGTTCTCTCAAGTTCTCAAATAACTTGTGTTTCTCTCAGGTAGGGATGAGATTGGTAAAGTACTTACGTCTGTACTGAATTTGAACAAAACTGTGTACCAAATACCATAGCAAAATACATTGGTACGATACAGGTACAGGTACGAGTATTTCGGTACGGTACCCGTTTTGGTACCATTTTGTTTTAATTTTGTTTTTGAGCACTCGTATGCGTATTAAATAGGTAAAATTTGACAAGAGTACCAATATAGTACTAGTACCAAATAGGTAATATTGGTATGGGTACTATATAGGTAAAATCATTACGAGTACTATAAATATCATAATACGAAATATAACATAATACCAAAAATTAAGGTCTATATAAACTCGGTACCTTACTTACTGAATGTACCGAATACCAAAATCAATAAAACCGGATACGATACATGTACTGAATACCTAAAACCGGTACGAGTACGAGTATGAATACGATACAGGTACAACTACGAGTATTTAGGAAAAAAGTCCATCCCTACTCTCAGATACATATATGAGGATTAAGGGGTTGTTTGTTTACCTCTTAACGAGACTCTTAATGGTTCACACCTCTTAATGGTTCAGCACTTCATGGTTCAGACTGTTTGTTTCGCGATCAGATATCTAAATGGTTCAGACATTTGCCTCTGTATGGTTAAGCATTATACTAAGGCAGAATGGTTAAGACCTCTAATTTGAATTTGTCAGACATTTGTCTTTGAACGGTTAAGCATTATACTGCCTCTTAATGGTTCAGACCTCTTACAGGTTTAGCACTTAATGGTTCAGACCTTTTACTGGTTAGCACTTAGCCATTCAAAAGTTTCCAAACAACCCCTAACCGTTCAGACCATTTAAATTTAAAGGTCTATCTTGTACACAAACACTATGATATTCACTACCAAGACATTCCACATATATGGCCGGCTTAAAAAACTTATGGGCCATTCTATAATAGTTTTACGATTCATTTATGGTTTTCCTTCATAATTAAGCACCCAATCCCATTTTCATAAAACCAAAAGCATATACAAAAATGGAAACTACTTGTGCTATAATGCAGACAAAGCTGGCCTAATCCTCAAAAAAAAACTATTGGAGATAAAACTGATCGAGGAAGACTGATTTATAGTTTATGAAGATAGGAAAGAAATGCACTACATATAGGTATTAATCAAAAAGAATATTTTTCTTTTTTTGTTACAAGAAAGGAATTGAGGGTTATATGAAACCAAGTATTGATTCTTCAATAAAAAAGTGTTTTATTTCACTTTTAAATTGTGTATACAAAGCAAGTTATCCTTGAATTGTATCCGGAGCAAGTTATGTTCTTCAGTTATTGAATTTCCACATAATGATGGTAAATTAGAGTAATAATAAATCAGATTTTTCTTTTTTTTTTTTTGTAAAAATTTATTGTTTTAAAGATTTTAATCAGAATGGTTGTATATACTCCAAAATAATAGTTAGTTGTTAAGGTAGTGAGTCAAAGAAATAAAAAAAATTATTACTTATAAATTGTATTGTTTTATGCAACAAATTTTACAAATTATATCTATTACTTAAGAAAATCAAAACAAATCAAAGAACAGCCATAAATAAATATACAACAACGTATCGACTAAATCTCATAAATAGCAAAGCTATTAGTAGGGTAGGGGGTTTGGAGAGGGTGAGATGGAAATAAATCTTACCTCTATCAATGAGACAGAGATACTGCTTCCAAAGAAACCACGACTCCAACTCAAACAGTAGACAAAAACAAACAAACTATTAAATATAAGAAAAAAAAACTAACAATAACACAAACAAAAACAAGAGTAATGCAAGAGTAACCTAGAAAAAATGAAGCAGACGTAAGATGACACAAAGGCATAAATATAAGAATACAATGACATAAAAAGTCTATCTAAATTATATGAAAATCTAAGTCCCTATTATAGAGCTAAGACACCTATATACCCACCCCCACAAGTCATTAACCTTAATCTTACGCCTCTACAAAATTCTATTATAGACCATGTGAGGATATTCACTACTCTAACTGGCACCGTCGTCTTCTCTTCAAATGTCCAAATCATCTCAATCTCCCATCTTTTATATTATTGGTTATAGTAGCCACCCCTAACATTTCCCTAAAAAAACTTCATTTCGTATTCGGTCTAACATTGTGTGCCCACATATCCACCTAAGCATCCGCATCTCTTCTACTCCATCTTGCACGCATATCTTTTCTTAATGGCCCAAAAGTTTGTCCCATATAACATCACAAGTCTAACTACAATCCTATAAAATTTCCCTTTTAATTTAGATGGAAACCTTTTGTCACACAATACCCCAGTTGCTACTCTCCGTCTACACCATCTAACTTGGATGCGGTGGGCCACATCACTATCTCCCTATCCCTTTGTACAAGCGATTCTAAATATTTGTACTTCGTTTCCCGGGGAACCAGATGCCCCTCAATGGTTAATGGGTTTCCTCGTCGTTGCTACACCATTTCCTCGCCGTTGCTACACCATTTAAATCACAGTATAGGTACTCAATATTAGAGCGACTAATTCTTAAACCTTTATCCTCTAAAGTTGCTCAACATTCCTCTAACCTTGCAAATAAAAGTTGTGATTAATCTCTGAACTAACACAATGTCATCAAAAAAAAACATGCACCGTGGAACTGTCTCATGAAACGACTTTAACAACTCATCCAGGACGATTACGGAAAAAATGAACTCGTTGCAGACCCATGGTGGAGTCCTACCTCCATAGGGAAGAAATCAATATCCCCTACCAGCGCCTGATCACTAGTTTAAGTCCTGTCATACATATCCCTAATTATGTTAATATGCCTCCATGGTACACCTCTACCATCTAAACTATCCCAAATCAGTATACGTGCACACTGTTGTATGCCTTTTCAAGGTCAATGAACACTATATGTAGATCTTGTCTTTTCTCCATATAATTTTTCCATCAAACTTCATAGAATGTGAATCACTTCCGTAATTGACCACCCTGACATGAAACTAACTTTGTCACACCCTCAAATTCCACATGCGGAGTTCTACCATGAGGCGTGTGACAAACCAGGATCACAGTCATTAGTCATACTGAACGACTACTATATGAGTTTGAAAAATTTCCTGCTTGCTCATTAATGAGAAAATACTGTATATACATTTGAATTGCGGAAGCGTAAACAATTACAAAATCAAAATAGCTAATGTAATTTAAAGTTGTGTCCGAAAACAGCAAGTCTTCCACAACAACTTCTGAAAATTTTCAGAATCAGTGGATATCGATATAAGCCTAGAAACAGGTTTAACAGGCTCTGATACCATTTGTAAGTCTCAAATCCGGATCACTACAACGATATCACAACTAGCTTAACTGTTTGGCAGAATCAAACACTCAAACTTGATTACTGATTATGAACATTAAAAGTAATTGATTTATTTAGATCAAGATTATCGATGTATGTTGATAAGATAGTATTATAATAATGGTTTGTTTATTTGAAACTAAATTATGATTAATGAGAAATAAGTAATTAGTGATAGTTATTATAACACTAAATAATTATTAAATAAAGAGCAAATTACAAAAATTGTCCTTTATGTTGACACTATATTGCAAACTATGTCATTTTTCTTCCATATATATACAAGAAACATACTCGATGTTTGCAAACCCTTTCAAGTTATGTCCTTTAGACCTAACACAGTTAGATTTCATGATTAAATTTGACTAAGTCAACCCCACATAAGGGTATTTTGGTCATTCCTAAATGCTAAAATAAATAAACATAAAAAACCAATGAATAAAACAATTTTAAAATTATATATGTATAAACATTTATAAATATATCCAGACACCATATACATGATCCTCTTCTCCTTCTCTCTCTCTATCCTGCCACAACCATCTACCACCACCACAACCCACCTGCTACCAACACCATCGATCTGCACTACCACGATCTGCCACCACAACCGCCTGCCACCTACCCCACCACCACCAACACCACCGATCTGTTGTATATATACACACAGAAACTCCACAAACGCATCCTTCTCTCTCTCCTAAATACCCTACCATCACCACTTACCCCTACCGGCCACCGCCGCCACCGCACACCTCTGCCGCCCTCAAAAACCCTCATCTCCGACAACACAACCAACCCAGCACTCACCTCAAAAACCCTCATCTCCGACAACACAACCAGCCCGCCCGCACACCCCTGCCGCCCTCAACTTCTTATACTTCATCGATGGTGACCTAAGGTACTGCTGTTGCTTGGGTTCTTAAGCAACTCCATCGCCACCTCCGTTTCAGATCTCAAAGGCTCGATCTAGAAACCCTGTTCAGAGAAAACCCCTCCCGTTTAGATCTCAAAGGCTTGACCTTTTTGTTGTCACTTAAGATGGGTGGGTCGCAGGAAAGAGAGGAACAAGCAGGGATTCTTGGTCACGGCGGTAGGTGGTGGTGGTGACCGGAGATCGGCCGGAGAGAGGATAGAGAAAGTGCATGTGTTTGTGTTGAGAGAGAGAGAGGTATTAAAAGAAGAAAGAAATCGAATGTATTTTAAGTTTTTTTATAAAATTGATTTATATAAATAAATGGTAAAATGACTAAAATACCCTTTGTGGGGTTCACTTGGATAAATTTAACTATGAAAACTAATTGTGTTAGGCTAAAGGACATAACTTGCAAGGGTTTGCAAACATCGAGTGCGTTTCTTGTATATATTGAAGACAAAGGATATAGTTTGTAATATAGTGTCAACATAAAGGACGATTTTTGTAATTTACTCTTAAATAAATTGTATGTGATATGATCAACATGATAGGAGATAATATATTTGATCAAGAATTGCTTCGGTTTGAATTCCATCCGATTATGTTTCCAAATCAAGCTTCATATTATAAATATTCATTAGCCTAACATGAACCGTTTAAATCATTTTGAAAATTTTAAACAAACTTCTCAAGGGGTTTTCACGGTTTGCAATGAAGATGTTAGTCGGATGCTTACAATCTTCATCTACGATTAAGGTTTGGACTTTGAACAACTTATGTGTTCGAATTTGGTTTTTCGCTACTTCGTAGTCGGGAATCTAAATTCACTATTATGTGCTATTGAAATTGTTACAATATATGATATTTGATTGAATATAGATATATTATCGTATTGTTGATACACCGCAAGGTGGCCACTGAAACTACTGCACCGCAAGGTGACCACTGAACTACGGAAGGTGCTATTGAATGTGATTATGTGATGGCGACGCACATATCATGTGACGCGCTGAAAAACCTGAATGTGACTAACCCCAAATATGAATGCGACGCACAGAACATGTGACGCACTGAAAAACTGAACGTGACTAACTGTTTGTGTTCTACATATATTGTCTGATATAATAGTTATTATTTAGGAATTGTTTATTGCTTATAGTTGTTGTCCCACTGAGTATTTTACTCAGGCGTGCATATGTCTTTTATGTATGTTAGGTCATAGGTTATTTAGGAAGATCTGGAAGTGGGCTCAAGGGGATTCGAGACTCGCAAGAATTTTCATAAAAATTAACCATGACTTGTATTTATTTTTATTTTATTGAAATAATGTAATGCTTTTTATTGTAATGAAGTAATGTATTAAAAACTGTATACTGTATAAGTGACAGGTATGCCCTAGTCGGGGCAGGGTCCAAGGTGTCTAATGATATTAGAACACTTGTAGGTTGTGAATCACATACGGGACCCAAGGTTGCTAGCATATTTCATTTGGACACAAGTTGTGAGTTCATGTTCCCTCTTTTAATGGTTTTTCAGTTTTTAATCTTTCGGGGGAGAAATATGTTACAAGTGGTATGATAAGCTAAGGAATGAAACACACATAGATCATGTACGAATATGGTAGAACTTAAGTGACCATTAATCACATATACAGAGCGAGGAATGAAATGGGTAGATCTATTGGGTTTTGACGAGCCCCACTCTTGGTCCATGAGACCTTTTTGTGTCCCAGTCGAGGGTAATCGACACAAAAGTCGTCAAGGGTTGGTTCTTCCTATGTCGGCACACATATTAATGTCCTTGCAAAACATTAATGATCAAATATTTCATAGACGCTTTACAACAATATTTTCCAAAACAAGATTTTCAAATGTTCTAAAGATTCATTTGATACAAGACAAAAACACATGAATTCACCAACATTATGTTGACTTTTCAAACTTACATGTATTTTAGGAAATTATTAGAAGCTTGCATGGAATGAGACAAGACCAAGAGTCAAGAAATTGATGTCATCCTTTTGGAAGGGTTTGGTTGACATATTTCACCGTCGCGCGAAATATGGAATGCAAAGCCTTAATTTGTTAAACTATATTTTGTAAACAAGTCAATTTGGTAAACATATAACTTTTGAGTTGTCATTTATGCACAAACTTGTGGCTTGTAACTTCATTTGAATTAATGACATGGATTGTCACACCCCAACTGATGGTGGTAACATCGGGGCGGGACGAAAACAAGATTGCAAGAGACTTCATAACACTATTTGTGACAATATTTAATAATTCAAAATTTCATTGATTTTAAAATGATAATATATTGTTTGAAAGGAAAGGTACAACAAGTTGCAAATAATGAAATGACAAGAAACGAAATACATAAGTTTAAATCTAGGTGTGTTTCTAATCCACTCGAAATATATTTCTTCAACCATCATCATCTAGTTTCCTGCAACACGTATTAAAATAATGATCAATATAAAGTTGGCGAGTATACAAGTTTGATACGTAGCATAATAGCGATTGTATCCAACATCGTAATTTGCATGTATTATTTATTATCATACTATCATGTGCTAACTATATGACAAACCAAAGTTTAACGCAATCGTGCATACCATTATCACCGAAATGACAAGGTTGTAAATAGTTTAATTAACAACACCACAAGAATACGGATGGTGCATTAATCTTATAGCGCTATAATTGTTAAGGTAGGCTAGCAAAGTTAATGAGCATGATAGTCACAAATATACATAGCATGCTACAAGTAGCATGTTTTCATGGATAGAGTGTGATGATAACAAGTATAAACGTGATTCGTGTTTTGTATAAATGTAGATGTTGCGCCCAAAGTGTATAATACGAAAAATGCGATCAAGTATACTCATGGTTTTGCTTTTAAATCCTGCATACGTGAGTTGAAGGTTGAGATTCGAGAACACCGAAGTTACCCTACATCAGCGAAACGGAGGTGTGTAAGCATTCGGTTTTGGTAGAGTGTTCAGATTCGGAATTAAAATGTATTAAAGTATGTATATGAAAATAATTATCTAGCCTTAAACTCTAGTTTTTGACACTATAAGTTTTCATGTGATTCATGGGTCAAACTTGCCCATTAGAATCGTAATGAGAAGTTTAAACTTAGATAATATAACTTATTTTCATGACGTGTAACCATGATTCGGTTAACATCATGAGTTCGGTTATATATATATTTTATATTTTATATGTTATGTAGTATATTTCATAAAGTAAGTCCATCATATAGTGTCACAAATTTCATGGAAATCAAGCATGGAGGTACGATTACCTCTTTATATGTTTCACCAAAGCACAAAGTCTATCAACTTAGTTGGTAAACCCGGTTGGTCATGAATAACAAAAATGAAAACTAACTAATCTACTATCATACTAAGTAGCAAATAAGGACAACCCGGGCGTGTCATTTCCAACATGGAAAATGTTGGAGGCGAGGCGGGGTTAACTTACTTTAGGACTAGCAAACTACTTAGTGAAAATCATCAAGTGAGGTAGGGGGAATGAGTTTGGATAGCCAAGGCTTCCATGGTTCACACCTTTACCAAAACACAAGTCTTGTTATAAGAACTATGGTAAACATGGATGGTTTCATCACTTGTGGGTTGTCTAAACCCTAACAAAATAGAAAATTTGGAGGGTGTTTGCACCTCTAAATTCTTAAGAATCAACTCCTAGAAAGTCTCATAACCTTAGATAGGTTCAAGAACAAGTAGGCACTAGATTTAAACAAGAAAGCATAAGTTTTATAAAAGTTAACAAAGTAATCTTTCAAAACAGAAAGTTTGGACCTTAAAATGATGATGTTCCACCTTAGTTTACCATATTAAACTTGTGGAAACACTCCTAGAGGTGTTCCAAGCTTTGTAGAGGAATAAAAGCTGAAGAAATGATGAAGAAAAGTGAGTTAAAGCTCACTTTTGCACTTAGAGGATTCTGCCTCTATCTTGGATTTCCAGCAGAATTGAGGGTGTTTTGAGAGTGCAAGTGAGTTGGGAAAGTGAAAATGGTAGGATGGATGCTTGTTTATATAGAGATGAGGTAGGGTTTTATGTTAATGTGGGTTTAAAGGTGATTGAGTGAGTTTGGAGGTGGAAGATAATGGCCAATCTGCAACAAGGAAACAACCCGCTGTGGATTTGAGGGTTCGCGTTGCGCGACCAGAAAGGGGGGAGAGCTTGGCGTAGCGCGGCGCCTCTCTTGGCCAGAACTTTGAATTTTTCACATTATGGCCCCTGAACTTTCATTTTGTTATCATTTTATGCCATAACTTTCATAATCGACATGTTGTCAAGTATATAAACGTATGTAAGTATAGTTCGAGTATCGAGAATGTAAGTATGAGTGTTTGCACGTATAATGACTATCATAACACGTATTTAGACGACAGATTGCATGTATTACAAGTATGTATAAAGTATGAATTTCATTACGATCAAAGTCTCGGATTACAAGGTTGGAAAGGAAATACGAACATGATACGAATACAAGTTCCAATAAATAGAAATACGATTACACTTTGTAAATAAGGAAAGTACAAAAAAAGTGAAGTGATACATGGATGGACATCGTACTTATTTATTCATTGGCATGTTTACTTATATCGAATGCAATGAAAACTGATCACGATCACACCTCGCGCTTCCGCCTACGAGCGGGTGTGCGACATACTTCATAATTTCATCCAGAACTGCCTTCTTTTCTTTACTGTCGTTAATGATGCTTCCATTCAGGTCTCTCAACTTGCATGCTATTTCTTCATTCGGTACCATCTGATTTCCAAGGTACTCCAGGGCTTTTCCAAGATCAGTAGACTCAGGGATGTCAACAATTTCAGAGATGGTTCTCGTATATTTTTTTATGTCTTCAATTACAAGAGTTGTCACCATTCCGCATGAGTTTCTTATAGGTCCTTTTTCAAAGGTTTCTTTTTCGAAAGCCTTCTTAAGAATGTTATGCACTTTTTCGTCGCTTGCATTATGGTTGTTAGCTAAAGAAGACATCTTTTGGCGATATGTATTTTCTGAGAAAATACTTGGGTGGTTTATTCTTGCTATGATATTGCCCTACATATGAGGAACGTGTGACCATGAACGAAGTGGGACAAAGTATATTTAAAAAATAAAAAATTGTCTCAGTGGTGTACACTTGGGGATTTATTTGGGTGCCATCCGGGTTGGTTTACTTGAATTAAAGAGCCAATTCTTACATCTGTATTTTGTAAGTATGTAAACATGGTTGTTCATCTACCACATTAAAAGGTATTAAACATGGCGAGTTAATGTGATTTGAACGGTAGGTATAATCTATTAATTTCTCTTTTTATAAATATGTAGACTTGCATTAGCTTCAATAGTGTTATCATATACTCTATCTTTTTGTGTGACTTTCTCATAAGATGACATCATCTTCATCATCACTACCACCAGACGGCAATGTGAAGGGTGAATTAATTGGCAGGTTCTTGTATAATACCTGAAGGATGTATTGTATAATGATGTGTTGAAGTAAAGTTATAAACATTTGTCGAAGTGTATTGACAAAAGAGACAAGGTAACTACAAAACTCAGGTCTGTGCCAACATCTGCAATTCATGACATTGTCGTGCTTTTTACCGTTGACTAGAACAAGAAGGATCCGGAGAAATTAGAAAAAAATGTTGTCATTTTGGATTCCCTATGTGTTCTATTGATTTGAAGTTGCAATTCATAGAATCTTTTTAATTTTGTTTACTGTTATTGTTATGTGTATGCTTTATTGGTTATGTATAAGTTCTTCACGTTGTTAAGTACTCGTTGAAACAATTATTGGTTTTGTGTTTATGGTGGTTTACTCATCCTATTAATTGAAGTTACTATTTGTTTAGTCATAACACGATGGATGCACTGGTCATAGTATTGATAGGTTGTTACTGGTGGTCTGGTCATATAATAACGTATTGCATTTGTTATTTTGTGTTAAAAAAATAGTGGTTAGATATGTTATTTTGTGTTAATAAAATAGTGGTTAGATATTGTGTAGTTAAGGAATAGTGCTTTTGTGGAACGGTTTTTTTAGGAATATTGCCATTTTGTGTTTTGTGTATAATTTTGTTATTGTCGTTTTAGTTTTATATTAGATTTTTATTTGTAGTTGTTTTCTATATATATAACATTGTGTAATACAAAATACGGTGGCTTCGTTGCTTACTAAACTTCCTACTTTTGGATTGTGGTTCCAATACTTTCTCAATAACAAAATGTTACAAAAAAACGCAATGTTTATACAAAAAGACAATGTAGTATATAAAACACAATGTTATACAAAAAACACAAGCACTTGTTAAAAAAATCATTATAAAAAAAACAAAATACCCGTGTATGTTTATATGATTACCTCAAAATTAGAAACAGATTCTTATCTATATGCTTATCTATTAATAACAACTTACTATCCATAGTATATAATAATCACCTACTACCCATAGTAATAGGAATTTTTATTTACGTGGGTTAATTATTAATTGTGGTAATATTTAGGTAGGTTTTCAGTTTTAAAGGAATCACTTTTCATATCTGTTTACTTCTTCTTGTATTTATATTTGAAGCTACATTACAAGTGTATATGAAGGGTCTTCCGTCTCTGCTAATACTGATGAAGATAATGCCAAGACTTTCAGCAAGGGCTGTTACCCGGTGCAAGGTTGTGTGAAAAGATTGTTAGCTGTCTTTTAACGCCTAAGTTTCCTAGGAATCATTGTCATTTCATGCGAATATTAGATGACCAGAAAATAATTACTCTTGACAGATCATCGTGTGAGATTGTTATGTGGATGATGAATCTCCTAAATGTGTTTTAGGCACTAATGTTCACATTCCCTTTAATGGTTATCCATGCAATGTGTTATTTCTAGCAAGTTTGGATGGGATTGTATGTGTTTGCCTAATTAATACTCTTGGGTTGGTTGTTGGAATCCACTAACGCGTGCGTTCAAGATAGTGTTTAAATTCTAATTCTTTGGGCTTTTACATTGTGGATGATGATAGTCTTGAATTTTGTGTGGGCTCTGTTGGCGATTACAATATTATGAACATTAAACACAAATTTCAGGTTGAGTGTTAACATTTTTACATTTAGGGAAGGTTTGAGGTCAACTCCAAGGTTCTTAATTTACAATCCATATGATGTTGACATCTATAGTTTGTATGTAGGGACGTCTTGCGCTAATAAGTTGTATTTTGTATTGACCAAATTCTGGTGTATGGGTAACACATCGATACTTCGTTTAGATGTTGATTCGAAAGTGATTAAAAATGTAGGACTCCCAAATACACTGAGTGTGGAAGCAATAGGTCAGTTGGTTAGTATACGAGATGAACTTCATATGTTGGTTAGTATTGGAACTTTTAGTGTAGATGTTCAATTGTGGAGACTGCAAAATAAAACTTTGTTGAAAGTGCTTTCTTCTATATCCGGTATGTGCATGCCATTGATGATTGGGTCATATGTGCACTATATTGATGGAAATAGCAAGTTAATTATAGTACAATAATGGGGTGAGGTTGTTGAGATAAACGTAAGGACAAAGAAGATACGTGGTTTTTTTCCTATCATCTTTACGTAAGGCTTCAATGGTGCAATCTATACCGAAACTATAGTTTCACCACATGTTTAGTTATGCTATTGTATGTAGTTGTTTTATTGTTTTCTTTATGTTATGCTACTTACTATTATGTTTGTGGTTGTATTTATGTTTGGTATATTTTATTATATGAATATTCAATCTTTAGAAATTAATGTGGTACTTTAATTGATTCTACTTTGTTTAGAATACATTTGTTAATGTTGATTGTATTAAGTTAGTAAATTAAACAAAACAAATTTTATGATTTATACAAGTTATAAAATATTGGAAAAAAAACTGTGTGCCAATAAATATATTATATGTTTGATTGCCATCCTCACAAGGATCCCTAAATAGGAAATTAAATAACAAATATATAATAATAAAATGCACTAATCGCGTTCAATACATAATCAAAATAACAATATAAAAAGTAAACATCGTAGTGTCCCTAATATCTTTTAAGCTGGTATGTATGAAAATTCAAGAATTGTTATACTTACTATTCGTAATTGGATAAGAAGTCATAGTGATTTAAAAATACAGTGAGTTTAGATGTTGATAATCTTAAATACTCGCCTCATTAGACGGGTAAACTATTATCGGAGACCACATGAATATACACAAAGAATCACCCAAGTGTACTAGACGTCTAGACATAAGTATTTAACTTTTTAATATAGACATCATCTAGATAATTAGATAACCTTTAAATAAATCCTTTTTATTAAATAAATAAAGTTATTTTTTAATAATGAATAGTAATTGATGATTTTAGGTATTTGTTTTTTTTATTAGTCGTATTTTTTTAACATTCCAAGTTATTTGCGTGCGTATCGTGATAGTATGTTACCGCGAGCATTGGATTGGTATCGATCTGCTTCATTACAATATGGGTACGATTCATGCCCTCGATATAGAAATCAACACGTGTTCTACATCGACCGAAACGACAAAATGGACATCGGTACTGACACCGATGTTGTTCAAACGGTATCAAGCAGTTCAAATTGGCATGGTACCGGTACCGATATTCAATTATTTTCACAAACAAAATTTTTTAATGAAAAAAATTGAAACTAGAAACCATAAAAATGAATACAAGTATCAGTATCGAAGTTGTTTGGTACGATACGCTACTGATATGATGTTAGTTTATCGAAACAAAAAATAATAAAAATAATTACCGATACCGATCGACGTTGTTCGTTTAGTTTCGGTTCGGCTTACTATGGTAGCGACGCGATATTTGTTATCAAATAAGAAACCATAAAAATTAATACATATCGGTACTGATGTTGTTCAGTTCGGTACAGTATGGTAGCGATTCGATTTTATCGAAAGCAAAAGCAAAAGCAAAAGCAAAGCAATCAAACTAAATACCGGTACCAATACAAATGTTGTCTAGTCTCTTTCGGTTCGAATTGATACGATAGTGGCACAATAGTCATTTTCAATAAAGTTTATACGGAAATGTTGAAAAAAATAAGCATAGAACGCAAGCCAACCGAAGAGATATCAACTGAACAATATCAGTACAGGTATCGATATTCGTTTTTATTTTCTGCGATCGATGTAAGGTTCTCTCTTTGGATTACTATAGCGAGTGTCGATATCATAATGAACCAAACTGATACCAACCTAATTCCTATCGAGACGTGCGGGAGAAAATCACTAGTACCCATGACTTAGTGTTTGAGTGTTCTAGTGGTGTGGTATTTGTCACACATAAAGTGATTTGGTTTCAAATCCTTGAAAATTTAAGGTGAGGTGGTATTTAGATGTTGAAAATGTTCAAAAAATAGTAAATAATTTTTTGTATATTTGATTACAATGACCAGGATATATATATATATATATAAGGAGGGTTATCTTGAGAACACTAAATATTGCGAGAACCGTGAGAACAAATGAGAAAACCAATCAAAATCATTTTTTTAAAACAAACCATATTATTATTAAAATAGAACATTAGAAAAAGAATTTACTTTGTTAAATAATTCATTTTTCCTTTCAAAATCACTCTTAATAAGTTTTTACACATGTATAAATACAACAAATTTTACATCCAATGTGTAAATTTTCTTATATTTACGAATACATGTAAATTCAAATGTGTAAATTTAATTTGTAATATTGTATATCAAATAATAATTATAAGTGTAAAAAGAAATTTTAATTTGAATTTTTTATCAAGTTCTAGTGGTTTTTAAATTCGTTCTCACGGTTCTCGCAATATTTAGCGTTCTCATTTAAACATTGTCGAGTCGATAGTTTTGCCTGATGTAAGTTTTGTTTATGTGCTGATGTAAATTGTTACAACAATAAAAAAAATTACACCTCATAAAAATGTGTGTATCGCCATTTCAATTTTTTTTTTGATAAAATAAGTGGTTTTTTAAGATTTTTGAGAATTTTTTTTTGAAAAACCTTTTGGATGGCCTAGTTATCATAGTTCTCACAACTCAAGGTGGTTCTCATTTTAACCTAACCATAATAATATATATTATATATATATATATATATGTTATATATATAATATATTATATATATATAAATATATATATAATAATAGTGGGGAGGTCCGCGCGTTGCGACGGTATGTCTGTTGTCGCCTCATAGTTGTTATTGGGGTTTGCGGTGTGTATATGGCGCCAGTGGTTATTCGGTATGGTGACGTGAAGTAGAGCAACAACCTAGTAGTATGGTGTAAGCTGTAAATGCAAGTTATTAAAAAAATTGATGCTCATAAATATTGGATCTCGCGCGATTTAGCAACATGATACTCGTTTATATTAGTTCATCAATCATCATGTGATATATTGTATAGTACTTCTATTAGCATTGAATAGTCATGTATTTAATAGCCAAGGGCATGGTTGATTCATAGGCATAACATCCAATGGATTACAACCTTCTAAACAAATTTGACAACAATTCTTTTTATAACATTAACAATATTAACCAACAGTGTTATGTTGTGTTTGAGTTGGCACGTTTAGGTAGTGATCGCCATTTCTAATGGAGAAGTCCCCAATCATTTTCATGCCTAATGGTAAAGTATCAACTCATTACCATTGCTTATGGTGAAGTATCAACTCATCGCCACGGTGAAGTCTGCAACTCATCACCAACCTATGAAGTCTACAACTCATCGTTGTCTCTAATGATGAAGTCTCCTTGACCCCTGACAAGTAAAACTAAGGATTTGAGTAGTGATGCCATTTACAATGATGATGACCCCATTGTGAACAGAAATAAAAAATCTCTCCCTTAGTCCTTTCATTTCCCTCCAAGTTAAAAAATTCAAACATATATCAACACAAAGTGTTAATGTTAAGGTAACACCAGAAGTTCATGTCATATACTATCACATGTTATTAGAATATGGTTGAATCATATACTTTAATTTATAATATAAGAAACGGTAACATTCTTTTATCCATCCCACAAATATAGTTTTGCTAGAAACAAAGTTTTACCATTTTGTCTCAACATTCTTTCAGTGTCTTGTTTGTGATGCCAAAACCAAAGGCTTTTCAACTTGGGGAGAAAGTGGTGGAATTTGGAAGAATACATAGAAATTTTGGAAATTTGAAACTTTTGGCCTAGTTATTTATATTTAAAATTTTGCTTATCGTTAACATTTTTTTGTAACAGGTTGATAAAACAAAGTTAGATTAATCAATTCAAGAGATCCATTTATCATGTGTCGAAATGCAGAAATTTGTTAATCCCTTAATAGCAAATGACTGATTAAATCTCTAAATTCACACAAATACTTAAAAGTCTGTAAAACATTAAATACTAAAAACTTATCTGAAAGCTAAATATGGCAAATGGGTTGAACCTTTAAAAACCTCCTAAATCATTATATTTAAAAATAAGTTTTTTATATCATTTAGAAAATAGAAATGAAGAAGAGGGGTTGCTTGGCTGACCATCTGCATTAATTAAAAGTACATGTTTTATACACAGTTAGGTTCTAACCTCCAACTTATATATCTAATGACTATTTGACTAATCATCGTGTTATAACACATAGACCTAAAAATTCAAGATCACTTGGATGATCTTCACATGATATGATTGACCTAAACAATGACGAAGGAAAGCAACGACTTGACCATTAGAAAGTGTTGATGAGTTGCAAGAAGTGAAAGAAAAAATGTGAGAACCAGTATACATGCAGCATAACCAATATACATGCAAAAATTCTTATCATAAGATGAGGAAATCACCAAAAATTTCAAAGTCTAATGTTGATTTAATAAAACATATTGCAGAGACAGTTCCTGTGAATAGTTAACACTTTTGCATGAGAGGTTAATCTTTCCTCAATATCTCACAGACATGCTTGGTGGAGCTCGGAACCATCCACATGAAAATCATGTGCACGAGTACATGACCATCAGTTTGCACATGCAAGATCATGGTTGCAACCGTCCAAGAGTTGTATCAATCAAGTAAGAGACAACCATGATTTTGAAGTTTGAACTGCATGCTATGAAAGAAAAGAATATGCATAGTAACATACACTAAGATCTGGATTGCAATGTAAACTACATAAATTAATAGTGAAATGAAATTTACCCATAATGAACAAGTAAAGGATTATTCCCACCTTTCGGTGCCCAAAAAATCTATCTCGCAAAATGGTGGTGGCAATGGAGGTATGGTGACAGCAGCGGAGTTGCAGTCGTGGTGGCCCCATCAGCAACAAGTAGGTGGTGATGATAGACAATGATGTTGGATAGGGCTGATCAATTAGACCTAGTTTGAGTTAGCATGTTATAATAGTGTCCCATTTTGATCCATTATTCCATTATATTATTTAAGTAGACCCAAATTCACCCATTTTGACTCATTGTATAACTTCATACATATTGAACCTTAGTATAACTTGGGTTGATCCAAATTAACCCATATAAAAAAATTTTTTTTTCCCGAATTAACCCAATTATTAAGGAAGTGATCATGATTAGCACCACTACCTACATCACACTATAAGGGGACGGGGCGCCTCCGTTGTGAGCCACCACTACGCATGGTGGTGCGTGGAACACGACCACCGCCCAATTTGATCACGCGTGCTCGTTCTAACGCGTTGTGGGCATGACGCGTTGAAAGTTGCAGAATGTGGGGAAGACGTTGGATTGTGAGGGAAATTGTTGGGTGTGGTGAGTGATGGACATTTCGAAAAAAAATCCATCGCTAGTGATGGAATAAAGTTCGATGACTATGACAGGCGTATGATGATTGGATGTTGTGAGTGATGAGTGGGTGGTGAGTGATGGGTGCCCCTACCCCCTTAACAGGTCTATGTTAGTATGTATGCGTCCAGTAGCTGCAGCTCAGCTCCGATTTCAAAAAAAAATAAAAGATGAAAGTTACTATAAGGCCACCCGTACTAGGGCGGCACTTGACGGCAAAATAGGGCATAACGCCCCATAGCGCCGCCGCACACACTACGGCAGGCGCTATGGGGTCTTGAGTTGGAGTCCCCCTATCTAGCATGGAGACCCCATTTATGTGACTGTACCCGTCTCGGGTACTTTTCGGGGACAGAAACGCCATGGGTACCCGTCGGGGACGTTTCCTAAACATTTCCAATGTCGGGGACGTATCTGGTAGAAGTATCCAGACCGTTTCCATTTATTTTTAGGGTTTTAACCCTTTCAAATTCCACAACCGGCCATTAAATAAATAGACCTATCATATTCGACTTCTCTAATCTCTAAATTCTCAAGTCTCATCATCTCTAGTTCTCTATCAATTGCCGATCTCTCACTAGATGAACCGGAATTTTAAAATGAGTTGATTATTGATAATTAATTACATTTGGAAGATGTAGTATTTTTGGAATTTGTTTAATATATTTTTAAGTTTTTATATTTTTTATTGCCGTACCCGTATCTTGAAATTTTGAGTTTTGCCGTTCCTCGTTCCATTATCGCCCCCGTACCCGTTCGGTGCTACTTAGGAGTCCCAACGATGTCAATAGCGATGTTGCCCTTCCTTTCCACTCACACACATATATGTACATACATATGTATGTATAAATTGGAGGGGTTATATAACCCCGTTACCACTACACCCTCTTGTGATATAAAGCCTCATAAAGCCCCCCTCTTGCACTTTTCGCCACTTATCACATAGTGCCCACTAAAGGGATTTATGACTACACATGGTCTAAAGATTAGGAGGTAGCTAGCCGGATTGAGAGAAACGTGCAGAACACTAAATACTACATATTGTCTTTATTCTTTAACCCCTATTAGCTCATGCACCATAGCCTGCAAAAGTTAACATACGAACATTAGTGTTTCTAATATTTCAACCAGCTATTATACTCTTTAACCCCGTATAATATATATTGTAGCCTTTTTCAAACATTCCGTAGTTACAGTATGTTTAATACTTTTTA
The DNA here is from genome assembly GCA_947069175.1 of Scalesia atractyloides. Lineage (NCBI taxonomy): Eukaryota > Viridiplantae > Streptophyta > Magnoliopsida > Asterales > Asteraceae > Scalesia > Scalesia atractyloides. The sequence goes on from CAMTDV010000006.1 coordinate 17,887,240, forward strand.
AACAACAAACAAAATGTAAAAGGGCACATTATAAAAGCGTCTTTCCAGATCTTATTGTTCTACTCTTTTAGAAATGTTTACTTGAGCAAAATTTACGATTTAATGAAGTCCTTGTTAAAAAAGATTGAACTTTCACCATTTAAAAATTATAGTATAGATATAGATTTATAGGGTAAAACACTATATTTTAAAATTTTTAAAATTCCTTTCCACTTAGTTTTTTGCCACCCTTTTTCGTAGAATGTTTATTATAGCATCTATACTAACATGTGACAAAATATTTATTCTAAAGTGAGTCAACTCATGCTAAAAATAGCACATATATCTAGTCATTTTGACTTTGTCAAATAATATCTATACAAAATCTTAATATTCCTTTTAAATTGAGTCAAACCCATGCTAATATATAGCATATATCTAGTAATTTTTTACTTTGACAAATAATATCTATACGAAATCGAAATATTCACCTAGGTTGCTGGAGATTTATAACATAACTAATATTTAATCATTGAATCTATACTATAATACATTTTATAGTTTCCAGTATAATCAAATACAAATATGACATAATTATTCAATAATAGTATAACTGATAAATTTAACTCTTAAAATGATTACATAAGTTTATTGATTTATTTTATTATACTTCTTTGGAATAATCACGTGTACACTAAGCTATCATCTACTTGTACATTTTAATCCGCATGTCAATATTGACCAAAACAAACATCAAAACGTAGACAAAAATGAGCAGGTCATCACAGTACTTTCGATTGTTTTATAACGTCACAGTTTAAGAGATATGACAAGAATTCATAAAAGAATCATAGTGGATAGGGAAAAGTGTAATTACTACCTAATTATCCATAATTTTGTTAAAATTAAGGGACTAAAGCGTAATAAGATGAGAAGATTAAAATGTCATTAATGTTTAAAAGACTAATTCACCCTCATTTTAGGGTTGCGCCTTACGCATTAAGGAGAAAAAAGTTCTTATTTTTTGGGTATTCTAAAATGTCTCTCTCTTATGCATTATAATATAGTTGGGCTTTAATCACTTAAACACTAATGAATCATCTACTTGTACCTCTTAATTCACACGTCAATACTGACCAAGATAACTATCAAAACGTCGACAAAGATAAGTAGGCCGTCACGTTACTTTTGGAATTTTTAAAAACATTATAGTTTATAAGATATGGCAAGAATATGTAGAAGAATTATAAGTTTGTTGTGAAGGGAGAAATGTGTAACTAATTAGCCGTAATTATGTTAAACTTAGGGATTTAAGGATCTATTTAAAAATTAAAAAGAAAAATGTTATTATTTTTTGGGTATCTTAAAATGTTCCTCCCTCGTACATTATAATATATTATAGATAGGTTTGGGAACCCAAGTTAATATAATTAAGAAAAGTGGATTAATCATAGGAAGAGAAAAATGAACTCATAGAAGCTTCATGTGCTATGCAAATTATCATACCCAATGGAGAAGAGAAAGCTCTGACAGGAATCAAAGGCTAATGTCATCCTCACTTGCACCATCATCATAAATCAACTTCAGCGCACGCAACAGGCTCGAGCCATGTTGTATCAACAACAAACGCTACCCCCCCCACACACACACACTCTTGCTTTCTATGCCATGTTTTAGCACAAATACCCCCAAATTCACCTTCACCCGTCACTCTCCAATGGCTTCTTCACCTCTCACTCACTCAATAATCTTCACACAATCCCCAATTTACAAACAAACCCCTGACACATCCTCCTTCAATCTCTATTTATTGGCTTTCTCGGCCTACTTCTAACCTCCCACTCTTTTAATTCAGTTGAAACAAAGGGACGGGTGTTTGAAAGATGAATCGTGTCGAATCCCTTAGCTTCGGATCAGAAGGGCCAAGTGACTCGCTGGCGTTAACTAGGCTTTCCCTGATAGAATGTAAAAGAGTAAACCGTTAGCCTCGCCACGGAGGACCCCGGAGGGGGGATCCATGACCAAGCTCCAAAGTGAGAATTAGTAAACTTGCCCGAGAATAAGGGTTTTCTAACGAGTAACAATCGTCGGAGTGTGCCCGGTATGAATCCAAGTGTATTCAATGCGATTCCAAGAATGTCGGAATTAATATGGTTGTTAGAGTGAATGAGAGAGTAGTAAATGTGAGTGTAATGAATGCATACCATATTCTTCTCTTTTGGGTCTTATATATAAAAAGATGCTCTTATCAAACTGACGTCGTTTAACGGTAACGTCGGAGGCCAGGCTGGTGCCTGGTCTCTGTGGGCATGTGTCGATCATCCAGTGGAAGGATGATCTCCTCATTAAATGTGGCATGCTCCTTCCTCGTACTTGTCCGGCTTGAGGTCATCTCACGTTTGCAGGCATTAATTGTTTCTTGGAGAAGATGACCTCTTGAGGTATGGGGTTAATACAAAGGGCAGTTGGGCTTCGGAGGTTGTTAGTAATGTGCCTTTCCTAAGCTGAGATTAAATAGTCCAAGACGCGGAGGCCCAATCTGGGATCCTCGTCGGCAAATTGTATGGCTTTTGATTGAGTTAACTCTAACGGAAGTTAATGAGCTAAATTAAGAGCATTGAAGATAGAAGGTAGTAACTGAAATAAATGGAGTAGATTACCACTTGTAAAGGAATAAAGGGAAAAAGCAAAATAAGGGTATAAATGAAAGAAGGATATCATTTAGATCAACCCTATTAATTTCCAAGTTGATTATACATTTCGGTTTGTATGCTTTACAGGTTGTACCTTACTTTGTTTTTTCTTTATTTTTTAATTTTTAACCTTACTAGTTTTTATCTTTTACATTTAACTTCAACACTTTTTTCACTTTCAACTTTGATCCTATAAACTTTTCATGTTTTCCAAATTTTTTATTTCACGTTTCGATCTAAATTTTTCGAGTTTACACGCCGCAACGTGCGTATGTGGTTCAAAGTTTTTACCTCTATTTTTTCCTGTTTAACAGTCACGTAGTATTTTACGTTGGCGTCTAAGTTTTGCGCATTGACACACCGCAACGGGCATGCATGGCTTTCTTTTGTCGGTTTTTTTTTTCGTTTTTTATTTCTTTTGTTTTACGAACTTTTACGGTGTTGATGGTCGTTGATGACGGTGTGACATTAATGCTAATTAGCACGGTTTTACGATCTAACATGACGCGAGAGGCTCAGTACCAATTAATATTTAATTTTCAAAAGCAACATAAAAAAATAATATCTACAACCATAAATAGTTAATTAGATAACCTTCAAATAAATTATTGGAGACGCCACATGTTCGTGTCTCTCCGCATCGCTTTTTCCCTTCTCTAATACAAGTTATCAAAGCAAAGCAAGTATAACGTTTAATATTTTTTTATTATAAGGTCGGATTGGAAACATACACAAATAACATCATGCAATGACGGTAAAACCCCGTTACCACTCAAAGTTAGCCGAGATAAAAATATTTGGCAATTTAATTTCATCATTTAAGTCTTTGATGTTAACGGCGAAATATTTCAAAGTTAACGTTGGTGAGTTAAATGTAACGGTCAAAGGCGACAAAGCTAACCGAAGGGGACAGTCAATCTTAATCCCACGTCCCGTTTGAAGCAACGTGAGTAATTTGAGTTCAAAGCTTGGGATATTAATTTCAGATTTATAGTCAAAGATAAAAAGTCATACGATGATGAGTTGATGACTCCACCAATGTGATTTTCGGAGCAACTGCCTCATCGTACTTAAAAACGAATTTCTTTTATATATTTGTTGGTTCTTTCTAAATATTGATTGCATATTAAACATGCATATAAAATCGAATTTCTTTTATATATTTGTTGGTTCCTTTTAAATATTGATTGCATATTAAACATGCATATAACATATTAAATATTTTTGTATTATGACTATTCCATACACATTGAAATTCCTTTTAGAGTAAACCATCAAAATGGTTCGCGAGGTTTGGTCACTTTTGACACTTTTGTCTAAAACTCAAACCCTTTGAATTTGGGTCCCTGTGGTTTCAATTTTGTTGCTATTTTCATCAAAATCAAAATATGATAGACTTTTCAGTTAACATCCAATTTTTTTTTGTCTTTTTCCTCTCTTTTAATGAAAGACAAAATTGTCAGATTTTTTTAGTTTGTTATAATAAAACGTTAAAAGACCATTTTGCTCTTCATTAAAAGGGAGGAAAAAAAGACAAAAAAAAAAACTGGGGATGTTAACTGAAACATTTGATCAGATTTTGATTTTGAAAAAAATAGGAACAAAATTAAAACCGCAGGAACCCAGATTCAAAAGGTTTTAGTTTTGGACTGAAGTGGCAAAAACGACCAAACCCCATATACCATTTTGGCGGTTTACTCTTCCTTTTAAATATTGATTGCATATTAAATATTATACTATGACTATTCCACAAACATTGAAACATTATAACCTAGATACCATCTGTCCTTTTAAGTATTGAGTGCATATTAAATATTTTTGTACTATAACTATTCCACACACATTGAAACATTATAACCTAGATACCATCTCTAGCGGTGTTCGAAAGTTTGGGTCTAGTATTATATGGGCTATTCGGGTTAGGATTTTATTTGTGTGGAACCGAAAACTAAACCAAAATGAATTAAATAAGAATTCAGCTCGAGTTTTGGTTTTCAACCTAATTAAACCATATGTTATTTTACTAAAACTAAACACTATGAAGATCGAATACATCCAACCAATTTTATTGTTTAAACACATATTCACTTTATGGTTTAAACACATATTCACAAAGTGAACTTTAAAGATCATTTTTTTAAAAGGCTAGAGGCATATATAAGAAAAAAACCAACTATGCAACATAGATTACATGATCACGAGAGGGTTTTTAAGCCACTAGCACCAAATGTTCATGAACCTACATACCATCTACCAATTGGTCATAACTATCGCTTCAGTTGACTCTTTCTTCAGTTTGGGCATAGCATTAGAATTCATCCAAGAAGAAATACTATTCATCTTTAAAGAAATCGAAAAAAACAATTTCTAACCACCTTCAAATCGCATTCCACGTCCTCACCGCCAAAGGACATTCGCTAAAAAGATGATCCACCGATTCCACTTATTTAGTACAAATGGAACACAAAACATCTAGAACATCTAAACCTTTGTTGCTGAGATTTATCCTTGTAGGCAAGCGATCAAGAAGTAACCGCCAAATCAATGTATTAACTTTTCTACAAATGAATCGGTTCTATCTAGTCGCTGGATATTTTTCTAGGTGGAAACAACAATCCAAATATTTTGATAACATCTTTAAATATAAAATCCATTTGCATATCCATATCCTAAACCCATCATCTGAATCTTTAGACCAAACTCATAGACGAAGCTCATGCCTTCAGATCTAATTACTTGGAATGTTCGATTCCCCTTGGGAATACAGCGCAAGTTCCATTGCCGTCAGTTGTTCAACATAACTCTTATTGAAGCTCCAAGTTATAGATTCTTTGATGTTTAGTCGAGAGTGCTCATTTCCCACCCAAACATCATGCCAGAAAAAATTGCCGTATCCTCCTTACCAACCTTTTTTTCAAAGGCGACAAAGAGATCACTCTCTTATTATTCAGAAGTTGCAACTATTTAACAATCATGTTCCAAACCCGATTCCCTTTCCCGACCAAGATTCAAATAAAACGTCCCTTTGACAACAACGAATACCATTAATAACACTAACCCACAAAGCATTTGAATGATTAACATACCTACAACGTCATTTTGATAATTGTATTATTTATTGCTATAACTTTAAACAGATAGTTTACTTTATATATTTCAGTACGGCCTAAGAGATACGTTTTTTCGGGGCTCGGAGAGGGCACCTAAATTCTCAGGACCAGCCCTGAAAATGCATCTTTGTTTTTCATATAGAAAGGTTGATCTAAAATTGATTAACTAGAACTTGCCATCCTTGATGACTCTCCGTATTCAACCGAACCATGATCCCTAAGTAATTGAAAGAAAACTGGCTCTCTTCACAATTGGAGAAAGAAGCAATGCAACGCACCTCACATAAGTCAACTCCGATAGCAAATAAACTGTGAAGATCGATTGTAGCCTTCCTTTTGAGTGAACTATGATGATTTGATCAAGGGTAACAACTAAGACTTTGAGAGCGGCCGAACTAAAAACTTCAATTTGGTTTTAGGTGGACAATTAGGCTTCGCTCGTTTAAAATTTGAGTCTTCAAATCAATTTTAGGTTGTCTAGGGATTGAAATCGAACCCAAACCTGTGGGAAAACTTGAAACATTTGGGACATGTATTCGGGTATGAGACCTGATATGAGATTAGCTTTGAATTTTTTGTGCATATGTGGTTAGGTGATATTCGACCCGATTACCTGAAAACATATACTTGTTTACCCGGACCATATACCCAAATTATTTTAATTTAACTTTTTGTATTTCGTTAACCATAGTCTAGTAACGGTTCATTCTAATAGTTTTATTATGTGAAAAATGTTTTTTTTTTCTTTTAGAATATGTATGTTATAGTTTTTTTTACGATACGTAGTATTAACTTATAAGTTTTAAGATTTATATCATCATGAACTTTATTTGTCGTAGACACTTCATTTTTATAGTGGTAATGATATATATGTAATTAATCATATTTTAATGTATCGTAGGTGTAAAGAACGTATAATTATATTCAATTTAGAATGGTTGTTGGACTCAGGATAATGGGTTTGTTGCTGGTCAGGCTGCGTTAAAGGCGGAATCAGGCAAGGTCGCTAAACACGAGAAGGCTTGTTTAGAGAATCAACACGTGTTTATCCCATTCGCTTTTGATACATTTGGGTCCCTAGCCCCAGAGGCTGTGGAATTTCTAAACAGGGTCCAACAGGTTGTGAATAGTAATCTTTCAACCTTTAAGAGCCGTTTCGTCTTTAGTAGGATTGGTTTTGCAATTCAAAAGGGGGTTGCGGCGCAGCTTGTTGCCCGTTTACCTGCCACTTGTTTGTAATTTGTTACTTTGTTATATAATTATAAGCCTGTAAATTCTATTCAAAGCTTAACTCAAAAAAAAAATTTAGAATTCTAAGAAAGAAAATTATTTTGAAATTCATCGGTTAATTTTGTAAGAAACTAATAGATTTATCCGATAGTCGAGAGGTAATTACCTGACATATACGTAACATGTATTGGGTCAGGTAAAAGACTGGGATTATCTATATCTTTTCATTTCCATCACTAGAGTAAACTGATTACAAAAGAGTTAAAAGACTTAGTAAGGTAATGTATTTGGACTGGAATAAAACAAAAACTAAAGAATGGGTTATTCCAAACCAAATTGAGAATTTGTTGAACCCAAGACCAATTTGGTTATTAGATTTCGGTTCTAAACCGAACAAAAAACCAAACGTTAGTTAATTACTTGGTGTGCTGATTCATTTGAGTTGGGGTAAAATAAAACGTAAAGAATGGGTTTTTCGGGTCAACCGAACACTAAATTTGTTTATCCGGAAACCAATTTGGCTATTCGCTTTTGGTTCAAAACTGGACCAAAACCGACTTGGTTATGGTGTTCAGTCCGGATTAATTAGTTTCGAACCATATAATGCACACTCTTAACTACTTGAGTTATATTATAAATCTATTCAATAAATTTTTGGTTGTGTAAAATAAAACCCCCCTTTACCCATTTGTTAGTTTTAAAGATCCGAAATACCACATCCAAACAATGCATGTACGTTTTTTTTATAACCAAAAATCATCTACGTTTGGAGACCCATGTCAATTAAAAGAGTTATAAATCTAGATAGTTTATTTTAAAATATACTCCATGAATATTGAAATTCACACCAAAAGATCAAACATTTTAATAATATATAACCCCACCACTACCAATTTTTTGTATTATTGAATGGTTAGACGTATCTAAGAAAAACTTATACGATTTAAAATGTCATTTTCAGCACATAAAGAAACTATTTATAGACATATAATACATCATCCATTATCTTGAGAAATTTACAATATCCAAAGAAACTATCCGCTATAAAATATGAAAGATAAAAGAAAAAAAAAGAACTCCATAGATCAAACATTTTTTCTTCTTTTTATAGTTGTAATACCAAAAAAAACAATAAACTAATTCATTACCCAAACTTTCTTTTAACAGACAACTAGACATATCCACTCATAATTTCTTACATACGATTTTATATATTTAAAGTCTTTAAAACATCTTACTTCCTTTTGACCCCACAAAAATCAATCACATGATAGAACAAGCAGCCGGATTTTCGTCACTAAACGCTGTGGTGTACCGAACCTCAGTCGAGCTAGCTCGTGCCAGTTGATTGTGCGGATCTTCAACGTATCGAACGTACCCCGCAGGCGCCTTTTTGTCATACACACCTTGTGCGTAGGGATGGGCCACGATATCATATGGTACATATGGCCAAAGCTCAACCTTCTTCCCGGTCCGATAAGCCACACGGGACAACACTTTTGTGGCTCAACGTACCCGACAACTGTAAGCTTGTGTTGTTTTCGCTCCACGCTTACAGATGTCACGCCCTTCATGCCTTCTACCGATCTCCTCACCTTCCTCTCACACCCATCGCAGTCGATCTTCACTTTGATCTCGACAGTCTATCAGAAAAAAAAAAACTAAAGTTAGCTCAAGTAAAAATAATTATAATTATTTATTTAAAATATTTTGTTTTACTCTAAATATATATATCACAAGTCAACATGTCGATGGCAGATAAGAAGGAATGACAAATCAAATTTGACTTTTAGTCAGAGCATGTAAGCCATGCCAAGAGAAAGATCATCAGTGTGAACAACTGAACATGCATGGTGGGCCCCACATCATTAATTACTTTTTAGAATAATTACAAAAATATCTAAACTTTAATTAAACTAATACCATATATTATGGTTGTAATGAGTTAACATGAATCAACTTTATTAATGGGTACAAAAGTTAATCATTAGGGATTTCAATAATTCAAATTTCAAATCATACAACAATATATATTTTAAAAATTGGATTATTAGATTCTATTTTATGAATCTAATCACAAAGTAATAGATATAATTATTAGAAAATAAAAATGGTTGAAAAATATCTAACGCCACCCGATGTAGACTCACGACCCTGGTCACCCCATCTTCATAACACTCCAAACACCCAAACATCACTCCGGGTACGTTATGAAAGGGTTATTGATTCACCATCATCGTAACAAGCGCCAAAGGGTTAGATTGAGGAGGGGAAACGTGATTCTCACCGTTCGGATATATTTATTTTTTAATTTCTTTTATCTTTGTTTAGAATTTTAAAAGGACTTTATTCCACAACATGCAAGTTAGTGGTCAAGAGAGAGGTGAGAAACTTTGCTTTTTTTAGAGTTTCTGGGTTCAAATCCAAGCAAATGGGAATTTTAATACTAACTTGGTGATACTAACATACTAACTACTAACCTTTTTAAAGACATCTTAACCGTACGCTATTAAAAAAAATCACCCTGCTTATGTGTCGTTGATGTGATATGATAAAGTAACTAAAGAATTTATAATTATCACACAACATGTAGCCTTAAAGTTGGAAAATTGGATTCTACTTTATGAATCTGATCATAAACAACTAATAATAATTATTTAAAAATTATAAAGTTCCAATCTTGTAAAATTAAAGATCTACCTAGTTGTACAAATGCTTTTTTAGGTACAAAACACTAAAGCAATAAGAAAAAGCCAAACAAGGCTGTAAGCATCGCTCTTTCACTTTCTTTGTCTACTCTCTCAATATCATACAAGATACAACCTCATAAAGCCAGACAGGTGTCATCACATAACCTTAGCACCAAACAAAAGTATATATATCTACTAATCTACATACAACTACTAATGCACAGTGTACTAACAGAAAGCAGCATACACCTTTATTCAAATTCAAATGTTCAATTTTTAAATCCTTCACTACCAACGAATTTAAGTTCTACTCTAATCAATTAAAATAAATAAATAAATGAGTAAAATGCCAAAATGGTCCTCAAGTTTAGGCCACTTTTGACACTTTCAGGGCAGATCTACCTTATAATAAGGGGTAGCTCCTGCTACCTCTTGACGCTCAAGCAATAGTGTGAATTTTGGAAAAATTTGATTTTTTTTTACGTTTTTTCGATTTCATTACCCCTTTTCTTTAAAACGTTACCACTACAAGAATTTTATAGATCTGCCACTGGCCACTTTAGTCAAAAAATGTAACTTTTTTATCTTGGTCATGTGGTTTCATTTTTGTTGGCATTTTCATCCAATTGACAAACTGAGTTAGAATTTATGTTAAGTTCTCCTCTTTTCGTCGTTTTCCTCATTTAAACGAAGGGTATAATCGTCATTTTATGTCATAATATATTTTAATTAAATGAACAAAACGACAAAAAATTGGAGAAGTTAACATAAAATTCTAACTCAGTTTGCCAATTGAATAAAAATGACAACGAAAATGAAACCTCAGGGACCTAACTACAATAGGTTTCATTTTTAGAATGAAGTGACAAAAGTAAGATAAACTCGAAGAACATTTTAGCATTTTACTCAAAATAAATAAACATATTTTAACTTCTAGATTAATAATCAATGTGTGTATAAGTTCCTGATTAATTTCAAACTTTAGCTAGAAACTCAAACTACAAAAATAACTTTATTTCACACATCGGATCCTAAATCCGATCCCTAATTTGACAATCATGTGCAAGTGTAACTTTACAGAAACGAGCAATAAACCCAAAACACATAGTTTTTTTTTTTTTATTAATAATATTTTACAGCTTAATATCGAAAAAATAGAAGGGTATTTAAAGGATTTATTATACCTGCAACTGCTTGCGTTTTTTGTACTTTTTGTTGCTTCCACTTCCGCAATCGAACATGTTAGAAAGATGATCCAGAGCTCCCATGGCTTTTCTCTGTTTCTGTTTCTCTAGATTCAGATATTTTCTACTGACAATATACTAATCTCACTGATAGCTGTATATTTTTTATTTGTTAACTTCGTCAAAGACGGTTTGAAAAAGGACGATTACTAGCTCCCGTTATTTATAATGGAAATGTAGTTTTCTATTAGCTCCTTGGGATTTGCATATTGGTTCTCAGGACCTTGTAGTTTTGGAAGGTTGCTTTTTAGTCCTTTGAATTTGATTTAAAGTGGAATATAAGGAGAGAAGATAACTTTAAAAGTGGGTTAAAGTTCTGAGAAAATGATATATATGAATTGGATTTGAACTTTCTTTTTTTTTACATCACATACATGTTTCAATTTTGAAACAAATATGAAAATACATGTGGATACTCTTTATCATCTTCACTTCATATATGTTTCTTTTTTTTCTAAATAAAAAAAAAATCAAAAATTACAAAAACGTGTGTTATGAAATTAATCATGGTGTTTTCACTGGATGATAAATTCTGATATATACAAACACGACATGCAAACAATCAAGTTTTAGAACGTCATACATAACTCATTTTTTGCACATATTGTCTTCGAATTGACTTGTATAACCTGTTTAGCTAGATAAATGGTGTTTAGGTTGACATTTTTTAATCTGTTTAATGAAAGATGTCGACTTGTCATCCCCCTTAATTGAGCAGGCTAACTCACAAAATTCTTTTACGACTTCTTTACAATTTACAAATTAGTGAATCACTTTGACCGATTTAGATATAAGTTAACAAGGTTGTGTTTGCGTTACATGCTTTAAATGTGTCATATTTAAAATTGAAATGCCAACACAAACATGCTTAACTCGTCAAGTTGACATGTTAACACTTAGAAAGCAGCTACACATAAATAGGTCTTAAAATATTGTAATTTTACCATATTCTAATTACATGAAGTCATGAACGAGATTAAGATAAAACAACTTTTAAAGTTTAAAAAATAACAAATTCAACTACAAATATACAAGATGTTTAGGGAACAAGAACGAGTTATATACAAGATGTTTAGGGAACAAGAACGACTGCAAATATACAAGATGTTTAAAAAGGTTGAAGGTAGAGGGGGCAAACTAAAAATAAAGTCGGCATAGTGGGGCCCTTAACGAGTCCACGTGTCAAGTTGAATTTAGAGCTGTTATATTGCATGGGGAATTATGCAAATTAGACCGACCATTTGACCCTGATTTCAAAGGTGGCTTCGAATCTTGCGTAGCACGTATGAGATGTGCGTAATATAGCGTATATAAGGGGGTCGTATTGCGAGTATTACTGCGTATGAGGACAAGCGCGTGAAGTAGTTGTGCGATTAGTTTGGTTGTGATTATATTTATTGTTTTAGATTGCGAGAGCTGTGCGTACGTTTATGGAGCGAAAAGCGGTAAAATCGAAAAATCGATAAAGCATAAAAGTTAAAATGTACAAATATAAACACATAAACACAATAAAGTTCAATGATGCGAAAATCGGCGATTGCAGGCTTAAAACGATTTGGAGTGTCTAGGGTTTTGGGACGTTGACTGCCCAAAGTGATTCGATTATTCCTCTGAGCTTGGACGCACGCTTTGGCCTAATAGGTAAATGCTCTCACCGCCTCGCGGCTAACGACATCACCCTCTCGGTTACCACACATTCCAAACTAGTGAAACAATCGAGACTTTGGTGAGATTGAAAATCGATGAGTGGAACTAGTCATTAAGGTGCGGGTTTCAGCCCTAAGTTAACAACTTCGTACCCTAATTGTGGTAAGAGTAACCACGAGGTAGAAATGGAGATTTTCCTGCCGAGAGTAATACGCCGAATGAGCGATTCGATCGAGAGTTCTTGGTTATCACACCTAATCTTGATACAATCAATCGTTTGTGTTATATAATAACTTCCAAGCGTGTATTGTGGTAGCTTTAGGAAAAGCGTATATAGTTTAGTTAACAGGGCTAGATCAGAAACAGAACAGGAGTAAAGTTGTTTGTTTTCGATCGAGATTGGCTTACTTTGTGCGAACTTACCACTTCGTGCGAAGTGCCCAGTTCGTACGAAGTGCACCTTTTCAGTTATGAGAAGGCCCACTTCGTACGAAGTGGCCAGTTCGCACGAACTGGTCAGTTCGTATGGATTAAGATAGGTTTGCACGTCGGGTCTGTTTTCGGGTTCCTAAACCATAGACTAGGCCGAATCAAGCAATTCTACCTAATTCCCTATAGTTATGGCTCTGATACCAATATGTCACACCCTAACCGATGGCGGAATCATCGGGGCGCGGCACTAGGCGAACCAGATTGCTCAAGAGAATCCATAATGACTATTAAATGACAATATTTATAAGGCTCAATTTCCCATACAATTAAACAAACATTCGATAACAGTCATCATGAATACATAATCTCTTAAACAAAATCAAGTTCGACAACCTAGATTTCTTTAGCGTGTTTCTAGAAACCCTATCCATTTGTAGCTCAAATGATCATCAACCTGTCACATACGTTAAAATAAAAGTCAATACAAAATGTAAAGGTGAGCATACTAGTTTAATAACATAATAATAGAGATAAAGCGTTTACGCATAACCAGCACGTGACACGTAGAGGGCGAATCTAAGTTTGCTAACAATAATGATATAAGCTAACCAACATGACTGCGAGGTTGAGTATGTGCGATACGTATTCACAACAACGAATACGCACGTAAAGTGAGTATGCGAGCCTTAACAACCCCGAACCAATCAGGTGCTGAGTCTAGACAATAGTACTATCGTTGCTAAGGGTTGTCTGCAAGTCCTCACTATTCACACATAGCAAACAAACATTCAGCGATTCACGTATAACATGCGAGAGCGGTTAGCGTTTAAATAGTTTAAGCGTTGTGTGTAGCCTGTATTGATATAGAGAACGTATGTAACACCCAAAAGTGCGTTTAAAGCGAAAAAGGGTTCAAGTATACTCACAGTTCCTGCTTAGCAAGTAGGCACAATCTGCTATGGATTGAAGGGAGCGCCGGAACAGCCTGTAGGCGTAATCTGCTATGGATTGAAGGGAGCGCCGGAACAGCCTGTAGGCGAGAACATAAGTGCATCAGTCTTTCGAAGTGCTGAAACGGTCGAAACGGAGTGCGGTGGGATAATAGACAACTTCGTGGAAACTTGTGCTAGTTCACACGAAGTGGCACTTCGTGCGAAGTAGCACCAAGTTCTCACCAGGGTGCACTTCGTGCAAAGTTGCTCCTGGTGTTCACCAGAGGTGCACTTCGTGCGAACTAGGTGCCTAGTTCGTGCAAAGTTGCCCTTTTTGGTGCGAAGTTGGGCTGTTTTGGTGTAAAAAACTGTGTTTCCGCATCGTTCGTCGGGGAAAATCGAGTGTCCATCCTTCCAACCATTAGCTACTGAGTAAACCAAAAGCTAGGGAGGTCTTTTCGCGCAGTTTAGTCACTTTTAAGAACTCGGACTGATTCGTACGAACTAGGACTAATTCGTGCGAAGCAGTCCAGCTCGCAAAGTCGACTGTTTTGCGCCCTTGTGCTTCCGGAACTGAGTTTCCACTTGGAATAGACGTATTTTCGAATCCATTTCAAATGTGTGGTATGACCATGCTTTGTTCCACTAGCTAGTGGAAACACACGTCGGTTTGTCTGTTTATGGTGTAAAAATCAATGTTATAAATAGTTTTTCTCAGATCTAACACTTGGTGAGTTGAAACCATCAAAATTTCTAGCTTGGGAAGCCAAAGCTAAGCCCAATATACTCGTTCAAGTGCAAATCTAAGTTAAAATAAGAGGTTTTATGAAAAAAGATGAAGATTTTCATAAAAGAAGAAGTTTTGATGAAATCGAAGGTAACCTTGTGCAAAATGTAGTGGAAAACATTGTGGTTTACATAAAACAAGTTGTTTCTTACTTGGAAATCCGAGAAAAGCGGGTTGGAGAGGTCTGGTGCAAAGTGGCAGCAAGAGGAGTGTGTGTGGAGGTGCTGGGTATTAATAGGAGAGGAAGAATTTGGAGGCTGGTGGGGCAAGTTCGCACGAAGTGGACCATCACTTCGCACGAACTTAGCCAAATCCCTTGCCTTTTGGTCAAGTTCGTGCGAAGTGAGGGTTCACTTCGTGCGAACTTGCCCTTTAGGCTAGGAATTGTTTCCTAAATTCGTTCGTTGGCTATTGTTCGAAGACTTTTTCGTATTAGATAGTTATGTTAAGCGTTTTGGCGTGATGTTAGGCGTTGTTTTACCATAATAATACGTTAGAGCGAGTTGCGTGAGCGTATACGCATTTTAGCGAGAGTAAACCATATAAAAAACATAAGCATAAATAACATACAACATTACATAGACCATATAATTAACTGCGTTTGCCATTTATGTGATAAGCGAGGTCGTAGGCACGAGTGGTTACCGAACAACAAAGACACTCGGAATATAAAGTAGCATAAGCTACTTTGATTCGTGTAATAGCGAGTATTAAGCGTGATGTTATGCTGCATGATAAAAATGTTCTTGATGCAAAACAAAACCGTTATTAGTATATCGAATCTCTGATTATAAAGCGGTTACAAAACAAATAAACAGAAAATAAGAACAACCAAAAGTTCGGGTTGTTACATTTTCATTGCTATGAATAAATCACACTTGCGAGAACACTTTGGGTTGACATGTATAATTGCACGATAGTTTAGCTAATCAGTTTCAAGTTAACATAATTTCATGATATTGGGGTTGAACCCTATCAAAGGAACAAATGATATAAAGCCAAAAACTACAACAGATGATTAATCATGAATACAGAGGTTCCAAACTCGGATGGAACCCACTTATGAAGCCAAGGTCTGATGTCAAGCACTGTTGAAGCTAAAGTCTGATGATACCAAGCTCATATGAAGAATAAAGCTAAGGTCTGTTGAAGACCAGCAAAGCTTAGGATTGTCAGTGTTTAGAGGTTTATTAGTGTTTATCAATGTAACAGTGTTTATGTATAGCAGATGATAGGTTAATCAGTGGTTAGGGTTAGTTACATTTTGTTAGCAGTCTCTTTCACCTCTGACAACTACAAATATGCTCAGAGGTTAACTTTGTACTATAAATAGATCATGTAGGACCGATCCTGATAGCATAGGAACCTTGATTTGATATCTAATGTCCATAATGGTGGAAACAATATGACATGGTTACCAAATAACAAGAATTACTCAATTAAACGTCAATTTTATTGATAAACTTCAAGTCTCCAGTTTGACAGAGCTTCGCTACTCAGAGCATAAAAGTTACAAATGAAAGACTCAAGCTAGCTATTTATAATAGCACAACTTCGCTGGTGATTGACTGAGTTCGGGCAAACTTGACCTAGTCAATTTCGGCCGAACTTGACATTACAAACACCTTACCAGCGAACTTGACTAACAACTACATAAATACTTGATTTTGCTAGCCTATTCACATCTAATCTATACAGACCCGATATAAGACTAAGACATAGACATTCTGCACCAACAGACTCCCCCTTGGATATAGTCTTTGTCTTTTATTAGTCTCCAACACTCTGTCTTCAATAAAACTTTAACGTTAACGCCCAAAGAAGTTTTTGTACGGATTCTTTCGTCTTTCAAGCTTTGGATCTGGCGTCTGATTAGTAGGTGGCACTTTAGTCATAAATTGGTACCTTTTGAGCCTTGCCGCCCTACCCCTTTCATTAATCTCTTCGATACGCTTCTCTTCTTTCAAAAACTCTACCCGTTCAAGTTCCCTCCAGCTCGATTCCCACATCCTACCAGAGTTAACTTCACATGCATAACAGACATTTACGACCCTCTGATATTGCATAGCTTGTTCTTTTTCACGTTCTTTGAAAACAATCTTGCTGTGGAACAAACACTTGAAGTCTTTTTTTGAGCAATTTACTAGCCACATCGGGTCAAGTATCCTTATCGTTCTCCATAGCCCTCTCATTCCTTCAAACCCAAACATCTCAACCCTTTCCTTCATGATATCCAAATGATCTTCAAATCGTAAAATTATCACAGCTTCACACGTATTTGGATCCACCTGCCATCACTTGAATAAAGGATAAAAGTTCTGTTCGATCCGCATCAGGGGCATATTTCTCATCGCTCTCGGGCGTTTCATGATCAACGTAATGTCTTTCTCCCCAGTCTTTTTGTTAGTTTTGATGCGACGCTTCGGGATAAATGGCTTCCAATATCTAAAACCCTTTGTAGCTTCAAACTTGATCATTTTCCATAGTAACTGATTAATGAATTTCATGTAGTACGTGACATTCCTTGTTTGAACTAGCTCTTCAATGTCCCAGTAAAGTAGTGTCTTGAAATCTGCCAGATATCTGAAGTATTGAACTCCAAATTCTCGTTTAATGGCATACACATTCAGCTCTTTGAACCACCCCCAGCTTAGAATATCTCCCAACGACACATCTTTGTCTCTGGTAAAGAATGCTAGAGGACGTCTAAACTTTCTTTCACGTGGCATCTCTTTAAACCAGGACTTTTTTGCTTGTGCGATCTCTTCCTTTGTCATTGGATTAGGGACTTTTCCATCACGTATCCACTCTTCTATCTTTTCTTTTAGCATATCTGTAACATCCGTCGAAAAAACGGGTTTCCAAAACCCGCTTCGTTTATTAATCGAATATCAAGTTATAAAATTTCGTTGCGTATTTATGATTAATTTTAATTTTAAACAATACATAATTAATAAACATTTTAGAATATAGAAACTAAAATTGTTAAAAAGTAAAAATAAAGTAAATAAAAAAGAAAATAGGCTGCCGGGTTTCGAACCCGGGTCAGCCGGAAGACACAACCAACACACATCTTAACCACACCGTCACTTGACTTGTTTGTGTAAACAATGAATCATATAAAACTTAAGTCGCACCCGTGAATTCATCTGTTTGCGCCAAAACTGAAACCGATAATCGGCTTTCAACTATCCAGACTTTGAGTGATCGCTAATTACTGATTATAACCGATAAATCAATTGCTGCCCACATTCTAATCAATTCAGTCTTCAGTTGCCTTGATTCATATGATTTTTGGGAGTTGAAAACCGAAATCATTTACTTCCAATTTACACAGATAATATCATCGCCTCATAACTCAGAAGCACTCGCAGCACCTTCAATTTCATTTGCGCTCTAATTTCTGTTCGTCGGAAACGTTATCTGATATCGCCGGACTTTCGCTGGAAAACCGGGACATACATCGAATCGGTAAATTTCTCGATTCTTTCATCTTCTATCCATTGTTAGACTTATACTAACTTAAATCCTTCAACCAGAATCGGTCCCAGACGACGTTACCGGATATTCTACACTCGCCGGAAAATCTCTGGACATTTCCAAAAACACGCTGTGAATCGGTACAAACATTTAAACCCTCTGATAATCTTTGTTTAGTAACTCAATTTCACAATTAGTTAATCAAAACTGTTAATTGGTCCGCTCAGACGGAATTCATAAAACAGAGCCGACGACCTTTGCCGGAGTTCTGAGAAAAATATCTTTTCCGGTACATTCATTTCCAAAACCTTCTTTATCCATTACATTTCAATCATTTATATGTTCGTTAATCGAATTAAACAAGAACTGTCGAATATCTATTGTCTGTGTCTTTGAACGAAGAAGATGAAGTCGAACATTAGGTATAAGTTTAATTAAAACAAGATATTAAACCGGGTTAGACACACAGTCCAGTGGTGGACTGTGTGCGCAAACAAAACAAACGTCACGAGTTCGAATCTTGCAACACACCGACTTTCCGAATTAAAACCAATTTTTTTAACTGAATCAGAGTAGGTCCCAGGATGTCTTTAAGATTATTATAAACTGTAAGTTTAACAGATAAGATACACAGGCCAACTGGTTGGGCTGTGCGCTTACAAACCAGAGGACCCGAGTTCGATCCAGTCTCCCTGCAACCGGTTCAACCATTTAAATTCTTTTAATATAAAACCAAATAAATTAAACATTTAATTAGTATATATATATAATTAAAACATAGAATATTTCGGGTTAGACACGTAGCTCAGTTGGTAGAGCTGCGTGCACGCGTACGAGAGGTCTCGGGTTCGAGCCTCACCCAGCGCACACAAGAGTCACTGTCCGACCGGTTAACGGTCCAGTCAACGGACCGGTCAACGGTCAACGGTCAACCCAAAAAGTCAACATTTTTTTATATTTTTATTTATTTATTTAATTTAAAAATCAATTAAAAATACTTAAAAATAATATTTTTAAAGTTAGAAAATGACCTTAAACTCACAAAAATAAATCTAAAAATCCTATTAAAATTGTTAATAAAATCCACTTATTTACCGTACCTTTTCGTTATTACTTAGGTTAGTTATTCCTCGTCGATCAACTCTCTAAACTCGTGCGCATTCAACATCATCAAACGAACGCACCCAATGTGAGTGAATCTCTACAAATTCCCCGTTTTAATCACATTTTGGGGTGTATCATGTGTCACTTATTATTTATTACATTTAAACACTTGTGCATCCATCATATCCATGATCAAATGTGTATCCAATATGTATCAATTATGTGTGGTTAATGTATAGATTAAATTTATTATTTTCAGTACATACATTATCACAGGCTCGTCTGTTCGCCATTACCTATGAGCGGAACGTGGCGTTGCCAACATATGATCGGCTCCGTTTGACTGAGCCTTGATCACACATACATCATCATAGGCCGTCCGTTCCCCATTACCTATGAGCGGAATGTGACGTTGCCAACATATACATTATCATTCATGTCATATACTCATGCAAGGTGGTTTGTTATTGTATGTTTATTTACGTTGCTCACATATGATTATTGCACAATTTTTCCATATTAAATACAACAAGAAATCAATAATAAATGTTTTCTAACAAGGTTCACTCGCCAACTTTTGTTGACCCAAAAACCCCCATTTTTACACATGATACAGGTGATCCAGTTGCAACAAGAAACATATAGGACGGCCTAGAAGAATAAATCAGTTTAGGCTTTGGATTGTTTATTTAGTTACTTTTTCCTTGTAATTGTATGGACTTGTTTGAAATATTGAAGTTGTAATTTGAATTTAATAATTATGAAACATTTTAGTAAACATCATGAGCTTTGGTGATAACCCAATTATGCCCTGACTCTTATTCCACTGCGGGTCGGAGTGTGACAGATTGGTATCAGAGCCATGACTATAGGGATATAGGATAGGTTATTAGACCCTTAGAGCCTATACTATAGTTGATTAGAATTATTTAAATTGTTTATGTGTTACATACAAAATTCATGATGTTTATATGCTTTATGTTTATTGTTACATTCAATGTTATGCAAGCATGTTCATAAGTACATATTACTATACAATGCTCATCATGAATCATATCCTCATGACATATCATATCCATGAGAGCACACACCACACAATTTCCATGAGTTTTGCAACGATTTTTGTATTTTTTTTCAAATCACATCAAAGTGAGTTCTCATGACGGGCATGTAGTAACTGGAAGGGTACAAGTACCGGTAGTCGGAACGTCCTGTCTAGGCTTGGCATTCGTATAAATCCAAAATAAAGGACCAGTTTGCCTACCTGGGGACTAACGATGAGAGTACGAAGGACCTATTAGGCCAAAGCATGCTATACCAAACGTCGTGTGAGCTAACCCTACTTTGAGTTGTCATTGTGTCTACACTTGGACACCCTCCTACCATACATCTCGCAAACATATTTCATGGTTTTCATTCGGGTGATGCGAGTGTTAAACCGCCAACACCAATGTGAATCCTACTAAGCCAATAGTCATGGGGGCCCACATGACTATACAGGCGATGGTATGGAGGACATTGGAGGCCCAAACATGAGCAAACCCAAGACATCCTATGGATGTAGTTGCATTATTTATGATTATGTTATTTCGTTACTTTTAACGACACATGACACCTAAAAAGACTCCTTAAACTCACAATCTTCTTATGTATGTTCCTGTAGATGTCGGCTAGGCAGCAACGTGGGGGTAGAAAGTCAGGAAGGTCAAACGAACGCTTGGCCACCCAAATCGCAAAACAAATGGCCGTGGTGCTTCCTTACATCGTAATTCAAGTCCAACAAGCTCTCGCCGCAAATCCCATCAACCCTCCCAATCAAGACGACCAGAACGTCGACAACCCTCCCTCCAAAAAGTGCTTTTACAAACACTTCAAGTCTTGCGATCCCCCGAAATATGAAGGGACCGAAGGTGTCACTGCTCTCCTCCACTGGTTTGAGGAAATGGAAAACACCTTCCTCAATTGCGATTGTCCCGAGGATCGCAAGGTATGTTACGCAACCGGGAGACTATTTGGAGTAGCTCTTACCTGGTGGAATACAGAAAAAGGTATGAGAGGAATCGAAGATGCAATGGCCTTAACATGGGAGGAGTTAAGGGAAATCATGACGAGACGCTCCTGTCCAAGAAGCGAGATCAAAAAGTCAGAGGATGAATTCCACTCGTTAAAGCAAAAGGAAGGAGATCATACTTCATACAACAAAAGGTTTCTAGAGTTGAACCAAAAGATCCCCAACTTGTTCACCCCAGTATACCGCTTAGTCGAAAACTATATTCGAGGCCTCCCCTCGAAAATTCAAGACTCAGTTCTAAGCACTTCGCCTGCAACACTTGAAGCTGCTATGGAACTAGCTACCGAGCTTACCGAGAATCGCATCCGAAACGGCAAATTTAAGGATGAGAAAAAGAAAGCCCCCATTGAGGGCCAAACTTCAAACCATTCCACCTCCTCCTCAAAGTTTGCTAGTAAGAGGAAACGAAACGGCAGAAACTTTGCTTTCACACAAACAAACTTCCCTATCCCTGCTGCACCCATCACCCAAGTTGCCCCCTCAGCTGCACCATATAAAAAGCCATACTCCGGCCCATACTCAAAATGCAACCGTTGCTAATACCATCACTTTCCCGAACATCCCTGCCAACATTGCACCGGCTGTGGCCGCGCAGGTCACACCATTCAAACCTGTCGCGCACTTCAGCGAACGAACCGCAATCAACCCTCAACCCAAACCCACCATCAGATAGTGGGTCAAGCCCAACAACCTTTACTCCTACCACCTGCCCAACATGTAGCCCAATCCTACTACCAACCCAACTATCTCATGATGCAACCTATGCGGGCTTGTTACAACTGTGGAGACCCGAACCACTTCAGGAACACCTGTCCACGCTTGGTGAACATCATCCATGCCCAAGCTCAAGCAAATCCAGTAAACCAGGCTAACCAAGCTCCTCCACCTGCTAGGGGAAGAGCTTTCAACATCAACGCAAATCAAGCTAGGGCTGACAACAACGTGGTTAACGGTACGTTTCTCATCAATGGTAGTTATGCATCCATGTTATTTGATACTGGCGCGGATAAGAGTTTTGTGTCCTTAGAATTTGAACCCATCCTCAACCAAACTCGCGATAAACTCATGGAATCCATAAAGGTTGAAGTTGCTGACGGAAAACCGGTCTCATTAAACTCTATTATACGCAATTGTACTCTCACCCTAAACGATCACGATTTTCCAGTTGACCTCATTCCTATGAAGTTGGGAAGTTTCGACATTATAATTGGTATGGACTGGCTCAGCCAACATCATGCTCAAGTTGTATGCCGCGAAAAGTTCATTCGCATTCCTCTTGCAAACGGTCAGACTCTACGAATCTTGGAGAAACCCCTTCGAAAGGACTCAAATTAATGTCCTGTCTTCAAGCTCGAAAATATATCCGCAAGAATTATGTCGTATTCCTAACTCATGTCGTCAAAAAGGGAACCAAGGAGAAGAAACTCGAAGACATCCCAGTAGTAAAAGATTTTCCGCAAGTTTTTCCTGACGACATTTCAGGACTTCCTCCCGTGAGAGAAGTCGAATTCCGCATTGATCTTATACCTGGAGCTACACCAGTCGCAAAACCTCCTTATAGGTTAGCCCCATCCGAAATGCAAGAGCTGGCCAGTCTACTGCAAGAGCTGACTGACAAAGGATTCATACGTCCTAGCTCATCACCTTAAGATGCACCTGTCCTTATTGTGAAAAAGAAAGATGGAACGTTTCGCATGTGTATCGACTACAGAGAACTAAACAAGTTAACGGTCAAGAACCGCTACCCATTACCTCGCATCGATGATCTTCTAGACCAACTTCAAGGCGCCACCTGTTTTTCAAAAATCGACCTACGTTCTGGTTATCATCAACTCAGAGTACATGAAGAAGACGTCCCAAAGACCGCCTTCCGAACTCGTTATGGTCATTACGAATTCATGGTCATGCCATTTGGTTTAACCAATGCCCCAACTGTCTTCATGGATCTAATGAATAGAGTCTGCAAACCCTATCTCGACCGTTTTGTCATAGTCTTCATCGACGACATCCTCATCTACTCAAAGTCTAAGTCTGATCATGAACGGCACCTTCGACTCATCCTTACACTCTTAAGGACAGAAAAGCTGTACGCTAAGTTCTCGAAATGTGAATTATGGTTAAGGGAAGTACAATTCCTTGGACACGTCGTCAATGACAAGGGAATTCATGTTGATCCCTCAAAAATCAAGGCAGTACAGGAATGGCAAGCGCCACGTAAACCTACCGAAGTAAGATCATTTCTCGGTTTGGCTGGTTATTATCGCCGTTCCATTGCAAATTTCTCTCGTATTGCTGTACCACTCACGGATTTGACTCATAAAGGAAAGCCCTTCATATGGGGACCCAAACAAGAAGAAGCCTTCCAAACCCTTAAGCAAAAGCTTTGTGACGCACCTATCCTCACACTTCCTGAAGGTTGCGATGACTTTGTAGTATATTGCGACGCATCAGGGCAAGAGCTAGGCTGTGTATTAATGCAAAGAGGAAAAGTGATAGCCTATGCTTCTAGGCAACTCAAAGTTCACGAGAAGAACTACACCACTCACGACCTAGAACTTGGAGCCGTTGTGTTCGCTCTTAAGATATGGAGACATTACCTCTACGGTACCAAGTGTGAAATATACACTGACCACAAGAGCCTCCAACATATCTTTAACCAAAAGGAGTTGAATATGAGGCAACGAAGATGGGTCGAACTTCTTAATGACTACGACTGTGAAATTCGGTATCATCCTGGTAAGGCAAACGTGGTGGCCGATGCGCTCAGTCGAAAGGGTTATGCGAACTCCATTCGTCTTCTATGTTCGCAAATCATAACCGACATCATAGATCAAATCCTAGAAGCCCAACATGTTTCTATAACAGAAAACGACGTACGCAATGAGCTGTCTTGTGGAGCAGAACTTAAAATCGAAATCAAATCCGACGGTATTCTGTACTATCTAGATCGCATATGGATTCCCGATCACAATAACCTTCGTGATTTCCTTATGAATGAGGCGCACAAAACACGATACTCTGTACACCCAGGAGCCGACAAGATGTATCAAGACCTTCGATACACCTACTGGTGGCCTGGCATGAAGAAGGATATCGTTGTTTTGTTTCCAAGTGCCTTACATGTTCCAAAGTAAAAGCTGAACATCAAAGACCCTCAGGACTTCTAGTCCAACCTGAAATACCTGTATGGAAGTGGGAAAACATAACCATGGACTTCATTACCGGGTTACATCGCACCTCCAGTGGGTATGACACTATATGGGTAATCATTGATGGTCTTACAAAATCAGCTCATTTCATTCCGATTCGCGAGGACTTCAAGAACGAGAAGTTAGCTCGTATCTACATCAGCGAGATCGTAAGCCGTCATGGTGTACCGTTAAGCATTATTTCAGATCGTGATGGTCGTTTCACTTCACGAACATGGCAAGCCGTACAAGCCGCTTTGGGTACACGATTAGACCTCAGTACCGCTTACCATCCACAAACTGATGGACAATCTGAACGCACCATCCAAACTCTTGAAGATATGCTTCGAGCATGTGTCATAGACTTCAAAGGGAATTGGGACGCTCATCTACCATTAGTTGAATTTTCGTACAACAACAGCTATCATTCAAGTATCGGCATGGCACCTTTCGAAGCTTTATATGGTCGTAAGTGCCAATCTCCAGTATATTGGCACGAAATTGGAGAAGCTCAAATCACCGGTCCAGAATTGATTCAAGAAACAACAGACAAGATCCATCAAATTCGAAACAATCTTCTAGCAGCACAAAGTCGTCAAAAGAGCTATGCAGACAAATGACGAAAGCCCTTGGAGTTTAACATTGGTGATCAAGTACTTTTAAAAGTATCACCGTGGAAATGAGTAGTTCGTTTTGGCCAGAAGGGCAAGCTAGCACCACGCTACCTAGGACCTTTCAAGATACTCGAAAGAGTAGGACCCGTAGCATACAAGCTTGACTTACCAGAAGAACTCAACAGAATTCACCCCACGTTCCACGTATCAAACTTAAAGAAGTGCCTCGCCGATGAAAACCTCCATATTCCCCTAGAAGATATTCAGATCGATGAATCTATGCACTTCATTGAAAGACCGGTAGAGATCATGGACTTCGGAGAAAAACGTTTAAGACGGAGTCGTATTCCAATTGTTAGGGTACGCTGGGAGTTGAAACGAGGACCTGAGTTTACTTGGGAACGTGAAGACTCAATGCGCGAAAAATACCCACATCTTTTTCCTGTTACCACTACTACTTAAATTTCGGGACAAATTTCTAAAAGTAGGGGATACTGTAACATCCGTCGAAAAACGGGTTTCCAAAACCCGCTTCGTTTATTAATCGAATATCAAGTTATAAAATTTCGTTGCGTATTTATGATTAATTTTAATTTTAAACAATACATAATTAATAAACATTTTAGAATATAGAAACTAAAATTGTTAAAAAGTAAAAATAAAGTAAATAAAAAAGAAAATAGGCTGCCGGGTTTCGAACCCCCAGTCAGCCGGAAGACACAACCAACACACATCTTAACCACTCTGCCACTTGACTTGTTTGTGTAAACAATGAATCATATAAAACTTAAGTCGCACCCGTGAATTCATCTGTTTGCGCCAAAACTGAAACTGATAATCGGCTTTCAACTATCCAGACTTTTGAGTGATCGCTAATTACTGATTATAACCGATAAATCAATTGCTGCCCACATTCTAATCAATTCAATCTTCAGTTGCCTTGATTCATATGATTTTTGGGAGTTGAAAACCGAAATCATTTACTTCCAATTTACACAGATAATATCATCGCCTCATAACTCAGAAGCACTCGCAGCACCTTCAATTTCATTTGCGCTCTAATTTTGTTCGTCGGAAACGTTATCTGATATCGCCGGACTTTCACCGGAAAACCGGGACATACATCGAATCGGTAAATTTCTCGATTCTTTCATCTTCTATCCATTGTTAGACTTATACTAACTTAAATCCTTCAACCAGAATCGGTCCCAGACGACGTTACCGGATATTCTACACTCGACGGAAAATCTCTAGACATTTCCGAAAACACGCTGTGAATCGGTACAAACATCTAAACCCTCTGATAACCTTTGTTTAGTAACTCAATTTCACAATTAGTTAATCAAAACTGTTAATTGGTCCGCTCAGACGGACTTCATAAAACAGAGCCGACGACCTTTGCCGGAATTCTGAGAAAAACATCTTTTCCGGTACATTCATTTCCAAAACCTTCTTTATCCATTACATTTCAATCATTTATACGTTCGTTAATCGAATTAAACAAGAACTGTCGAATATCAATTGTCTGTGTCTTTGAACGAAGAAGATGAAGTCGAACATTAGGTATAAGTTTAATTAAAACAAGATATCAAACCGGGTTAGACACACAGTCCAGTGGTGGACTGTGTGCGCAAACAAAACAAACGTCACGAGTTCGAATCTTGCAACACACCGACTTTCCGAATTAAAACCAATTTTTTTAACTGAATCAGAGTAGGTCCCAGGATGTCTTTAAGATTATTATAAACTGTAAGTTTAACAGATAAGATACACAGGCCAACTGGTTGGGCTGTGCGCTTACAAACCAGAGGACCCGAGTTCGATCCAGTCTCCCTGCAACCGGTTCAACCATTTAAATTCTTTTAATATAAAACCAAATAAATTAAACATTTAATTAGTATATATATATAATTAAAACATAGAATATTTCGGGTTAGACACGTAGCTCAGTTGGTAGAGCTGCGTGCACGCGTACGAGAGGTCTCGGGTTCGAGCCTCACCCAGCGCACACAAGAGTCACTGTCCGACCGGTTAACGGTCCAGTCAACGGACCGGTCAACGGTCAACGGTCAACCCAAAAAGTCAACATTTTTTTATATTTTTATTTATTTATTTAATTTAAAAATCAATTAAAAATACTTAAAAATAATATTTTTAAAGTTAGAAAATGACCTTAAACTCACAAAAATAAATCTAAAAATCCTATTAAAATTGTTAATAAAATCCACTTATTTACCGTACCTTTTCGTTATTACTTAGGTTAGTTATTCCTCGTCGATCAACTCTCTAAACTCGTGCGCATTCAACATCATCAAACGAACGCACCCAATGTGAGTGAATCTCTACAAATTCCCCGTTTTAATCACATTTTGGGGTGTATCATGTGTCACTTATTATTTATTACATTTAAACACTTGTGCATCCATCATATCCATGATCAAATGTGTATCCAATATGTATCAATTATGTGTGGTTAATGTATAGATTAAATTTATTATTTTCAGTACATACATTATCACAGGCTCGTCTGTTCGCCATTACCTATGAGCGGAACGTGGCGTTGCCAACATATGATCGGCTCCGTTTGACTGAGCCTTGATCACACATACATCATCATAGGCCGTCCGTTCCCCATTACCTATGAGCGGAATGTGACGTTGCCAACATATACATTATCATTCATGTCATATACTCATGCAAGGTGGTTTGTTATTGTATGTTTATTTACGTTGCTCACATATGATTATTGCACAATTTTTCCATATTAAATACAACAAGAAATCAATAATAAATGTTTTCTAACAAGGTTCACTCGCCAACTTTTGTTGACCCAAAAACCCCCATTTTTACACATGATACAGGTGATCCAGTTGCAACAAGAAACATATAGGACGGCCTAGAAGAATAAATCAGTTTAGGCTTTGGATTGTTTATTTAGTTACTTTTTCCTTGTAATTGTATGGACTTGTTTGAAATATTGAAGTTGTAATTTGAATTTAATAATTATGAAACATTTTAGTAAACATCATGAGCTTTGGTGATAACCCAATTATGCCCTGACTCTTATTCCACTGCGGGTCGGAGTGTGACAGATTGGTATCAGAGCCATGACTATAGGGATATAGGATAGGTTATTAGACCCTTAGAGCCTATACTATAGTTGATTAGAATTATTTAAATTGTTTATGTGTTACATACAAAATTCATGATGTTTATATGCTTTATGTTTATTGTTACATTCAATGTTATGCAAGCATGTTCATAAGTACATATTACTATACAATGCTCATCATGAATCATATCCTCATGACATATCATATCCATGAGAGCACACACCACACAATTTCCATGAGTTTTGCAACGATTTTTGTATTTTTTTTCAAATCACATCAAAGTGAGTTCTCATGACGGGCATGTAGTAACTGGAAGGGTACAAGTACCGGTAGTCGGAACGTCCTGTCTAGGCTTGGCATTCGTATAAATCCAAAATAAAGGACCAGTTTGCCTACCTGGGGACTAACGATGAGAGTACGAAGGACCTATTAGGCCAAAGCATGCTATACCAAACGTCGTGTGAGCTAACCCTACTTTGAGTTGTCATTGTGTCTACACTTGGACACCCTCCTACCATACATCTCGCAAACATATTTCATGGTTTTCATTCGGGTGATGCGAGTGTTAAACCGCCAACACCAATGTGAATCCTACTAAGCCAATAGTCATGGGGGCCCACATGACTATACAGGCGATGGTATGGAGGACATTGGAGGCCCAAACATGAGCAAACCCAAGACATCCTATGGATGTAGTTGCATTATTTATGATTATGTTATTTCGTTACTTTTAACGACACATGACACCTAAAAAGACTCCTTAAACTCACAATCTTCTTATGTATGTTCCTGTAGATGTCGGCTAGGCAGCAACGTGGGGGTAGAAAGTCAGGAAGGTCAAACGAACGCTTGGCCACCCAAATCGCAAAACAAATGGCCGTGGTGCTTCCTTACATCGTAATTCAAGTCCAACAAGCTCTCGCCGCAAATCCCATCAACCCTCCCAATCAAGACGACCAGAACGTCGACAACCCTCCCTCCAAAAAGTGCTTTTACAAACACTTCAAGTCTTGCGATCCCCCGAAATATGAAGGGACCGAAGGTGTCACTGCTCTCCTCCACTGGTTTGAGGAAATGGAAAACACCTTCCTCAATTGCGATTGTCCCGAGGATCGCAAGGTATGTTACGCAACCGGGAGACTATTTGGAGTAGCTCTTACCTGGTGGAATACAGAAAAAGGTATGAGAGGAATCGAAGATGCAATGGCCTTAACATGGGAGGAGTTAAGGGAAATCATGACGAGACGCTCCTGTCCAAGAAGCGAGATCAAAAAGTCAGAGGATGAATTCCACTCGTTAAAGCAAAAGGAAGGAGATCATACTTCATACAACAAAAGGTTTCTAGAGTTGAACCAAAAGATCCCCAACTTGTTCACCCCAGTATACCGCTTAGTCGAAAACTATATTCGAGGCCTCCCCTCGAAAATTCAAGACTCAGTTCTAAGCACTTCGCCTGCAACACTTGAAGCTGCTATGGAACTAGCTACCGAGCTTACCGAGAATCGCATCCGAAACGGCAAATTTAAGGATGAGAAAAAGAAAGCCCCCATTGAGGGCCAAACTTCAAACCATTCCACCTCCTCCTCAAAGTTTGCTAGTAAGAGGAAACGAAACGGCAGAAACTTTGCTTTCACACAAACAAACTTCCCTATCCCTGCTGCACCCATCACCCAAGTTGCCCCCTCAGCTGCACCATATAAAAAGCCATACTCCGGCCCATACTCAAAATGCAACCGTTGCTAATACCATCACTTTCCCGAACATCCCTGCCAACATTGCACCGGCTGTGGCCGCGCAGGTCACACCATTCAAACCTGTCGCGCACTTCAGCGAACGAACCGCAATCAACCCTCAACCCAAACCCACCATCAGATAGTGGGTCAAGCCCAACAACCTTTACTCCTACCACCTGCCCAACATGTAGCCCAATCCTACTACCAACCCAACTATCTCATGATGCAACCTATGCGGGCTTGTTACAACTGTGGAGACCCGAACCACTTCAGGAACACCTGTCCACGCTTGGTGAACATCATCCATGCCCAAGCTCAAGCAAATCCAGTAAACCAGGCTAACCAAGCTCCTCCACCTGCTAGGGGAAGAGCTTTCAACATCAACGCAAATCAAGCTAGGGCTGACAACAACGTGGTTAACGGTACGTTTCTCATCAATGGTAGTTATGCATCCATGTTATTTGATACTGGCGCGGATAAGAGTTTTGTGTCCTTAGAATTTGAACCCATCCTCAACCAAACTCGCGATAAACTCATGGAATCCATAAAGGTTGAAGTTGCTGACGGAAAACCGGTCTCATTAAACTCTATTATACGCAATTGTACTCTCACCCTAAACGATCACGATTTTCCAGTTGACCTCATTCCTATGAAGTTGGGAAGTTTCGACATTATAATTGGTATGGACTGGCTCAGCCAACATCATGCTCAAGTTGTATGCCGCGAAAAGTTCATTCGCATTCCTCTTGCAAACGGTCAGACTCTACGAATCTTTGGAGAAACCCCTTCGAAAGGACTCAAATTAATGTCCTGTCTTCAAGCTCGAAAATATATCCGCAAGAATTATGTCGTATTCCTAACTCATGTCGTCAAAAAGGGAACCAAGGAGAAGAAACTCGAAGACATCCCAGTAGTAAAAGATTTTCCGCAAGTTTTTCCTGACGACATTTCAGGACTTCCTCCCGTGAGAGAAGTCGAATTCCGCATTGATCTTATACCTGGAGCTACACCAGTCGCAAAACCTCCTTATAGGTTAGCCCCATCCGAAATGCAAGAGCTGGCCAGTCTACTGCAAGAGCTGACTGACAAAGGATTCATACGTCCTAGCTCATCACCTTAAGATGCACCTGTCCTTATTGTGAAAAAGAAAGATGGAACGTTTCGCATGTGTATCGACTACAGAGAACTAAACAAGTTAACGGTCAAGAACCGCTACCCATTACCTCGCATCGATGATCTTCTAGACCAACTTCAAGGCGCCACCTGTTTTTCAAAAATCGACCTACGTTCTGGTTATCATCAACTCAGAGTACATGAAGAAGACGTCCCAAAGACCGCCTTCCGAACTCGTTATGGTCATTACGAATTCATGGTCATGCCATTTGGTTTAACCAATGCCCCAACTGTCTTCATGGATCTAATGAATAGAGTCTGCAAACCCTATCTCGACCGTTTTGTCATAGTCTTCATCGACGACATCCTCATCTACTCAAAGTCTAAGTCTGATCATGAACGGCACCTTCGACTCATCCTTACACTCTTAAGGACAGAAAAGCTGTACGCTAAGTTCTCGAAATGTGAATTATGGTTAAGGGAAGTACAATTCCTTGGACACGTCGTCAATGACAAGGGAATTCATGTTGATCCCTCAAAAATCAAGGCAGTACAGGAATGGCAAGCGCCACGTAAACCTACCGAAGTAAGATCATTTCTCGGTTTGGCTGGTTATTATCGCCGTTCCATTGCAAATTTCTCTCGTATTGCTGTACCACTCACGGATTTGACTCATAAAGGAAAGCCCTTCATATGGGGACCCAAACAAGAAGAAGCCTTCCAAACCCTTAAGCAAAAGCTTTGTGACGCACCTATCCTCACACTTCCTGAAGGTTGCGATGACTTTGTAGTATATTGCGACGCATCAGGGCAAGAGCTAGGCTGTGTATTAATGCAAAGAGGAAAAGTGATAGCCTATGCTTCTAGGCAACTCAAAGTTCACGAGAAGAACTACACCACTCACGACCTAGAACTTGGAGCCGTTGTGTTCGCTCTTAAGATATGGAGACATTACCTCTACGGTACCAAGTGTGAAATATACACTGACCACAAGAGCCTCCAACATATCTTTAACCAAAAGGAGTTGAATATGAGGCAACGAAGATGGGTCGAACTTCTTAATGACTACGACTGTGAAATTCGGTATCATCCTGGTAAGGCAAACGTGGTGGCCGATGCGCTCAGTCGAAAGGGTTATGCGAACTCCATTCGTCTTCTATGTTCGCAAATCATAACCGACATCATAGATCAAATCCTAGAAGCCCAACATGTTTCTATAACAGAAAACGACGTACGCAATGAGCTGTCTTGTGGAGCAGAACTTAAAATCGAAATCAAATCCGACGGTATTCTGTACTATCTAGATCGCATATGGATTCCCGATCACAATAACCTTCGTGATTTCCTTATGAATGAGGCGCACAAAACACGATACTCTGTACACCCAGGAGCCGACAAGATGTATCAAGACCTTCGATACACCTACTGGTGGCCTGGCATGAAGAAGGATATCGTTGTTTTTGTTTCCAAGTGCCTTACATGTTCCAAAGTAAAAGCTGAACATCAAAGACCCTCAGGACTTCTAGTCCAACCTGAAATACCTGTATGGAAGTGGGAAAACATAACCATGGACTTCATTACCGGGTTACATCGCACCTCCAGTGGGTATGACACTATATGGGTAATCATTGATGGTCTTACAAAATCAGCTCATTTCATTCCGATTCGCGAGGACTTCAAGAACGAGAAGTTAGCTCGTATCTACATCAGCGAGATCGTAAGCCGTCATGGTGTACCGTTAAGCATTATTTCAGATCGTGATGGTCGTTTCACTTCACGAACATGGCAAGCCGTACAAGCCGCTTTGGGTACACGATTAGACCTCAGTACCGCTTACCATCCACAAACTGATGGACAATCTGAACGCACCATCCAAACTCTTGAAGATATGCTTCGAGCATGTGTCATAGACTTCAAAGGGAATTGGGACGCTCATCTACCATTAGTTGAATTTTCGTACAACAACAGCTATCATTCAAGTATCGGCATGGCACCTTTCGAAGCTTTATATGGTCGTAAGTGCCAATCTCCAGTATATTGGCACGAAATTGGAGAAGCTCAAATCACCGGTCCAGAATTGATTCAAGAAACAACAGACAAGATCCATCAAATTCGAAACAATCTTCTAGCAGCACAAAGTCGTCAAAAGAGCTATGCAGACAAATGACGAAAGCCCTTGGAGTTTAACATTGGTGATCAAGTACTTTTAAAAGTATCACCGTGGAAATGAGTAGTTCGTTTTGGCCAGAAGGGCAAGCTAGCACCACGCTACCTAGGACCTTTCAAGATACTCGAAAGAGTAGGACCCGTAGCATACAAGCTTGACTTACCAGAAGAACTCAACAGAATTCACCCCACGTTCCACGTATCAAACTTAAAGAAGTGCCTCGCCGATGAAAACCTCCATATTCCCCTAGAAGATATTCAGATCGATGAATCTATGCACTTCATTGAAAGACCGGTAGAGATCATGGACTTCGGAGAAAAACGTTTAAGACGGAGTCGTATTCCAATTGTTAGGGTACGCTGGGAGTTGAAACGAGGACCTGAGTTTACTTGGGAACGTGAAGACTCAATGCGCGAAAAATACCCACATCTTTTTCCTGTTACCACTACTACTTAAATTTCGGGACAAATTTCTAAAAGTAGGGGATACTGTAACATCCGTCGAAAAACGGGTTTCCAAAACCCGCTTCGTTTATTAATCGAATATCAAGTTATAAAATTTCGTTGCGTATTTATGATTAATTTTAATTTTAAACAATACATAATTAATAAACATTTTAGAATATAGAAACTAAAATTGTTAAAAAGTAAAAATAAAGTAAATAAAAAAGAAAATAGGCTGCCGGGTTTCGAACCCCCGAGTCAGCCGGAAGACACAACCAACACACATCTTAACCACTCTGCCACTTGACTTGTTTGTGTAAACAATGAATCATATAAAACTTAAGTCGCACCCGTGAATTCATCTGTTTGCGCCAAAACTGAAACTGATAATCGGCTTTCAACTATCCAGACTTTTGAGTGATCGCTAATTACTGATTATAACCGATAAATCAATTGCTGCCCACATTCTAATCAATTCAATCTTCAGTTGCCTTGATTCATATGATTTTTGGGAGTTGAAAACCGAAATCATTTACTTCCAATTTACACAGATAATATCATCGCCTCATAACTCAGAAGCACTCGCAGCACCTTCAATTTCATTTGCGCTCTAATTTCTCGTTCGTCGGAAACGTTATCTGATATCGCCGGACTTTCACCGGAAAACCGGGACATACATCGAATCGGTAAATTTCTCGATTCTTTCATCTTCTATCCATTGTTAGACTTATACTAACTTAAATCCTTCAACCAGAATCGGTCCCAGACGACGTTACCGGATATTCTACACTCGACGGAAAATCTCTAGACATTTCCGAAAACACGCTGTGAATCGGTACAAACATCTAAACCCTCTGATAACCTTTGTTTAGTAACTCAATTTCACAATTAGTTAATCAAAACTGTTAATTGGTCCGCTCAGACGGACTTCATAAAACAGAGCCGACGACCTTTGCCGGAATTCTGAGAAAAACATCTTTTCCGGTACATTCATTTCCAAAACCTTCTTTATCCATTACATTTCAATCATTTATACGTTCGTTAATCGAATTAAACAAGAACTGTCGAATATCAATTGTCTGTGTCTTTGAACGAAGAAGATGAAGTCGAACATTAGGTATAAGTTTAATTAAAACAAGATATCAAACCGGGTTAGACACACAGTCCAGTGGTGGACTGTGTGCGCAAACAAAACAAACGTCACGAGTTCGAATCTTGCAACACACCGACTTTCCGAATTAAAACCAACTTTTTTTTAAACTGAATCAGAGTAGGTCCCAGGATGTCTTTAAGATTAATATAAACTGTAAGTTTAACAGATAAGACACACAGCCCAACTGGTTGGGCTGTGCGCTTACAAACTAGAGGACCCAAGTTCGATCCAGTCTCCCTGCAACCGGTTCAACCATTTAAATTCTTTTAATAAAACCAAATAAATTAAACGTTTAATTAGTATATATATATAATTAAAACATAGAATATTTCGGGTTAGACACGTAGCTCAGTTTGTAGAGCTGCGTGCACGCGTACGAAAGGTCTCGGGTTCGAGCCTCACCTAGCGCACACATAAGTCACTGTCCGACCGGTCGGTCTCGGGTTCGAGTCTCACCCAGCGCACACATAAGTCACTGTCCGACCGGTCAACGGTCCAGTCAACGGACCGGTCAACGGTCAACCCAAAAAGTCAACATTTTTTATATTTTTATTTATTTATTTAATTTAAAAATCAATTTAAAATACTTAAAAATAATATTTTAAAGTTATAAAATGACCTTAAACTCACAAAAATAAATCTAAAATCCTATTAAAATTGTTAATAAAATCCACTTATTTACCGTACCTTTTCGTTATTACTTAGGTTAGTTATTCCTCGTCGATCAACTCTGTAAACTCGTGCGCATTTAACATCATCAAACGAACGCATCCAATGTGAGTGAATCTCTACAAATTCCCGTTTTAATCACATTTTGGGGTGTATCATGTGTCACTTATTATTTATTACATTTAAACACTTGTGCATCCATCATATCCATGATCAAATGTGTATCCAATATGTATCAATTATTTGTGTGGTTAATGTATAGATTAAATTTATTATTTTCAGTACATACATTATCACAGGCTCGTCTGTTCGCCATTACCTATGAGCGGAACGTGGCGTTGCCAACATATGATCGGCTCCGTTTGACTGAGCCTTGATCACACATACATCATCATAGGCCGTCCGTTCCCCATTACCTATGAGCGGAATGTGACGTTGCCAACATATACATTATCATTCATGTCATATACTCATGCAAGGTGGTTTGTTATTGTATGTTTATTTACGTTGCTCACATATGATTATTGCACAATTTTTCCATATTAAATACAACAAGAAATCAATAATAAATGTTTTCTAACAAGGTTCACTCGCCAACTTTTGTTGACCCAAAAACCCCCATTTTTACACATGATACAGGTGATCCAGTTGCAGCAAGAAACATATAGGACGGACTAGAAGAATAAATCAGTTTAGGCTTTGGATTGTTTATTTAGTTACTTTTTCCTTGTAATTGTTTGAAATATTGAAGTTGTAATTTGAATTTAATAATTATGAAATATTTTAGTAAACATCATGAGCTTTGGTGATAACCCAATTATGCCCCGACTCTTATTCCGCTGCGGGTCGGGGTGTGACAATATCCTCGTTTAGCTGTTTGTACATCTCCTTAAAAGTTGGAAAACTATCTGTATTAGGACCAACGTACTTCTCAGCTTCGTCTTTCTCTTCATCAAAGAACCAATCTTCCATTATAACTTTGTTATATTCATCAGCCTCATATCTATGTTGATAATGATACTCGTTCAGCTCAAACGTATTCACATTAAGTACTTGCCCTTCAAAATCAAAGTCAAATGATTCTGCATCAACGTCGATCAACTTTCTAAGTCCTCTTTCGAATAGTTGTGTACATATTCTCCCTCTTCAACGTTATGCTCAAGCATGAAGACCATAGGCTTTATCAGAACCGCAGCAACAGGCTGTGCAGAAGTAATAGCATCAGCCATATCAATATCATCAGTTGGCCCTGCTTGCCCTGACTCCCCCTGATTCTGATCATCCATAACATTCGCCTCATCATTTAGTAGATTAGTGAAATCAAAGCTTTCATTTATGTTGCATCAACCACCTTTAACCCTTTACACTTGGATCATCATCTTTTCTCCATCATGGCCCGACTCATCTTTAGGATCATCCGTTGGTGATTCATCGTCTTTTTCATTGGGTTGACAGTTAGAACCCTGTTTAGTATGTAGCAAAGCCGCAGCAACCACCTCACTCCAGAAGCTAACAGGAAGTTTCGAGTCTGCAATCATAGCTCTTGCCGTTTCAATTAATGTTCTATTCTTCCTCTCAGCTACCCCGTTTTGTTGTGGAATATACGGTGCACTGAATTCATGCAGAATCCCTTTAGCATTGCAAAATTCTCTCATCTTGTTATTCTTAAACTCTGTGCCGTTGTCACTGTGAATGCGTCCGACAGGCAGATGATAAAGATTTTTGAGCTTCTTGAAAAGAATCACCAAGTTGTCGAACGTTTCATCCTTTGATTCTTGAAAGAATACCCACGAATATCTAGAATAGTCATCTGTGACGACCAAGCAGTATAAGTCTCCTGAAATACTTTGAACGTTTATAGGACCAAACAAATCCATGTGAAGACATTCAAGCGGCAGCTTTATTGAGTTCAGAATTTTCTTCGGATGTGACTTTTTGATCTGCTTCCCCTTTTTACATTCTAAGCAATGGTCCGTGATGTGGAAGCTTCTTAAGTTCACACCTTTGACCAGATCATTATGAACCAAGAAATTCATTTTTCGCAAATGAATGTGCCCCATTTTTCGATGCCAAAGAATAGAATCTTTCACGGTAGCTTTCGTCACAAAACATTGAGCTGATTTTGATGATGTGGTAGCGACGCCCATATCTAAGACATATAAATCGTTCTCACGTGGGGCTTCAGGATAAAATCATCAAGAATCTTAAAACCCGGATTCAGAATAATACACTCTTTGTCATTGAAATGCACCATGAACTGTTTATCACAAATTTGCGAGATGCTCAGAAGATTGTTCTCCAGTTCTGCAATATAGTTCACACGATCAAATGAAACTACGCCATTGGAAAGTTTTCCTTCGGCGACGATCCTCCCACCCTGATTACCAACAAATCCAACATATCCGCCGTTTATAGCTTTTATGTCGAACAGATGAGCTTTCATCCCCGTCATATGCCTGGATGCTCCACTATCCAGAATCCACTTTGAAAGAACGGATCTCTGGAGCCCTGCACATGTTAAAACTTAGTTAAAAAGCGTAACCCAAGCCTTCTTGGTCTTGGGTTTGGGATAAAAATCTTGGTAATCATCCACATAATCTTCATCTGAGCCTCCACTATCAGTTACACTTTCAAAATTCACTTTCTTTTTACCTTTTGATGATTTGTTACCAATTGTAGATTTGACAGTTTCGGTTTTGGTCTCTCCGATTTTGATTCTTTCAAGTTATCAGTCTTAATAGGCTTAGACTTGATAACCTCAGATGTTGTTGACTTTTTCTTAGCAATCCAGGCTTGCGATTTTATGTTTGCCTTTTTGATGTAAAACTTTGTTTCGTTTGCGCTGGAAGTTTCACCTTTTTCAAAAGTTGAGTTTTCAAATTTCTTTTCACTTTTATGTTTAACTTCAGGTTTTGATTCATTTCTTTTCAAAAACGTGATCGGTTTTACAAACTCTGGTTGCTTAGGTTTTACAACATTTGAACTTTCTTTTCTTCGAAGATAGGTCGGCTTAGATTTCGGACACTTGCGTGCAATATGACCAACTTCATTGCACTTGAAGCAAGTCTGATCATCATGTGAATATCCACTAGTGGATTTTACACCACTTGTGGCTTTGGCCTTATCTCGAAGTTCCTTGGCTTTCTTAAACTCATCATTTGATTGTCTCCCAATAAAACTTTCCTCTTGAACCGTGCTCGTCCCATAAATGAATGTCATATTTTTATCTTTTTATTCGCGATATGGTGACATTTTCTTTACCGGTTCATTTTCAACATCTAAACCCAACCCAGCTCTTCTGTGCTCTGGAAAATCACCACCATTCATTTGGTAGTTGTTTCTTTTAGGTTTAGAATAGAATTTCTTTTCATTCTTCTCCAGATATTCTGATGTAATTTCAACCAGTTTGAACAGTTTATCTAATTGATCTTCTTTGACATTCCGAATCGGAAAACTGTCATCAAAGTATCGTCTATCAGATTCCTTAACCTTGTACATGACAACGTTAGGATCATCACATAGGCCATATTCCGATGATGTATCGTCATCTTCGGATTTTGTGTCAGAACTATTCTAACTCGAGGTGGCGCTGTCAAAGCTGCCATTATCAGAATCATTCAAAACATTTTCAATCACATTTTTAACCACAACATTATTGTCATCATCTGATGTAGTATAGATTACATCAATGTTCTCCGACAACTCATTCTTCTTTTCAGATAATAACTCAATGTTGAGTGCCTTATCCATCCCATCAACAATTTTGCGACAATATTTCTCGCATAGCGGTGGTGGAACATTGTTGTATTCTCTACCATTTTTCTTTTTAGACTTTTTATCATTTCCTTCCGACGAAATCGTGGGAAGAATATGATCGATGACATAAGCGTTAGTTGTATAACTTCTTAAAAGTTGTTGAACACATTCTGTTTCAATTTTCATGTCCTGGAGTTGTTGGTTGGTTTCAGCAATGGTGTTAATGTAAACACTAATTGCTTTTTGTTTATCCATTACTGTTCCTTTTAACATCTTCACATTGTCGTGTTGTTCGACATTGTTTCGGTCGAGCCTGCCATAATCATCTTTCATTTTGTCATAAGCTTCTTCATTGTGCGATAGTCATATTTAAAATGTTCATTATGCACATTGAGTTCAGCGATGATTTGTGATTTTTGGCGCATTTTGCACATGGCTCGGTGCATTTTGTGCAAGGTTTTTCAACCTCCACAACTTGCACTTAGACAACTTCCTTTTCTATTACCTTTACATCCAGACCTACCTTGGTAAGATTTGCCATCATAGATTAATTGGAAATGTCCGTGAGATTTTCAGCATTCATTTCTTGAGCTACATTAATAACTTCTTCATCAATCGATTTCTCCCTAACCACTTGCTCCTGAGAACTTCCGTCAAAGTTACCTGCAAACTACAAGTTGAGTTAGGAGTTAAAATGCCTTGTGTCTTCATGTGAAGATAAGTCTCCTCTTCTTCCTGTTGTTGCAGATACTGTTCCAATAGAGCATTCTCCAGAGCTGCGTCTTCAGCAGATGTATCTTCAACAATTTCAGACATCAATGCAACTCCGGTCTTCTTTGCAATATAAGAATTCCAATCATAACCATCTTCTTTGTTGGTAGCAACCATCGCCTTCTCGGTATTATTGGATGATTTTTCTTGAATCTCAACTTGAGTCTTCTTCGGAAATGGTTTATACTGTAGCAACTTCTTGTAGTATTCGTTGCCACCTCCAAATGGACTCTGATTGCCCGTTGCTTCAGGATTTTTGCATTCTCTCTTGAAATGCCCTTTCTGTCGGCATCTGAAGCAAGTGACCTTCATTTTGTCGAATCCCAATTTGTTGCTTGAATTCCCGATATCTCTGCCAGTAAGTGCAACAAACTTTGTGACCCTCCGAATGATCGATGCTAAGGACCATTTAATGTCCATCAGTTCAAGCTCTTCTTCGTCTACTTGATAGTCTTCGGCGGTCATTTCAGGATTGCCAATTTTCCCTGCCACCAGACTTTCATACGATTCTAGAACTGTGGCTAGAAGTGCCATGTGTTGCTTAGCAACTTGCTCAGAAACAACATTGTTTAAATTGACAATAATGTTACACTTGTACACATTTGGTCAGAATTTGTTTGGTGATTCTGATTTGCTTGATTCTGATATGAAGAATTAGAACCCGTGCTAGAAAACGAAGAACTCTGCGGACTTTGATCATATTATGGATATGATTTTGATTTTGTGGCAAATGATTCGAAGAATTCATATTTGCACTGAATGTTGTTTGAATCTTTGGGCTTGAAATGCTGTCTTGAATTCCGTTCTTGTAATATAGACCGACATCTTGAACGATGTTAGCATTCTTCGACTTTGCGATCTTTAGAAGTTCCATCTCATGACCTTCAAGTTTGTCGATGCATGTGGCCAGCTTAAAGAATTCCCAATTCGGACTTTCTTTCAAGACCATGAGATAAGTAGTCCACTCTCCGTCAGGTAATGCATCTTCAAGCTTATCGATGTACTCCGGTTCTATTTTCTCAAGATCGTGTCTCCTTATTTGAACTTTCAGATGACAAAAACGTTCGATCATCTGTTTCATTGTCTCGCCCTTCAACATGGTAAAAATATCGAATTTCCTTCATGATAAGAGCTTTTTTACTCTTTATCATCTCTATGCTTCCTTGGTATTTCTTTTGCAGTGATAACCAAAGTTCTCTTGCAGTCGTGTATTCGGGCAACAAGATCAAAATATCCTCTTTAACGGACTGTTGAATGAGGCTTATCATTTTCTTTTCGGCGATATACTCATCCTTCTGTCGCAAGGAATACTTGTACTTTTCCAGAACTTGCTGATTTTCATCTAACAGAACTACATATCCTCTCTCAATAGCCACCCAGCTTTGGAAATGCATGGCCTGAACCCAATAACTGAACTTCTCCTTCCATCCCTCGTATTCGTCCATACTCATTAACTTCGGAGGTTTAACGGACGTGCCCATCTCGTTGTCTAGGTTAACTTGATGTATCACATTAGCATTGGATGTATCCACTCCTGACATAAATGCTCTCTGTAGATCATCAATCGCGAATATCGAAACACGTACGCTGAAAACACATTCAAACTTTGAAAAATATTAGAATTACTACAAGTTCGGTCGAACTTGCAGTGGATGAATGAAGAATTTTCAGTTTTTACACAAGTTCGGTCAAACTTGTGTGACTTAATTTGGAAAAATGATCCTGAGATAACTTCGAGCGAACTTACACTTGATTTTGGAAAAAAACTTGCAAGTTCGGGCGAACTTGAAATAAATTTCAATGAGATTGCTCAAGTTCGAGCGAACTTGAAGAAAATCAAACGAAAATATCGCAAGTTCGACCGGACTTCACAAAAATTTCCTCAAAAACCCTCAAGTTCGAGCGAACTTGATAAAAAAACACTCAAAAAGTGAATTTCTAAGTCAAGTTCGAGCGAACTTGGCTTATAAGTTCGATCAAAACGAGTTTTTCAAACATGATTTTTTCAACAATTTTGCATCAATTCGTTTGATTTTGATCTCCAAACTCTTAGGGGTTTATCTATGATGTATTTAACATGACATATTCAAATTTGGACATAAATTGCCCATAAATTCTTCATTTTAGTGTAAAAGTTAAGAAAATAAGAAGAATGGAGTAGAATAAGAGTTGTTCTTGTTCTTGATATCAACCGAATCAGGCTATTCTAGCTCTGATACCACTTGTAGGACCGATCCTGATAGCATAAGGAACCTAGATTTTATATCTAATGTCCATAATGGCGGAAACAATATGACATGTTACCAAATAACAAAATTACTCAATTAAATGTCAATTTATTGATAAACTTCAAGTCTCCAGTTTGACAGAGCTTCGCCACTCAGAGTACAAAAAGTTACAAATGAAAGACTCAAGCTAGCTATTTATAATAGCACAAGCTCTCTGGTGATTGACTGAGTTCGGGCGAACTTGACCTAACAAACACCTTACCAGCGAACTTGACTAACAACTACATAAATACTTGATTTTGCTAGCCTATTCACATCTAATCTATACATACTCGATATAAGACTAAGACATAGACATTCTGCTACCAACAGATCAGTCGATTGTACTATTCTATCATCTATCAAAAAGATCATTTTAGCAACCATCTTCTTGCATTTTTTGGACGATCAAACTTAAGTTATAAGGCTGAGGGGGAGTTTGTAATTCACATGCATACGTGATCTAAAATCATAAAAGCATGATG
Organism: Scalesia atractyloides; assembly: GCA_947069175.1. Taxonomy (NCBI): domain Eukaryota; kingdom Viridiplantae; phylum Streptophyta; class Magnoliopsida; order Asterales; family Asteraceae; genus Scalesia; species Scalesia atractyloides. The sequence goes on from CAMTDV010000006.1 coordinate 17,930,111, forward strand.
ATGAAAACCATCTTCCATTAATTGTATTGAAAATTTTCTATTCTGCTGCAAATTCACTTTGTTTCACCTTCTACCATTTTCCTTTTATAAACAAAATACAATCAATTCAAACTCAGATCCTAACAATTGGTATCAAAGCTAGATCAATCAAACTTGCTTTCACCATCAATTTAAATTGAACAGATCACTCTCTGCTAATTTGTTTGCATCCGTTTTGTTGAAAAACAAAGTTCACTTACATTTTAAAAGTTCTTAAACAAAAATTGTTTAGTAAAAACTAGAAAATGGCTCAAAACACACAGGATTCCAACATTGGATCTATGTTCAAACAAACTGATGCTGAAAAGAAAATGAATATTTCATATGGTAGCGTTAGATGGGTCACATACATGCTCAGCAAAACACCGGTTGCTGGAGGTCCGTTGTATTTGGACCACATGTTCCTATGGTTCAAAGTACATAGGACCCCAACAAACAAGTGCCAAAAAGCCCAGAAAACTACTCCGAGCAAGACTTCCAGAAAATAGAATTACATGCTAAGGCATTAGCATTATGATTCTGCCTTACTTAATGAAATTTATGTTGGACTGCTCCATAAGGAGTTGTGGGATGCCTTGAGTGATCAATTCAGCGGAACTGAGGAAGTTATTGAGAGAAACAAAGAAATCCTAAATCAACCATATGGAACTTTTTGTCATGTCAAAGGAGAGCCTCTAACCTAATAGTTTGAACGTTTTAGTTGTCTTATAAGTGAACTTAAACTTGTGAACATTGAATTGCCTAATTCGACTATCAATAGTCGTTTCCTTAGATCGTTACTAGAAAAGTGGGAGACTGTATCTTAAGTTACACGTATATCTATTGGTTTAAAGAAATAACACTCAAATAGCTTCATGGTAGACTCCTCACTTATGAGAGAGAGTTGAACCAGAAAAAGAAGCTACAAGAGTCTAGCAAAATGATTTATGATTACTCTTTGGGTAACACTATCTTTTTGGCCAAGAAGCGGGATCTGGCAAGTGTAAGGATCAGAGTTATGATCATTTCATTGATATAACTTTTGGAGGAAACTTCAACTCTGATTCTTATGCACCCAACTATGCTTTTACTGCTAGTGGGGAAAGCCAAATCTCTGATAATCTTTCCTGAGAGTTGAATGATCTTCAACACTTTGAACCATCTGATCTAGAAGAGATGCACATTTTGCACCAGCTGGCTCTGTTGAGTGTTAGAGCTAGCAAAATTCTATAAGAGAACTAGTAGAAAATTCTCTGGTTTGCATGGGGGGTTGAAAGTTGGGCTGGATAAATCTAAAATCAATTGCTGTAAGTGCAACAGGTTAGGACACTTTGCCAGAGAATGCAGATCTCAAATTATGGACCCATTGTAGCACATCGTGGCCCTAGACCTCAGCACACTCAAAGCACTGCTCATTATTCCCAATATACCCCTGCACCACAAATGCAAAGCACTTCTCACTTTGCACATCTAGCTACCACTATTCCAGTGCACTATGTTCAAACCTCTGTTCCACAAATTCAATATGTTCAAGACCACCTCCTTAAGTGCATGTACAAGCTACACCTCATGTTACTCAAACTACTCAAACCACTGCTCAGGCAGAGGTTAACCAACAGAGCTTTTTCACACAAGGTTTTATTGAATTGGAGTAGTTTGCCTGAGGAGTTAACTGATGAAAACTTTGCTCTCATGGCTAAATGATCTAGAAAATGATTTTTGCTTAATGACCTTAGAGACAATAGTTGAAGGTGATGAATCTGTGAACAAGTTTATGAGTCTGATGAGTTTAAAGTTCATGATGAAACAGCTGTTGAGAAAGAAAATGTTGATGAAAAGGAGAAATTATGTCTGATCCATGGAACACAGGTGTGTGTGAAGATGATTGTGATTGTGCTTTAATGGCTGCTTCTAAGGTATCACCTCAGATCCTTAAATATCTATGTTCTGAAAAATGTGTAATAGCTTTTGCAAACATAAAACAGGTGAATGAAAATCTTAGAAACAAAATCCTAGAAGATGAACTTAATTTTGAAAAACTTATAAAAGAGTTACAAATAAAATTGGTCACCAATGATTCTGAGATCAGCAACCTAAAGCATGAGGCAAGTATAACCAAAGACCAACTTAAAACTATGGTAGAAAATACCAAAGTTGCAAAAAGGAGTTGGAATCTACCCAAATCACATGGGTGAAATGGGTAGAGTCTTGCAAAGGTTATGAGATCATGCTTGAAAATCATATCAAAAGTAACATAAAATTTGGCATTGGCTTCAAGAAAGATGATCAAGCCACTGAAAATGTTACTGTGATAGAATCTAAACTGGTTAAAGTTGTTCCCAAAAATTTGGATGGAAATGAAATAAAGATCACGAATAAAAATGGAAACAAAATTGTTCTTGAAAAACATGGGGGATCCTCAACTTTTGAGGAAGTTGAGAAATATCAATTTAAACCCACATGGTCAAATGAGTGTGATATTTTAGAAAATTTCAAGCCAATGGATTTCTCAACCAGTGATGGTGTTAAAGCACCAAAAGCAAGGATAATTCCTGTAAAAGATCTTCCAGCAAAGGTTACAACATCTGCTGAAAGAAAATCAGAAAGAAAGAAGAAATAAAAGGTCAAAAACTTGTTTTGTGAATTCTGTGAGAAAAGAAATCATGTCACTATAAACTGTTCTTTTTTTAAAGCATATGACATAAAAAAAACTTGTGAGATCCCAAATTCTTCAAAATGTATCATCTGTGGTAAAACAAACCACACAAGTCAAGAGTTTATTTATCTTTAAACCTATGAATCAAAGGTAAAAGAAGTTAAATCAAAAGCTCTTGAGAGACAGAATTCAAGTTCTGGAAGAAATAAATCTTATCAGACTTTTGAATCAGTTGAAACATCTATTACCAAAGCACTGTCAAAACCTCTACTCCCAAAGAGATCCAGGTAACAGATGCACCACCAACAAACACATATCCTAGGGGATATGGCCAACCTTCTTATCAAAAGGTACCTCTTGTTTATGAGGGTTACAAAAAACCCTCAAAACCAAGGGTAAACAGGCATCCTCATGGTTATCAACATTTGATAGGTAATGGTTCACAACAGTGGTAACAAATATCTGCTCCAAAACCTCTCAAACCACTGACCATTTACCTGAATTTGAGTCTGGACCAACTGTGACCCCATCCAAAGCCATTTTGGCTTTAGAAACCCACCTAAACTAATTGTTTACCAATGTGTAGGGAGTTTTTACTTGTCTTGACAGTTTGTGGTATGTAGATGGTGGAGGCTCCAGGCACATGACAGGATGTAGAGCCCTGCTCAAAAATTTCTTGGCACATGGAGGGGGTGATATATCTTTTGGTAACAATTCAAAAGGGAAGGTGTTAGGGTCAGAGTCAGTCTAAGCTGGGAAACTCAATTTTGAAAATGTGAATCTTATTGACAATATAAAATTCAACTTGTTAAGTGTCTCACAAATGAGTGACAATGGATATGGTTCTTTCTTCACAGAGAAAACATGTCAGATTGTAGGACCTGAAGTTGTTAAAAAGGTTGATCAAATCATTGCAGAGAGCAAAGCATAACTTGTTTCTCACAGGAGTGGCAATGTGTATGTGGTAGATATGTTAAAAGATAATACAATGTCTAATGCTTGTCTGTTCTCAGTTGCATCCAGCAAAGAGACAACATTATGGCACATAAGACTTGGACACAAAAATCTGAAAACTATCTCCACACTCTCTAAGCAAAGTCTTGTCAGAGGTTTGCCTAAAAAACAATTCACTTGTGAAGAACGTTGTGTTTCCTGTCTAAAAAGTAAACAACATAAAAGTTCTTACAAGTCAATTGAAGAGTCCAAAACAATTCAATGTTTGCAACTACTGCACATGGATTTGTTTTGCCCTGTAAAAATCATGAGCCTTAAATAGAAAAGATATTGTTGTCATTGTTGATGATTTTTCAAGTTTTACATGGACATTCTTTTTGCACTCCAGAGATGAAACTGCTGGGATATTGCAAAATTTTGTGAAACAAGCTGAAAAGCAATATGACCTTCCAGTAAAAATCTTTAGGAGTGATAATGGGACAGAGTTTAGAAATAAGGATTTGGATGCTTTCTGTGAGTCAAATGAGATTGTTAGACAATATAGCATCCCAAGAACTCCAGAAAAATGGGTAGTTGAAAGGAAAAAAACATAACTTTAATTGATCAGCAAGAACTATGCTAGCAGACTCAACTTTACCCTTGTCTTTTTGGGCAGAGGCTGTAAACACTACTTGCTATGTTCAAAACAGAGTTTTGATTAACCCTAGGCATCAAAAGACTGCCTATGAGATTTTATACAAAATCAAACCTCTGATCTCATATTTCAAAGTTTTTGGTTGCCCCTGCTTTATTTTAACTTAAAAGATTTAATCTCAAAGTTTGCAGCCAAAGTTGATTGTGGTTATTTTCTAGGATACTCAACCACTGCTAAAGCTTACAGAGTTTTCAAATCTAAGACCAAGTGTGTTGAAGAAACCTTGAATGTAAAGTTCAATGAACTTTCTTCATTGAAAATCCTAGCAAATCCTGCTGAATTGTTTGATATAGATAAATTTACATTTGAAGATGTGTCTATCAAGACTAATCATGCAGGTACACCATAATCTTCTCATTAAGACTCTAGATATGACTTTGTGCTTCCACTATTAAAAGTCAATCCAACCATCAGAGGATCAGATGTCAACAACTGTGTAAACTCTGCTACAGCTGGCTCAACAATGGTTAATTCCCAAACCACGGTCTGTTCTCAAAATGAAACCATTGTTAATAAAAGTCCCAATTCTGTGAACAAAAATCAACTAGTTTACACTCCCATCCCTCCAAACCTCCACCTGCATTCCAAACAGATGCTGGAACTTCAAATTTGCCAACAAATGTTAGCTCAGATGATACACATCTGCAGCCTTCACCTCAAAATGTTATTGTCCCATATAAAGGAGATTTGATTTTCCTCAAAAGCCATCCATTGGATCCAGTTATTGGCAATATTAATGAGGGAGTGCTCACAAGAAGCCAATCCCAAAAAATTGTCTTTTTGCTGCCTTTCTGTCACTCATACAACCTGTCAAGTACCAAGAGGCACTGAAAGACAACAGTTGGGTATGTGACAACCGGTACTTTTCAGCTTTTATTACGCGATTAACAAACGTTTAAGGTGGTAAAAATAGCTTTAAGACACGTATTAACTTAATTAGGCTTTTGAAATGCCTAGGAACGCCTAGCTAACCTTACATTACGCAATGGATTCTGGGAAAACCGCGTAACGATAAACAGTAGCAACTGACACCGTACAAAATACTGGCTACGCCGACAGATACGAAATTTATACGTATAACTATTATATTTTGCGAAAATTTCACGCTTTCGAACGACACAGAAACGCATAAACGGAAGCAACATGACTCCTGTACCATTTAGCATAGTAATCGAATCTAGTACTTGCAGTCGAAACCAGGTCGAAAAACGAGTTCAGAGCAAGGAACATGGCATTCTACGCGATTTAATGTAACCGATAGTAATACGCGTCAAAAAAAGATCACCGACACCATTTACATAGTTTGGACCCTAAAACATGATTATACTACTTTATACGACACTCAGGAACAAAAACGGGCCTCGAAAATGGTGTCGACCCGCTCAAAAACACAAGGAACAATAAATAGGCCTTGGGCCCAACTCCTCCAAAACGCTAACTATATAAGGGTCCACACCCACACTCAAAAAACCATAATCACACACACTCACTCTCTCTTTTCACACCCACACCATCTCCAGCTTTCTCTCTTAAGATCACCGGATTCCGGCGACACCCGGCGGACCGGTGGTGAACCGGCTGAGCCGGCGAAGCTCACGGCGGCCGGCAACACTTCAGCAACGGGGAGGCTGAGGCGGCGCCGCCACAGACGGCGGCAGGTGGTCATTTTTCACGGGGAGACGGGGTGTACCCCCCCTAAATCTGTCTCCCGAGCAAGATTCTGACATCAAAATACTAGTTTGAGCAACAGAAGTGCCTGTTTTGACACCGACAAACCGTGGTTTTTCCGGTAACCCTCTAACTCTCCTCCAACTTTCACCTTTTCTTTTAGATTTGCGAAGATCTATGTTCACCGGCCTATTTGCGTGTTGTTTCAGGTGAGGGCGGGTGCACTAGTGACGACAGTGGATGGTAGGTCACAACGGCAACAGTTATGGTGGCGGTAGGACCGTGGTGGCGGTGTGCGGTTGACACCGGTTGAGTTGCGGAACGAGAGCCAAAGCCGGCGGCGCTAGGTCGGCCGGTGACGGTGGTGGAGTGGTTATTTTGGGGCTCGGTTCGGCTCGGGATTTAAAAGAATAAGATTTGTTTCAAATAACTCGGTTGCAGACTAAGTTAATCAGTTTTGGATAGGGTTCTAGGTTGACTCGGTCGAACCGAGTTAACTAAGTTAACTCAACAAGTTCAGGGTTCGATTTGATGGCGTCAGTGGTGTAATTATGTTGGGCTCGAGTTTAACTCGGGTCTCGGTTCAAGGTGGTTCAGTTTCGTTTCAACGGGTTCAGTGAGTCAATCATTGATGGTAACGAGTCAACTCGGTAAACACGAGTCAACGGCAGTTTGGTTCAGTTATGGCGCGGGCCAGACGAGTCAACCAGTCGACCTGTCAACGAAGTCAACCCTGGTCAACAACGGTCAATGATCGGATTTTGGTTCGGGTCAAACCTGGTTAACACGAGATGCGGTAAAAATATAACGAACATGTTAAATTGTTTATAGTTAAAAAAGATGCTAGATATAGTCGCGTAACCGAGCTCTAAACCGACAAACATTAAACAAATGGACTAGTAGATAAAATGAATTGTTTTCGTCTTTGTATACTTGACAAAAGATAGACGTATATTGTTGATAAATTATTCTTGCGTTTTGAAAACTTATATCGACAACTTAATTGTCGGGATCGTTTAAAAACAGAGGAAACTCTGCCCGATTTTCGTTAAAAATATATATGTATTTTATAGTTTTAACATAAATGAAAACGTATCGGGACTCAAAGTAATTTTATAAAAATAAATATAGTTTATATATTTATTTTAAACATCAAACGACTCGTGTTCTTTTACAAAAATATATATATTTATATATTTATTTCAAACGCCGAACAACTCGGGTTATTTTTTTATTAAATAAATATAACTTTTTATATTTATTTCAAATGCCTAAACCGCATATACACATATGTTGACAAATATCATACGAGATGCAATATGTAATACAGGTTGCTATATATTATTTTCACATAAATTTCTTTAGCACGACTTCTCGAGACGACTAACGCGCTATTTATCGATATATTTTATATATTTTAAATCTTTTGGAAGTTGAGTACTTCTAAAAGTTAGTAACTATTACCGACATTAGACGAGACTTAACAAGCATAAATTAATTGTTTCCATTAAGTTAACAACTTACCGTCGAATCGATTGGTTAACGATTTAGTATAGCTCGGTGACACGTAGTTAGTTACCGCGTTTATTTAAAAACTTATAAGATATTCCGTGTTAAGAATATTGTAGGATGCACGCTAGCGAATCACGTTTGGAAACGACATTATGGAATGCACGTTTAGCTAGCTTTGCACAAGGAAATCCGGGAGAGTTTATAAACCCCATTTTTTACAGTTTTCCATTTTTATAAATGTTTTCGGGGTGGAAAGACATGCATGTTTTGCAAAAGTACATAATATTACGAGGAACAAAAACAACAGATTTTTAAACCATGTTATGAATGAACTCCAACTACACGAATGGTGTACGAATGTTTTATACTAAAAGTACCGGTTTTAAAAAACACACGCATATTTTCAGAACGTGCATGAGTTTCATGGCTAGTGACGAGACTGTCATAGCTACAACTTAGGGACTGGATTGTCCTGCATACAACTTAGGGACTGGATTGTCCTGCATACAACTAAAGGACTGAATTGTCCTGCATACAACTTAGGGACTAGATTGTCCTGCATACAACTTAAGGACTGGATTGTCCTGCTTACAAACATAAGTGGATTGTCCACTAATCAACTCTAAGGGCCTAGGCCGCTTAAAACTGTACAGTGAAGTCCTCGCTGCATATAGGAACTATAACCACCTGCTACTCTACCGTCTTGAGTAAACGGTTTGGCGAGGCACTTCCTAGCACGGGGTGGGTTATTGGCTCATTCGGGCATGTTGGCTTTGTCGTACGCAGACATCGACAGGTATTCAAATATTACAAAAACAAGGTTTTCAATTGACATGCGAGAAAAATGATTTTATTTATGTTTTCTCAACAACTTTTAAACCGGTAAACAAAAAGAATTGTTTAAATCTTTTTCAAAACAAACTATAAACTCGCTCAACTTTATGTTGATTTTTCACATGTTTCTTTCTCAGGTTTTTCAAAAGTCAAACTATGGCACGGTTGGAATAGGAGAACCCATGAGGATTCGAGTACTTAGCGGGCGTTTGACGTGAAGTCAAAGTCTCACTCAAATTTAAACCAAATACTACTAATAGCTAGCGGTAAATGGGTATCTAACACAAGGAGTTTGTGGAATGTATGTTCACTATGTAGCCTTAGTGAATGACTAATTTTAACTAAAATGCAGAAAAGTAAATTCAGAAATTTGGATTGTTTGATTTTTAAAAATAAGATTAACTAATTAAATTACAAAGGAAAGATTTAGTTTGTAAACAATTTAGAGACAAATGACCATCCTAGATTTCCCATTTCAATTGACATTCATGCTCAAATTCACTAGAAAGAGCCACATAGACATGACTCATGTGTTGTTACTTGTTGTGATAAAAGGGAACTAAGTACTCGGATTATACTAATGCGAGGTTGCTACCCAATGATCAATTAATCAATATCCAACCCTAATCCTTCCCGTGATATCTCGATTGTCAACGACACCAAGAACGTACGATTTAGGTTATGATTAATACATCAATTAACAAATTACAAACAAATATCAACACACCATAATAAACCGATAAAGATTGAAAGTCTATTATTCTAGAAATAAAAACAAAGAACATGAATGTCTCAAACAAACCTTCTATCTAGGATGATCACCATAAACTTAGCCACTTATGACTTGGACAATCATCATCACACACATATCAATGTTCATAGGAATTAAAAACACTAATCCGATGTTTAGAAATTGTTTCAAGCTCTCAGGAACACCCAAAATTCGTCTCTCGACTGCTGGTAACCGACAGGCAATGATTGGTAGTGAAAAGACATCATAAAAACTCATTAAACATGGCAGTTACACAATTCACGCTAGCTGCCACCATAAGCTACGGCGCCACCGTAACTTACGGTGGCCTTCACAAATCCTACGGCGCTTGGAACCTGCTTTATGGCCTCCATATTGGTTCCCAGCATCCACCGTAAGCTACGGCGGTGCCGTAAACTACGATGGAGACTGGGGCTTCCTCCTTTGTTTGTTTGGCGTGATTCCATAGCTCCAATTCGGCTCTAACACGTACAAACATCCATCCAAATGTTATAAAACCTCGTTCTTATGCTCCTTTATACCTGCAACGCCAAATATCTTGTAGTCATCTAATTCTAATAATTAATACGATCAAATGTGCGAGATTGTCTAGTTTAAACGCATTTAAGGGTTGTCCAAAGGACTACCCGTCACATCCCCACACTTAACCGTTGCTTGTCCCAAGCAACACAACAAATCATTTCTAAATTCATGAACAATTTTCATTTAACCAAGCAAATATGTGCCATCCTTTTACTAACCCAAAATCATACCACATAACACACCACTCACAAATAACTTTCCTCTCGGGTGAAAGCAAAGAAACTAGCACATTTTTGCTAGAACCCTCAACGCAAATGTGTTAATATGGATAATATGCTTGTATGTAGATCAAATCCCCGCCTACAATATGACTAGATTGCTTGCAAATCAAAGGGACTTTGGGCTAGGTGTAAAGGTTGGAAATAAGGGAATATATGCGAGTAGCTCTTTAATTCGATTCGGTGTTCCTATAACAATAAAAAGTAGAAATAACACAAGCATAACTATATAAACAATTGCACTTTTTTTTCTTTTTGACAACTAACATCATTATTCCTTCTTTTTGGCTTTTTCAACTTTTTTATATTTTTATATTTTTTATTTTTTAGACAACTTAAACAAACAACATAAGAAAGAAATACTAAATAACACTATTACACCGAATCAAATCAATGGGTAAATATAAGGAGTTAGGCATGGGTCACAAACGAATGGCTAGAAGCTCAAACATGGTTACTACGGACCAAACCCCCACCCCTCACATTACCAAGCTCATATATATAACGTATGAGGACCAACCCCCCAATCCCACACTCTCACACATCCAAACAAGGCCACCTAAATGCCCTTATCATCTCTACAAGCAAAACAAGCTAAGACCTCAAAATGTATCTACCAACAAGTTCTATTAACACACTTCACACATTGCCACTCAAATCAAAGAAAGGATATTTAAGAAGTAAATGTGTGGCCCAAAAACTCACCATGAAAGGACGTGTAAAAGGGGGTTGCCGATATGCCATGCGGTTTAATGAAAGATTTTCAAAATTTTGACACTCTTTCATGGTTGAAAAAAAATTTTTTTTAACACCTCAAAATTTTCCTCCATCCCCACACTTGGGATACATTGTCCCAATGTATAGTTTTGGAAGATCTTTTCAATCCAAACAATCAACATCCACTTTTGGTTTTTCTCTCACATCCAAATTTCTTTTTGTATTTATATATATATATATATATATTTATATTTTTTTTATATATTCAAAACTCCACCAACCTTCACAACCCATTAACAAAGATTTCATCACCAACCTTCCACCCAACCGAAAACATCAACATAATCACAAAATATACAAAATACAAGCAAGACAGAACACCACCTGATCAATAATAGCGAGGTTGGGGGGCCGAAGATGGATGTTATCACATCCGTAAACTCTCCAAATCCAAACGAGCCACTGCTACTACCTTCTTGATTTCCTCCCTGATCGGCTTGTTGTCCTCCCATTCCCGTATGCGGATCCACCCATTATGAATGATGCAATGGTGGGGTGGGATATGATACACTACCGTCATACAGTGGTAAGGTGGTGTAATCCACAATAGAGGGTCGGCAACAACTGGTTGACCCGCATGCCATGCATCATGAATGCGTGTGTTCCGTCATCAATGTAGCGGCTGTTAATCTCCTCTTCACGAGCATACATTTGAGCTCGATTCCATAACTCTTGTCGGTCGTAATTTCTCTTTAATGACCCTCTATACTCGCTCCCATGAAAGTTTGATGATAAACACCACTTGAGCAGAATCTAGAAAAATCCGAAAAAACAGATGGCCGCATTCTCTCCACATCCTGCTCCATCGATCCACCATATGCCTAATCTGGTCCGTACGATATTTATGCATAATCAAATGCACTCCCAATATAACCTGAATTGAGTACCACCTCTACTACCACTTGGTCCTTCACCACCGTATGTATAGGAGCCTCATATTGATCATCCATATACTCGTCATCCCCACTGGGAGCTTCGTCTTCACTTTCCGGTTCATCCTCTTCACCTGGTCGTAATGGCCTCGCATCAACCTTCAAAGCTCTCCACCTTTGACCTTCGCTTTTTAACTTGTGATATCTTCCTGACTTAGAATATGTCCATGCCAACCACAACTGCTTGATATCAAAAGGATTAAATTTCTTATACGAGCCTTTGTCAACATGATTAATTGCTCCATACATCTTCAACAATGCCGTGATAAGCCTACAATGCGGTATTATTTTCCGTTGATCACTATTTCGGCTTATCCACACATTGTTCAACACCAAAAATCGGAACAGAATAAGGGGTGCTCCTCTCAACAACGTATACAATACTAGCACCTCGGAGAACCTCACCTCAACTTTATCACCCCGCCTCGGGATGACATTCGATGTGCAAATGATCAACTTCGCCTTGATTTTCAAATTTTTCTGGTAAAGTTTCCCATGTGTCGTACCTGGAAGAAATAGATAATTCAACATGTTTTGCCATTGGGGTGCTTCTCTGGTGATATGTACAAGTCTTCCAATTTGGGGATCATGTACTGGTTTGTAGGCTTACTATCAAACTTTGCAACCCTTCGCAATGTTTCAAACGACATCTCAACTTCAATTCCATTCACGGTACCAAACAGTTTCATTTTAGATGCTCCACGGTATGGTGGACATCTAAGAGTGGCCATCCACTCTTGAATCTCAGCGTCATACAAGTTCTTTCCTTCTTTATCATAACATTTAAGAGCTGCTTCCCAACCAAGAGCCTTAAACCGATCAATGATACCAAATGGACCAAAATCCACTTCACGCACGTCCTTCTCACAAATAAAAGCCTCTTTACGCTAAGACAATTTGTTCATCTGATCATGGAATAATACCGCCTGCCACTCCACCGGCTGCTCGTCTAAAAGACCTTTTTTCCCATACCGGCTTCGGTCCCCTCGGCTGCTCCTCCTCATCATCTTGTTGTTCCTCCTCTGGGTCTTGATCGCCAAACGAAGTAACCTTCTTTTCCTTCCCAGATTTTCAGCCGGATTACTCGAAGATCCAACATGTTCTTTTCCTTTTCGTCCCATAATTCTGCACATCACAACCACAAAACACACAAATACAAGATTAACTTCTCATCACTTACCTTCCCGACACTTGCTTATCACAATGATTGTTGATGTAAAAACACAAGCTTTTAAGTTTTTAACAAAATTTGGCATGGTGCCTCTATATTTAACAATTTTTCCAAAACATAGAACCAAAAACCTTAACATCACCACTATCAACAACCATTCCTCAATTAACCCTCAAGTTCATATCATATAACCTCTATAAGCAAGTGTGTATGCAAAACAATCAAGAAAACTTACAATCATGCAATATACCTTGAATAATGAACATAAATTACATACCTTTACTTTCAAGAGAATAAGAATGACCAAAAATTTCAAACTTAACACCAACCCACAAAACCCCCCAAAATTTCGGACCAAAGATGTCCAAAATCGACCACCAAAACGCAGGAATTTGCAAAAGTAAGCCCAAATCTGAATTCCTTACGAAATTTTAGTCAAGATTGACCCAAAAATCGCTTGATTTGGTGAAGATTTGAGAAAATGGTGAAGGTATGAAGGTATGGAAAGTAGGCTTTTTTGTTTGGGGAAGAACGGAGAAGAAGATGGAAAATATGATGAATATAGGTGAAATCCCGTGTTTGTGGTTGAGAAATTATTGATATTTTCGTTTTTTTATATATATCGGACCCCATACGCCAACTGACCGCCGTAGCTTACGGTGCTACCGTAAGCTACGGTGGTCACTAGCATCCTTTTGTACACCGTAAACCAGGTTCCAAATGGCGTAAGTGTTTACAAGGCCACTGTAAGCTACTGCTCCACCGTAGCCTACAGCGGCATCTGGGTGTTTTATCTTGAATTTTTTTTAAAAAAAATTTGTAATTTTTATGATTTTTTATATTTTCACAAAGCATTAAAATTACCCTACCCCCCATGAAAAACCCGTGTTGTCCTTAACACTATGTTAAAGAAATTCAAAAGAATTTCCACACACTTGTTTCGAACACAAGCTAAAACGGGTACGGTAATTAATCAAAACAACTAAACTAAACTAAACTACATATTTACACTACCAAACCTGGGCCTCTCATGCTTGTTCTTCATCGACCGGGCGTAAGACATAGCCCACTTTATCAAGCTCGAGTTTGTTGATGCCGTTCCCTTCCAAATACGGCCTGAGCCGATGCCCATTCACCATTTGCTTCTTGTTGGTATTAACATCCATAATGTCAACATCACCAAATCGACCTACTCGCGTAATCTCATATGGAGCGAATAACTTCAACCGAGAATTATACAACCACACCTTTTGACCCACTTCAAAGGTTCGTTTCCTAATCTTCGCATCGTGAAGCTTTCTTAGTTTGTCTTTATATGCGGAAGCACACTCATATGCTTCATCACGAATTTCTTCAATTTCGCTCAATTGCAATTTCCGAATTCTCCCCGCTTCATCATAATCCGCATTCACCATTTTGATTGCCCAATGCGCCCGATGCGCTAACTTCATCGGTAAATGACACCACTTCCCGTATACCATCCGATAAGGAGTTGTGCCAATAGGAGTTTTATAGGCCGTTCGATATGCCCACAATGCATCGTACAACTTACTTGACCAATCCTTTCTATCCGTTCGCACCGTCTTGATGAGAATTTCCTTGATTTGACGGTTGGACACCTCAAATTATCCACTTGTTTGCGGATGATACGGTGTAGCGATTCGATGGTTCACACTATATCGCTTCAATAACTTCCCAAAATTTTTATAGTGTGACCCATCATCGCTAATTATGACCCGCGGAATACCAAACCAAGCAAAGATGTTGGATTGAACAAATTTGCAAACAACTGAATGGTCATTTGTCCTTGTGGGTATAGCTTCAATCCATTTCGAGACATAATCCACCGTGACTAAGATGTACAAAAATCCGTTCGAATTCGGAAATGGCCCCATGAAGTCTATCCCCCACACATCGAATATCTCCACCACCAAAATGGGTTGCAACGGCATCTCGTATCGCTTCGAAATACTACCCATTTGTTGACATCGGGTACATTGTCGGGCATATTAACACGCATCCTTGAAGATGGTAGATCAACAAAACCCACATGTAAGAATTCGGTATCCCGTTTTATGACCACTAAAATGCCCCCACATGCCGACGAGTGAGCATGAGTCAAAATCTCCAACATTTCCGTTTCGGGCATGCACCTCCGAATTACTTGATCGGGTCCAATCTTAAAAATATCCAATTCATCCCAAATATATTGCTTGACTTGGAACATGAATTGTTGCCTTCTTTTCTCACTCTAATGATCCGGAATGGCACCCGTGGCTAAGTAATTAACATAGTGAGCATACCAGGGCCATGAAAGTAGACACGGCCAACAATTGTTCATCGGGGAACCGTTCATTAATCTCACCCTCATCTTCAACTCCTTCCAAAGGGATTCGGGATAAATGATCCGCCACAACGTTTTCACTTCCCTTTTTATCCCGAATGTCCAAGTCAAATTCTTGTAACAACAAAACCCATCTAATCAACCGAGGCTTTGCATCTTTCTTCTCCATCAAATATCGGACAACACTATGGTCTGAATACACGATCACTTTACTCCCCCATATGTATGACCGAAACTTGTCCAAAGCATACACCACCGCTAACAACTCCTTTTGGGTTGTGGTATAATTCAGTTGCGCTTCTAACAAAATTTTGCTTGCATAATAGATTGCTACCGGCTTTTTGTCAACCCGTTGACCCAAAACCGCACCAATAGTTGTGTCGCTTGCATCACACTTGATTTCAAAGGGCTTCGACCAATCCTATGGTTGCAATATGGGAGCTTTCGCTAATTGTTCCTTCAAAACATTGAAAGCTTGCAAACATTCATTAGTAAACTCAAAGGGGACATCTTTTAACAACAAATTACATAAAGGTTTAGTAATAACACTAAAACCTTTAATAAATCGTCGGTAAAAACCCGCATGTCCGAAAAATGATCGTACCCCCTTAACATTTTTCGGTGGAGGCAAAGATAAAATTACCCGAATTTTGCCCTATCCACCTCCATCCCCTTTTCGATATAACGTGGCCCAACACAATACCCTCTTGGACCATGAAATGACTTTTCTCCAACTTAACACCAAATTTTTCTCGACACACCTTTTTAAAAATTTTTCTAACTCTTCGAGACATGATTCATAATTAGTGCCAAAAATGGAAAAGTTATCCATAAATACTTCGAGTGACTCCCCAACCATGTCCGAGAAAATACTCGTCATACATCGTTGGAAAGTCGCCGGAGCATTGCACAAGCCAAATGACATCCGCCGAAAAGCAAAAGTGCCATATGGACAAGTGAAGGTGGTTTTGTGTTGGTCATCCGGATGGATGGCAATTTGGTTATATCCCGAATAACCATCTAAAAAGCAATAATACTTTTGACCTGAAAGTTTTTCAATAATTTGGTCAATGAAGGGTAAGGGAAAATGGTCCTTCGAAGTGGCGGCATTTAATTTTCGGTAATTAATACAAACCCGCCACCCGGTAACCGGTCGGGTGGCTCTTTGTTCACCACTTTCATCTTTGACAACTTGGATGCCGGCTTTTTTAGGAACCACTTGGGTAGGACTTACCCAATCACTATCCGAAATCGGACAAATTATTCCGGCATCCAACCACTTAATTACCTCCTTTTTTACCACTTCACGAAGATTCGGGTTTAACCTCCTTTGCGCCTCTCTAGTAGGTTTTGCATCCTCGGTTGTTTATAACCTTGTGCATGACAATGGACGGACTAATCCCTTTCAAGTCGGCAATAATAGCCGCTTTGTTCGCCTTCAACACTTCCAACAATGCTTTCTCTTGAACCATCTCCAAATTAGAGGCAATAATGACCGGTAATGTGTCATTATCCCCTAAAAACGCATACTTCAAGTGGTTTGGCAAGTCCTTCAACTCTAACTTCGGTGGCTCTTCAAATGACAGCTTCATACCCGAGCTAATCTCCACCGGTAAACTCTCTAATTGGTGTGTCCATGGTGGTCGACCCTCTTTAAGGGCTAAAGCCTCCAATTTTTGCTCCTCAATCCGCAATGCACAAGCATGTACCTGTTCAGAAAAATCACAAACACACATTTCCACACTATCTTCTTCATACTCGTGCGGGTCACATCCATCAACCAAATCTGCCATAAAACACTCATCCACACCAATAGAGTTAGAAACATTAGTAAAAACATTCAATCGCATTTTCCTATTGCCGAAGGTCATATCAACCGTACCAAATCGACAATCAATCATTGCATGAGCGGTGCTCACAAATGGCCGACCCAATATAACATTTTGTTGTTGTTTTGGGTCTGTGGATGAATAATCTAAGACTAAAAAGTCTACCGAATAGTAGAACTCATCAAACTTAACTATTACATCTTGCACCATTCCTCTAGGGAGTTTATGAGACAAATCGGCTAACACCACCGTTGTCTCAACCTATGCTAATGGACCAAAATCATATTGGTCATATACCCCCCGGTAAAATACTTACTCCGGCCCCAAGATCTAATAACGCTTTTGACATTTGAAAATTTCCCACTTGAATATTTATTAAAGGCGTTCCTGGATCTTGAAGCTTAGGAGGAAGTTCCCCATTAAGCATGGCACTAACTTGCCCGGTCAAGTCAACCCGCTTAGGCATCTTTTTCTTTTGTTGCCTCTTTTGTGTGCATAAGTCTTTTAAAAATTTCGTATATGCGGGCACTTGTTTAATTGCATCAATTAAAGGAAGGTTAAACTTAACTTGTTTGAAAACACCTAACAATTCCTCCTTTTGAGGGCCCCTTTTTGAAATGAAATTTATCTTTCCCGGATCAAGTAAAGCCGAAGGAAAAGAGTCTTGACTCGATTCTCCTTCCTCATTTTTATTTTCTAGAATTTCACCCAAACCCGGTTTTCTAATTTCTGTTTCAACATTGGAGTTTTTAGGAATCACTAAAGGCACACTCTCATCCTCGTCACTCTCATTACCCGTAATATCCTCTACCACCCCATCAACCAATCCCGGTGATAAGTTTGCCTTAAATTTTTTACCACTTTGTAAGACACTAACATGGTTAATAGGAATATTACGTGAAGTATTGTGAGACGAATTTACCTTGGTGTCGCTAGGAAGTTGACCTTTACCTTTCTTAAGCTCCGCCACCTCGGTTGCAAGTTGACCCATTTGGGTGGTCAATGTGTGAATGCTCTTATCCCTAAGCTCATCCTTTTGCATTCTCACTTCATCAAGTTGATTCCTCTTTTGCATATCTTGTTGCATTGTCCGAAGCATATCCATAACTTCATTTCCACTTGATGACGTTTGACTCGAACAACCACTTTTACCACCCATTTGTTGCAACAGCCCTTGGTAATTTTGATTATTTTCGCTTCTAAAATGACCTTGATTGTATTGTTGACGCGGAAAAAAATTCCCTTGAGCTCCTTGAAAATTGGGGTTAGCTTGATTCGCCGGGTTCCCATAGCGAAAATTGGGATGATTCCTTAACCCGGGGTGGTATATGTTCGAATTCATGCCAAAATTTCTACCACTCCCTTGAATAGCATTTACCTCCTCCGCTTGACCTTCAACAATTCCGACAACACAAACATCCGCCGCATGCCCTATTTCATTGCAATTAGTGCACACGTTATAAACTTGATTAGTAGTATGTACCTCTACATCCTCCACGGCATTTACTTGTGGTCTCGTAACCACATACTTCTTATTTTTTGATGCTTGTGTCTGCCGTTTAGAATTGAACGACATTTGTTCCAAGAAAGCCCAATCGTCTTGCTCGTAATTTGTGCCAAATGTACCATTAGAAACCGACACTAAATCCCGAGCATCACCATCACTCAACCCCTCATGAAAAGCATGTAAAAGCTCCCAAAGAGCAATCCCATGATGCGGACAATTTTTAAGCATCATATTGAACCTATCAAATGCCTCATGAAACATCTCACCCACTTGTTGCCGAAATTCCCAAATACTTTTTCTCACATCATTCGTCTTTTGGGCGGTGAATTCTTCCAAAAATCTTTGTTGCATATCGGCCCAAGTATATATCGAGGCGGAGGGTAACGTATAAAACCATATTTTTGCTTTGTCTTACAACGAAAATTGAAAGAGAACCAATTTAACCTCATCCGCTGAAAATCCTTGTCCCCCAATAGTATTACAAATGGAGTCATAAGCCTCCAAATGAAAGTAGGGTTCTTCCGATGCTAACCCTTTGAATTTAGGCAAACTTTGGAGCGCATTAGTTCTTACCTCAAAGGTTCTTCCATCTGGATGATGAGGAATTACCACCGGGGAAGGGTTGTTTGTGATAACCGGTAGGAAATGAGCTTCAACTCCCATACCACTTCTCTATGATATCTTCGTGGAGCGCCTAACGGTACTCTTGGTCGACCCATATGAGGTGCAAATTGTTGTTGGTAATGAGGTTGTTGCATAGTCGGTTGTTGCGTTGGTCTTTGAACTTGTGGAGGTTGTTGAAATTGTGGTTGTGGATATTGAGGTTGCACTTGTTGCAAAGGCATAGGCCGTTGGAACTGCGGCCCATGTGGACGAATTTGCTTGTACCCTGTTGGTTGCCTAACCAATTCTTGAACTTGTTCCACTTGTTGTCTTTGTTGGTAAACCATACCTCCTTGAGGTCCCAAATTACCTCCTTCTCCCCCATAATAGTACCCTCTTCTTCGTATCCTCTAAACTCATCATCATATCCATCATAAAAACCTTCTCCTCCAACACCCGAAGATTGCACGTATTGAGACAATGGTTGGTAAAAACCCGTTTGATGTAAAGGTTGGAAAGGGATGTAGTATGGACAATGGTTGAACTGGGTTTGAATTGATCTGGTGGTAATTGTTGAGTGGAAGATGATTGACCAGCAGTTGGGAAAAACGATGAAAATGGTGGAACTATTGCTGTGGAGGCAAAGGTAAGGGCGGGTCCGGTTTTAGTAATTGCAGGTGATATGGTGTTAGTTGGTTGTACTTCCAATGTGGAAGTAATATTGGTAGTAGGGTTTGGTGAAGGTGTATACGGTGATGTTTGACCCGTAGTGGGAGTTGGTGGATCCATGGTGTGATTTGGTGTAGTAGGTGAACTAATGATTTTGTTTTCTTGAAGTAGGACTCGGTTTCATCGTAAGGTTCGCTCGATTTCCGGATCAAAAGCTAGCGGTGATGATTTGTGAGAGCCTATAGTATGCATACACCTGTAAGTACCTGCACACTAAACACAACCAGCGTAAACCCGAAAATAACAAACAAAAGCTACTAATTTAACACACGTTGCACACTACTCCCCGGTAACGGCGCCAAAATTTACGTGAAGTCGAAGTCTCACTCAAATTTAAACCAAATACTACTAATAGCTAGCGGTAAATGGGTATCGAACACAGGGAGTTTGTGGAATGTATGTTCAATATGTAGCCTTAGCGAATGATTAATTTTAACTAACATGCAGAAAAGTAAATTCAGAAATTTGTATTGTTTGATTTTAAAACTAAGATTAACTGATTAAATTGCAAAGGAAAGATCTAGTTTGTAAACAATTTAGAGACAAATGACCATCCTAGATTTCCGGTTTCAATTTACATTCATGCTTAAATTCACTAGAAAGTGCCACATAGACATGACTCATGTGTTGTTACTTGTTGTGATAAAAGGGAACTAAGTACTCGGATGATACTAATGCGAGGTTGTTACCCGATGATCAATTAATCAATATCCAACCCTAATCCATCCTGTGATATCTTGATTGTCAACGATACCAAGAACGTACGATTTAGGTTATGATTAAAACATCAATTAACAACTTACAAACAAATATCAACACACCACATTAAACCGACAAAGATTGCAAGTCTATAATTCTAGACATAAAAACAAGAACACGAGTGTCTCAAACAAACCTTCCATCTAGGATGATCACCATAAACTTAGCCACTCATGACTTGGACAATCATCATCACACACATATCAATGTTCATAGGAATTAAAAACACTAATACGATGTTTAGAAATTGTTTCAAGCTCTCACGAACACCCAAAATTCGTCTCTCGACTACTGGTAACCGACTGGCAATGATTGGTAGACATCATAAAAAATCATTAAACATGGCATTACACAATTCACGCTAGGCGCCACCATAAGCTACGACGCCATCATAGCTTACGGTGGCCTTAACAAAATCCCACGGCGCTTGGAACCTGCTTTACGACCTCCATATTGGTTCCCAGCATCCACTATAAGCTACGGCGGTGCCGTAAGCTACGCTGGAGACTCGGGCATCCACCTTTGTTTGTTTGGCGCGATTCCACAGCTCCAATTCGGCTCTAACACGTACAAACATCCATCCAAACGCTATAAAACCTCGTTCTTATGCTCCTTTGTACCTGCAACGCCAAATATCCCGTAGTCATCTAATTCTAATAATTAATACGATTAAATGTGCGAGATTGTCTAGTTTAAATGCATTTAAGGGTTGTCCAAAGGACTACCCGTCAGCGTTCAACTTTCTAGAAGTGTTAGTTTTAAACACTTCCGTTGTGCAATGAAGATACCAGTTGATCACACCCGGCTCTGATGTAATCGATTTAACGGGGTGTGACAGATTGGTATCAAAGCTATAGGTTTCAGCGAATTAGGTTTCTTTAGAGATACCTAGGCTTTAACCTCACTTCCCTTGGGGACTTAGCTTATTAAGACTTGAAAACATATAGAACGCCTAGAACACATACATGGGTTCCAACCGTGGCCGAAAATAATGATTCAACGTATCGACTTATAAACGTGCATTAGTGTTGTGTCTTATACACGTTACACGAAACGATCACATACGCTAAGCAAATCTTGAAAGTTTTGAGAGCACACACTTAAGACATTTGGTTAACATATGACATAAAATTCATTAAAGGTTATTTCATAGGAGCTGTGACTATTAGCTCGGGCAAACAACTTTATTTATGTCATCTATGCTATTATACTAACCCGAGCAGGTAACCTACGAAAAACAGAATGCCGAAGCGCATTAAAACATGAAACTTAGCGTATATATCACGAATGTAGAAATACAAACGGCACAAAGTACGAGGCAAGGCCTTTGCGAAAACATGAACGAACAATTTCAACAGCGATGCAAATCCTGTCAGCGGAATGACTGTCAGTCAGAATGCATCTATTGTCACATAGCCCTGCAAGCAGGGTGAAACACGCCATGGTACGTCCAAATGAGGACTTCATAAACTAATGGAAATCATGATTATGGGCATCGTAACAGAAAACACAAGTCCTCACGTCCCCCCACTCTCCTAATGGCGACTACGCCAAGATTGACATCTTGAGGTGATGTCACATAACACCATGTCATTGCATGAAATTCGAGGTAAGTCTTAAATTCTTTTGTTGAATATTCGGACTTTTGCATATAGTTAGTAGATTCTTGCATCTCTACTCTTTCTAAAGTTCTCTCATCAAGAAGAGTTCATTCATGACTAGTGAACACCCAATTACAGTTTCTGGACAAATTCATACGTTACGCATGCATTGGTAGTTTGGCATGTGGTTAACTTGATTCGTGGAAAACATCGGGGGCTCCACATCGAATGGGTTGTTCTATAAATATTTCAGTTATTGTTTTCGCTATACCAATTATTGCATTGAAACTTTGATGACCTACATTATTGCTAGAGTTGACTCATTGATATCGAGTCAACAAAATTCTTGAAACATTTTTCTTGACAAGTTACACACATGGTTTTCGTATGACCATGATAAACTTTCCTTGGTAATACATATATCGTTGTTGGTTGATAACTAAATCAAGTTTAGTTAGCTAAACTTGCTCCCTATACATATTCGATTCACGGATTTCATATGATGGATTGAGGCCATCATATTCAAAGTAATATCAACAAGCATTTCATTTATTTCGGACCATAGTAGACTTGTTGAATCTTAACTCCACTAAACCGTTGTTGTGTACGACACCTTATGGTTGCGTTTTCATTAATTTGAAGCTTGTACTGATTTCGTCTACTCACTTCACATACGGATTCAATTATTTATTATTTATTTATTATTACATCCGCCTTGTTGATTCGTTATCATGAAACATTCTTAATACAATCGTGTATTAAGAAATGGTACACAATTCATGGCTTGTTTCGGTGTACCTCTAACGATTATTTCAGTGCCACTTGCAAACTCGATGACGTTCATTTGTTATTTATTTTTGTTATCGACCCGAATTTCTATGAAATCCATTTGGAATAAACTTTTGAAATTACTTTGTTGAACCTTCTATCTTATTGCAAATGCGGTGAATTTATACGGTCACCGCTATTGTTGAATCATTTTAATTACTACAACGCCTTGTGGCGTTGGTATAAACTTGTAGCTTGGGCTAATTATGATCAACTGTTTCATGTGAAAATAAGTGGGCTTTTCGTTTAACTTATCAATTTTCACTTTTCATGGTCCTATCATATTTGAGCTTGTTGATTCTGAGTTTCAATCATACAACAACTAACGTAAGGTACTATTGATAGTACATTTCTTGTTTCGAGGATTCATTTACATATTGTGAACATCCATTTGAAATCTTATTGGTTGAATTCCTCTTTTGTTGGACTCCAGTAGACTTGGTCACATTGGTGACTGTAGCAAAACCTCTTGTTCACTTGGCATCAACTCAGAAAACAAATTCAGTTAAACAGTTGGGTTCTTATTGTCGTAGTAGGTCATTGTATTCATATGATGCGGACAAGTCTTGATTCATTCTTGTGGTCAATTACCTCGACATTTCACACCTACATGTTCATGACAAAACCTTAAGAAGATAAGAAAGTCTAAATTTCGAGGACGAAATTTCTTTAACAGGAGGAGAATGTGACAACCGGTACTTTTCGGCTTTTAATTACGCGATTAACAAACGATAAGGCGGTAATAAATATTGTTTAAGACACGTATTAACTTAATTAGGCTTTTGAAATGCCTAGGAACGCCTATATAACCTTACATTACGCTTATGGTGATTTCTGGGAAAACCGCGTAACGATAAACAGGAGCGAACTGACACCGTAGAAAATACTAGCTACGCCGATGGATACGAAGTTTATATGTATGACTATTTCATATGAATGGGGTTTTGTGAAATTTTCATGCTTTCGAACGACACATAACACATACACAAACGAAAAACGCGACCACAGGGCATCGGCAACGAAACGGAAGCATCCGACTCCTGTACCACCTTAAAAACAGAAATATCATGATATATTTAGCGTTGTAATCGAATCTTAGTACTTGCAGTCGAAACCAGGTCGAAAAACGAGTTCAGAGCGAGGAACGAGGCATTCTACGCGATTTAATGTAACCGACAATAATACACGTCAAATAAAGATCACCGACACCATTTTACGTAGTTTGGACCTTAAAACATGATTGTACTACTTTATACGACACTCGGGAATAAAAACGGGCCTCGAAAATGATGTCAGGCCGCTAAAAAATGCAAGGAACAAACAAATAGGCCTTGAGCCCAACTCCTCCAAAACCCTAACTATATAAAGGTCCACACACACTCAAAACACCATAATCACACACACTCACTCTCTCTCTTCACAGCCACACTCTCTCCAGCTTTCTCTCTCTAAGATCGCCGGATTCCAGCGACACTCGGCGGAACCGGTGGCGAGCCGGCGAAGCTCACCAAGACCGGCAACACTCCGGCAACGGCGGAGGCGACGGCATCGCCACAGACGGCGGAGGTGGTCATTTTTCGCGGCGGAGACGGGGTGTACCCCCTAAATCGTGTCTCCCGAGCAAGATTCCGACATCAAAATCCTGGTTTGAGCAACAGAAGTGCCCGTTTTGACTCCGACAACCGCGGTTTTTCCGGTAACCCTCTAACTCTCCTCCCACTTTCACCTTTTCTTTTAGATATGCAAAGATCTATGTTCTCTGGCCTATTTGCGTGTTGTTTCAGGTGAGGGGTGGGTGCACTAGCGACGACGGTGGATGGTAGGTCACGGCGGCAGCAGTTGTGGTGGCGGTAGGATCGTGGTGGCAGTGTGCGGTTGACACCGGTTGAGTTGCGGAACGAGAGCCGAAGCCGGCGGCGCTAGGGCCGGCCGACGACGATGGTGGCAGTGGTTATTTTAGGGCTCGGTTAGGCTCCGGATTTAACATAATCAGATTTGTTTTAAATAACTCGGTTGCGGACTGAGTTAACTCAGTTTTGGATAGGGTTCTGGGTTGACCGGTCGAACCGAGTTAACTCAGTTAACTCGACAAGTTGAGGGTTCGATTTGATGGCGACAGTGGTATAATTATGTTGGGCTCGAGTTTAACTCGGGTCTCGGTTCAAGGTGGTTCAGTTTCGGTTCAACGGGTTCGGGTTCGAGTCAACTCAGTTTGACTAGGTAAAACCGAGTCAACTCGGTAAACACGAGTCAACGGCAGTTTCGGTTCAGTTTTAGCGCGGGCCAGACGAGTCAACTCAGTCGACCCGGTCAACGGAAGTCAACCCTGGTCAACAACGATCAATGATCAGATTTTGGTTCGGGTCAAATCTGGTCAACACGAGACGCTATAAAATATAACGAACACGTTAAATTGTTTATAGTTAAATAAAATGCTAGATATAGTCGCGTAACCGAGCTCCAAACCGACAAACATTAAACAAATGGACTAGTAGATAAAATGAAGTGTTTTCATCTTTGTATACTTGACAAAAGATAGACGTATATTGTTGATAGATTATTATTGCGTGTTGAAAACTTATATCGACAAATTGTATTGTCATGATCGTTCAAAAACAGAGGAAGCTCTGCCCGATTTTCGTTAAAAATATATATGTATTTTATAGTTTTAACATAAATGAAAACGTATCGGGACTCAAAGTAATTTTATAAAAATAAATATAGTTTATATATTTATTTTAAATATAAACGACTCGTATTCTTTTATAAAAATAAATATAGTTATATATTTATTTTAAACGCCGAACAACTCGGGTTATTTTTTTATTAAATAAATTTAACTTTTTATATTTATTTCAAATGCCTAAACGGAATATACACATACGTTGACAAATATCATACGAGACGCAATATGTAATACGGGTTGCTATAATAAATTTCTTTACATACACGTACAACTTCTCGAGACGACTAACACACTTTTATCGATATATTTATATTTTTATATAAATATTTATATATTTTAAATCTTTTGGAAGTTGAGTACTTCCAAAACTTAGTAACTATTACCGACAGTAGATGAGACGTAACAAGCATAACTTAATTGTTACCATTAAGTTAACAACTTACAGTCGAATCGTTTGGTTAACGATTCAGTAGAGCTCGGTGACACGTAGTTAGTTACCGCGTTTATTTAAAAACTTGTAAGATATTCCGTGTTAGGAATATTGTAGGATGCACGCTAGCGAATCACGTTTGGAAACAACATTATGGAATGCACATTTAGCTAGCTTTGCACAAGGAAATCCCGGTGAGTTTATAACCCTACTTTTTACAGTTTTACATTTTTATAAATGTTTTCGGGGGTGGAAAGACATGCATGTTTTGCAAAAGTACATAATATTACGAGGAACGAAAACAACAGATTTTTAAACCATGTTATAAATGAACTCCAACTACACGAATGGTTTACAAATGGTTTATACTTGTTGGGATTGAACCTTTGGAAATGAACAGACGATACAAAGTCAAACAACACCATCTGAGCTTTGGTCTAGCCATCAGAGGTTGCTACCCACCAATAGGTTTCTACTACTTTCAATAAAGAACATTGTTACCAATCCTCTAACAAAAGAAACTCCTAACCACCGCTGTTAGAAGAATACAAGATCAGAGGTTGGCCAAGCAGTGTTTTAGTCTAATTCTAGTTTTAATTAATGTAACAGTGCTATGCACTGATAGCTTTAGATTAAGCAGTGTTTGTAGTTAGTTACGTTTGTTAGATGTCACTATCAACCATGACGTCAATGTTAGACGATCAGTAGTTAGATAGTTATATAAATAGGCTCTCAATGTAACAGTTTTACTTGTCTTCTTAAAAAGATTAATTTCACATATCTTCTTCATTTCTTACTATCAAACGATCGTTATTGGGCTAAGGGAGTTTGTGAATCACTTGCAATAGTTTAATTACTTAAAAGCAAGATGGTGATGAAAACAAACGACCAATTGTTTGTTGTAAAAGTTTTCCATTAATCCGTTGCACTTAGTCTCTGTTTTCAATCATTTTCCATTATTTGAAACAAAAACAGCAATCAATTCAAACTTATATCCTGACAATTGGTATCAGAGCTTGGTCAATCGATTTTGATTTAAACGACAAATTGATTTGAACAGATCAGCTCTTTGTTGCTAATTTCGTTTGATAAGTTTTGCTTGAATACAGAGTTTTATTACTACAAAAGTTTTAAAAACACAAATCTGTTGTAAACAAGAGAAATGGCACAAAACACACAGGATTCCAACATTGGATCCATGTTTAAACCACCTATGTTGAAACAAAATGAATATTTTATCTGGCAACGTAGAATGTGTCATATTCTCGCTCAACAGAACACCGGGTGTTGGAGATCCGTTGTGTTTGGACCTCATGTTCCCATGGTTCCAAGCACAGAGGATCCCCACACTTAAGTCCCTAAAAAACTCAAAAAATACTCTGAATAGGATTTCCCCAAAATCTAATTAGATTCTAAGGCTTTCAGCATAGTTGCTTCAGCTTTGCCCAATGAGATTTATGCGGGATTACTTCATTGTAATAGTGCTAAAGAGTTATGGGATGCTCTTTAAGAGCAATTCAGTGGTACTGAAGAGGTGATCGAGAATAATAGAGAAGTCTTGAATCAGCAGTATGAAACATTTTTCCATGTAAAAGGTGAAGTCACTAACCCAACAGTTCGAGAGATTCAGCTGTCTCATAAGCAAATTAAAATTGGTAGATGTGAGCTTTCCTAATTCGACTATCAACAGTCGTTTCTTAAGATCACTACTAGAAAAATGGGAGACAATAACTATGTCATTCGAACATCTGTTGGTTATAAGGAAATGACCCTCACAGCTTCATGGTCGACTTCTCACTTACGAGAGAGAGTTGAACCAGAAAAAGAAGCTTCAAAAGTCTGGGAAAGTGATTGATGACTATACACTGGGAAACACTTCTCTCTATAGTCATGAAGAGGGGTCTGGTAGTGGAAAGGATCAGAATTTTGATCATTCCATTGACATAACTTCTGAAAACAATTTCAACTCTGATCCCAGTACACCCAATTTTGTTTTTGCTGCAAATTGTGAAAGCCAAACCTCTGACAATCTGAGTTTTGAGATGATTGATTTACAACAATTTGAACCCACATAATTGGAAGAAATGGACATCCTACACCAGTTAGCACTCTTGAGTGTCAGGGCTAGTAAATTTTACAAAAGAACTGGTAGAAGGTTTCCAGGATTGCATGGGGGGTTAAAAGTTGGGTTAGATAAATCAAAGATAAAATGTTACAAGTGTAATAGGATGGGAATGAAGAACTCAAACTGCAGGACCAATTGTAACTCATCCTGGCACCAATCCTCAAAGCACTGTCCAATATTTCCAGTTTACCCCTGCACATCAAATGCAAAACACTGCTCATTTTGCAAGTCCTGTAACAACTGTCCCTATTCATTATGTCTAAACCCCTGATCCACAGATTCAATATGTTCAAGCACCACCTCAAGTGCATGTGCAACAAGCTCCACATGTCACTCAAACTACTCAAACCACTGCTACACCAGCAGAGGTTACACAACAAAGCTTCTTTACCAAGGTTTTGTTGACTAGAGTAGTTTGCCTGAGGATTCAACTGATGAAAACTTTGCTCTCATAGCCAAAAATGATTTTGAAAATGAAAACTTATGTTTATGGCTTTTGAGACCATAATTGAAGGTGATGAGTCTGTGAAATAGTCAAACTCTGATATGATTGAATGTTGTGAAGCAGTGGTTACACCAGAAGTTACACCGGTGGTTGAAATGAATGCTGTGAGGTTGAAAAAGAAAATCTATCTGACCCATGGGACACAGAGGTGTGTGAAGAAGAATGTGATTGTGCTCTTATGGCTGGTTCGAAGGTATCACTTCAGATCCTAAAAGATCTATTTCTGAAAAATGCATTATTGCTTTTGCAAACATAAAACAGGTGAATGAAAAACCTAAGAAACAAAATTTTAGAAGATGAACTTAAATTTGAAAAAACTTGTGAAAGAGTTAAAAACAAAATTAAGTGAAAAAGATTCTGAAATGAGTAGCTTAAGGCATGAATCAAGCATAACCAAAGACCAGCTCCAAACCATGGTAGAAAAATACCAGGTTTGCAAACAGGAGCTTGAATCTACCCAGATCACTTGTGAAAATAGGGTACAGTCTTGCAAAGGTTATGAGCTTATGCTTGATGCTCAAGTCAACAGCAACATAAAGTTTGGTATAGGCTTTAGGGAATATGACCTTACTTGTGAAAATGTTGCAAAAATTGACTCTGAGCTTGTTGAAATAAGTCTGCGCCAAGTTGTCAGCGATACGTAAAAATAGTCGGCGACTCATTCGGAACAGACGTCGAAACATCTCCTCCGAGTACACAGGCGTGTCGGAAAAAAATCGGCTACCAAACTATCATGGCCGGCTATATTAAAAAAATAATTATTAATATTAATAAAAATCCTCGTAAAAATATTTTAGGAATACCTTCTCGGTCTCGGTTTAAGGCGGCCTTCCTAGTATGCTGTTGCCTTGAAGTATCAGAATCTTCGTCATCCTCGAAAAACATCTGAGCTGCGTGCATAAGCACGTTTGCGAAAAACGCTTCATTCTCATCCGAAGATGACGAATACCAAGTTGAAGAAGATGATGAAGACGTGATTAACTTATTATAAAATTTGAAAAGTTTTAAAGAGATGAGATTGGTTGAAGTGAGTAAAAAATGGGGTGTTGGGGTGGTTTTTATATAAAAAAACCTTTTAAATTTAAATATTATCAAAATTTTACCGTTGCCCAACGTTCAAAAATCAAAGAATTTTGTCCTTTTGTGGCCGGCAACTTCGGCATATAGGTGCCGCTCATGCCGCGACAAGGGGGGGGGAGGAAACGGTGTGCCGCCCGGCGCCGGTCCCTGCCGGATGCATGACGGGGCCACACCGTGACGATTCATTCCATTGTTAAGGGTCGGTTTGAATTCGTTTAAATAAAAGCTTATCCGGAACCTTTCAGACCCTTACCACTACTAGAAAATCTGAAATTTTCGACACCATTTTTTGTAGGAAATGCGTCACAAACCGCGCTTTCTTATGAAGTTGTGACGAAAATGGTATGTAGGAAAAACACCTCGTAGGAAACTGGTTTCCAACGCATTTGGTACGTTAAGACATATACGATCTACTATTATCCGTTGTGATCCATTAAAGGCCAACATGGTCCATTAACACATGTATAATATACTATTGGCCATTATGATCCATCGAGGCCTAATATGGTCCATTAAGACTTTTATGATCTACTATTGTCCATTGTGATCCATTAAGGCTCAATATGGTCAATTAACGCATGTATGATCTACTACTGTTTATTGTGATCCATTAAGCCCTAATATCGTCCATGAAGACATATATGATCTATAGTTTTCCATTGCGATCAATTAAGGCCTTATATGGTCCATTAAGACATGTATGATCTACTATTATCCCTTGTGATTCATTAAGGCCCAATATAGTTCAATAACACATGTATGATCTACAATTGTCTATCATGAACCATTAAGGCCTAATATGGTCCATTAAGACATGCATGATCTACTATTGTCCATTTTGATCCATTAAGCCCCAACATGATCCATTGTGTATGATCTACTATTGTCCATGGTGATCCATTAAGACTCACTATGGTCTGTTAAGACATGTATGATCCACTATTAACCATTGTGATCCATTTAGGTCCAATATTGTCCATATTGTCCATTAAGACATCTATGATATAATATTTTCCATTATAATCCATTAAGGCTCAATATGGTCCATTAAGACATATATAATCTACTATTGTCTATGGTGATCCATATAGGCATAATATGGTCCATTAAGACATGTATGATCAACTATTGGCCATTGTGATCCATTTAGGCTCAATATGGTTTATTAAGATATGTATTATCTACTATTATCCATTGTGATATGCTTAGGCTCAAATGTTCGGTGTGGTCGATACTGGTATTTGAAACTAAAATTGGGTAAAATACCAGTACCGAAAGTGATATATAATGGGTACCGAAACAATTTGTTACGAGTAATTCGGTAGTGCACACAAAGATATTAAACATGCATATATACATAGACACTTGTACATGTATACGCGTACACATACGCGTACACATACACATACACATACAGATGCATATATATAGACACAAATACATACATATACACATATATAATTAAACATTTAAATATTATAACTATTACGTTACAAATGAGTAGCAAGATGCTAAGCATTTCCGACACAATAATAAATAAAAATTAAATTAATTGAATATTTAAATATAATAATAAATTTTCCGTCACAAATGCGTAGCAAGTTGCGACGCATTTCCTACGCAATAATTAATAATAAAACATTAAACATTAAAAATATAATTTTACGTATAATAATAAATGTTTCGTCACAAATGCGTAGCAAGTTACTACACATTTCTGATGTAATATAATAATAAAGTTTTGTCACAAACACGTAGCAAATTGCTACGCATTTCCTACGCAATAATTAAAAAGACTATTAATTAAACATTTAAATATAATTCAAATATAATATTACATGCTTGTTGTAAATGCGTAGCAAATTGCTACGCCACGCAACAATTAATATTTAATGAATTCTATATACAAAAACAAGTCCAACAAATAAGTAATAGCTCCGTCGGAAATATGTAGCAAGTTACAACGCATTTCCGACGCTACAGTTAATAAAAATAATAACTAAACATTTAAATACAAATTAAATACAAATATAATTCATCTGTCACAAGGGCGTAGCAAGTTGCTACACATTCTGACGCAATACTAGAATTAGTATTTGATGTCGCCATTGTGTCATAAATTTGCCAAAAAAAATCAAGATTTTTTCCGTAGGAATGGGTAGTAAATGTGTCCAAATTTGTGACATATTTTTTTGGTAGGAAATTTCCGTAGCAAAATGACCACTTTTCTAGTAGTGTACCCACTCTTTCACAACAATAGATTACTCTCTCGCACTCTCTTCTAAACCTACAAATCGCCGGGTTATTTTGAAGCTCCGGCCAAACACCTGAACACATGCATCCTCGCCTTCCCAGCCATACTCGGTTGCCGTGACCAAATCACTAACCGCCGTTACCTCGCCACTATCACGCACCATCACAATCCGTCACCACACACCACCACAGTTACTCGACGCCATAACTACATCCCTGCCCCACCGCCCATCGCAGCCATGAACCACCGTTTGTGAACCGTCGACAACCACCATCGAGCACACCATCGCTCGGCCAAGCCAGCCTAACTCGTTTGTGTACTTTCGCTGCCGTATACTCGATCTAGTACAATCGTTAGGCAGCTTCTTTTTTTTGGACAAATTCGATGAAGGTGGCGAGGATATGGAGATCATGTAACAACCCCGGCCAAATCTGATGTTGAAATCTTCGAGCCTGCGTGTTGAGTCGAACTCCAAATCGTTCGTTTTGTTTTTACTCGTCCCGCTTGTTGAATCAGGTAACTATTTCGATCTTTCATTGGTTGCAAGTCTGATAGTTCTTGTAGTAATGCTAAATACATTTGTTTAAGGGTTGAACTCCATGCGAATCAAATATTGTTTTTTTTTTTTTTTTTTATTTCAAGTCTGATAGTTCTATGAATTATGAAGACATATAGTTGAATTTTGTTTGTCTACTGGATTCATTTTTATATCATTCAGTGAACACAATATTTAATATAAAACTTAATTAGCATGTTTTTAAGTGTCTGTTAAGTAGTATAATAATAATAATAATAATAAATAATAATAATAATAATAATAATAATATATTAATAATAATAACAACAACAACAATAATATAAAAATAATAAAATAAAAACCATCACTTGAAAGTTGTTAAGGTTCAAAAGATAAGCATAGTTGAAATGTTTAGTAAGTTAGATAAATGCTTTTATACAGGAAAGATGCAACCTAATCATAATTCATATTATAGTTCAAGACTTAAAAAAATAAGAAAATTATATAACAAATTTTAATTTATACAAAATCCTCAAATAAAAGAACTCGAATCGATAATCTGGTTTATATCGTGTCGTTTACTTAGAATATTGTTGTTATATGTTTTAGGGTAATTTTGTCGTTTGGAGTGTCCGTTTCCATCACCGGTATCTTTTGTGGATCATTCTTCGCAACTGTGAGTGAATCTTACAACTCCCCTTTTTCTTTAGCATACGTTTTTGGGGTGTATCATGTGTCGCTTTACATTATTATATTATTATTATTATTATTATTATTATTATTTATTTTTTTTCTATAAATTACGCGAATTACCCGCTTGTGCAAGATATGTGTTATGTGCTGTTGGTTATTCATCACTTGGTGCATTTAATTCATTATTGGACATCATTTCATCATAGGCTCGTCGGTTACCCATTACCTATGAGCGGAACTTGACGTTGCCAACCATACGAGGTCAGCTCCGTTTGATTAAGCTTAGACTTTGCAGCACACCATAATACCGTGCAACATGCATACATTTATTGGCACACCATAATACCTGCAACACACTTACATTCATTGAATCATTTCTATTGGTTTGTTTATTGTTTGAGGTTGTGTTATGAATTTTGATATATGACATACAACATATTGATTCACAATGGTAAACACACGTTTTCTCAATAAACCAAACTTAAACATATTATTTTTCTAATAACAATAAGGTTCACTCGCCAACTTTTGTTGATCCAAAAACCATATTTTGTACACATGATATAGGTGAACAAGCATGAGGAGAAGATTGGATGTGCCTTAGTTAACAAGAAACGGATTTACCAAGCTTTATTATTTTGAACAATGTATGTATATGTAATTGTTTATTTGAATTATTTGTTATGAAAAACAATTGGTATGAATTAAATGATTATTTAAAACAAGTGATAGCAAGTCATAAGCTCTCGAGTTAACCCAATCATGCCCGATCACCTATTCCGCTGCGGGTCAGGGTGTGATAGCTACAGTTCTGATTTGAGGAAAATTTTCACTTTTGCAACACGAGAGCGACTTTTAGTGTTTACCTGCATTCGTTTTCTATAGTTATGAAAGTGGTCGTAGTTGGGGTTAACGTACCAATGCTTGACAATACTCGTCATGCACCCCAAGCCGAGAATTGTGTATTTGACACAATTGATGATCGTCACCTACCCTTCAATATATGCCAGTGAATAGTGCTAAGTCCATTCACTAAGTTCTAGGCAGGTGGGATCTCATCCTAATTCCTAAAATTTTATAAATCTTTGGTCAAAATTGAATTAAGGTCTTCAAAAATTTTGATAACACCAAATTCATGCTTAAGTTCATCCTTAAAAATACTAAACTTGATTTTTAACTTCATGGATTGGTACCGTAACTTGAAAATTGTTCTCAAGGTGGAGAAAAAGGCTTATATCCTTGATGGACCAATCCCCAAAGAACTTTCTAATGCTACAGGTGTTGCCCATAGAGCATGGGAAAAACATGTTGTCTATTCCCAAGATGTGACATGTCTTATGCTTGCCATGGTGATTCCACAACTTCAAAAGAATCTGGAAAACTTGGGAGCATACGAGATGAGTGAGCAGCTGAAAAGCATGTTTGAGCAGCAAGCTCGTCATGAGCGTTTTGAAGTGATGAGATGTTTCATTACATGTCGCATACAGGAAGGCACTTCGGTCAGTGTGCATGTACTGAAAATGAAGTCTTTTGTTGATCAACTGGAGCATCTGAACGCACCCCTTAGTAATGAGTTTGCTACATATGTGATCCTTAACTTACTACTCAATTCATATCATCAATTCAATTTGAACCACAACATGAATGGGTGGGAAAGCGATCCCAGAGTTGTATCAGATGCTAAAAACTGCTTAGAAAAACATCCTTAGTAAGGGCAATCCAATGCTAGCGATTAAGGAAGAGAGAATTACTAAGAAGAAGCCATCCAAGGGAAGGTGCAAGACGGGTAAGCAAGATAAGGGCAAAGGCAAAAAGGTTGCCACTCCGAAAGCAAAGCCTCAAAAAATACCAGGGTATTCACTGTGATGAGATTGGGCATTGTAAGAGGAATTGTCCCAAGTACCTGGCTGAAGTGAAGCTTAAAAAGTTGTAGATAAGAGAATCCTGAGATATACATGTTACTAATTTATTTTCCTTTTCGAGCAAGACTTGGGTGTTTGACACTCGATATGGTTTTCACATTTGTAATGATTTGTATGGACTAAAAAGGATTAGGAAGCTGAAGCAGGGTGACTTAGAGCTGCACGTTGGAAACGGGTAGAATGTTACCATGATGGCAGTTGGAGAATTAATTATTGACTTACCTTCTAGATTGTTATTTCTTTAAACAATGTTTTTTTATGTTCCTAGTTTGACTAAGAATATTGTTTTTGTGTTTCTGCTTTAAAAGAACAAGGTTTTAGTTATGCTTTTGATATTGTTAATGGTAGCATTTCTAAATTTTCAAATGATGTGTTCTATTTTGAAGCTAAGCCTCACAATGGTATCTGTGAAATAGATATTTTTAACATAAATGAAATAATATTTGATGTGTTCAGAGTATTTTAATAATACTAACAAATTAACCCTATACTAGACACTAAATAATACTCTAGACTCTCTAAAAGACCACACTACTGAGCGACAAGTGAACTGATCGAAACTAGGATATCTAACGTAAATTCGAATATCGAACCCACGAGACTCTATTGAAAACGTATACTAGACTCGATTACTTATCTAAACTGACTCGATTTTTTTTAGGTTTTGAGGGGGGTTTCAAACAATCTAAATGCAATTAATTAAAATATGAACTAAAGTTAACTAGACATGAACCAACTATACCGAAGCCGAGATCAGATGATGGTAAAAACACTACATAGGTTTGGAATGGTATTCATTAATCTGGTTTTATAACAGTAATGGTAACTAAGATGGAATCAGATCTATGATACTAAACTAAAAGAAAATCCTAGAATATCCTGGATCCTTCTTAAGGATATCAACTAAGAGAACCCTAAAAGCTGTTAAACTCACCGGTTAGTCTAATAGCCTCACAGTGAATCCAACAATACTAAAGTACCTGAAAGACGATCTACCTCACAGCTCGACAATCTCAATTCACTCTAAAGTGTAAAGCGGTAATCTGTGAACAATTCATCAGATTTAAGTAAGCAACTCTCATAATACAATTAAGGGAGACCCGCTCACACGCAATAATTACCTATCAGACTAATGATGATCACAAACCTAACTAATCCTTAGTTCACAGCTATTGGAGTTGGCAAACACTTAAAACCCTAAATCCTCAATTACAGTTCCTACTGAAAAGGTATACAATTAACCGTAAACTAATCGCAAACACACAGTAGGCGGCCTAACTAGCATTCATACATGACAAACCATCAAAAAAACGCAAGTGGAACTTATGAAAGAGTTAAAATCAGTGATAAGCATGCAAAACATCTGAATTCATAATCAATATAATTTATTAAAATGTTAATCCATCAAATTGTTACAAAAACCAAATAAAAACCAATCATCATCAAATAATCATCTCAAAACCTAGGTAGAAACATGAATTCTAGCCAAGTATCATCTTAAAAACAAAAACCAAAGTCATAATAAGGCCACAAGACATGATTAAATCAAAGGAAACGAAGAAACAAAGAAACCAAATGATGTAACCTGAGAATTCTTGATCCCAACACTTTGAATCTTCAATCTGATGCTTCTTGATCCTTGAAATCGCCCTTAGTATGCCCTTGTTCGTCTGTGATCAGTTATATCCATATTAGGTTAACTAGGATCTTAAATAAGGTTAAAAATCAAGTTTTTCATGGTCATATGGCACCTCTCGCATCACGCGGCAAGTATCAAGGTTCTCCCCGTATGAGATACTATATTATGGAAAACTATTTTCCTCGTAACTTCTTCATTTCAACTCCATTTTCTTCATCGTTTTCGCCAGGTCTTCATAATATTATATTATCCAACATCTTATATTCTTAAATATCCATTTCCAATCCATGAGAATCCTTCATTAAGCCCAAACATTCTCTTGTGTGCCCATTGCTTTAATGTTTTAGCTCGTTTTTTGTCCATCTGAAACATGAACACCTATAAAACCACATGCAACTAAGTACAAGCAAAACATACAAAATCGAATACAAATTAACTAAAATAATGTACAAAATACAAGGGAAAACATATGAGTTTCACATCACATCAATATTGTATGTTCTCTTTCCTCTAAACGTGTTAAAACTAGAGTTAATGAACTATATCGTGGGCATTGTCGTCTTGGCCATATAAGAAAGCTCAAGACCGCAGGGATCGTATGTGACAACTGGTACCTTTCGGCTTTTAATTTACGCGATTAACAGATGTTTAGGGCGATAATAGATAGTGTTTAATACATGTACTAACTTAAATTTGGCTTTTGTAATGCCTAGGAACGCCTATTCGACCTTACATACCGTATGGCGATTTGCGGAATAACTGCGTAACGATAAACGGTAACGAACTGACACCATACAAAATACTGGCAACGCCAACAATTATGAATTTTATATGTATATTTATACATACGAATTTTATCTTATGAATATATCATACATTCGAATGTCACAAAACGCAAGACAGAGCACAAACGCAGAAACTACACAGAAACGAGAACACACCGGCAATTAACAGCAAAATGGAAGCACCGGACTCGAGTTATGTCCCGATATTGAGATATTACAAAATAATTAGCTTCATATTCATAATATTATATCCCAGTGGAAAACAGATCAAAAAACAGATAGAAACAACAAATGTAGTGCTTTACGCATTTTTACGCAAAAGACTTACGTACGCGCCGAATATCGAATACCGACTTAATTTTAAGAATTTACGACCCTAATCAAATATATTGCGACCTATTTATAAGCTCGGGAATGAAATCGGGCTGAGAAAACGTCATTGGGCCACACGAATCGCTAACGGGCCTTGGGCCCAACCACTTGCCCACCCTAGTATATATAGAACTTAAACTCCTTATCTTCCTCATTTAACCCTAGCTCCCAAGATGAAACCCCGCCTTCTCTCTCATTTTCGACGACCGGAGCCGGATTTCGGCGGTGCTCCGGCGTCGTTTACTCCGCGAGCCCCTCACACACCCCTCTTCTCCCCTTACACCCACAACCACCTGTTATAGAACGAAGAGAGAGAGAGAGAGAGAGAGAAATGAGACAGGAAGGGAAGGCCGGCCACCTCTGCTACAGTGGCGTGGCGGTGACGGTTGGCAAACCCGTTTTTCGGCATCAGGTAAGCTGTCTAACTGCAGCGATGGTACGACGGTGGGACCAGCGGCGACAACTGAC
The DNA here is from genome assembly GCA_947069175.1 of Scalesia atractyloides. NCBI lineage: Eukaryota > Viridiplantae > Streptophyta > Magnoliopsida > Asterales > Asteraceae > Scalesia > Scalesia atractyloides. The sequence continues at coordinate 17,968,575 of CAMTDV010000006.1, forward strand.
AACAGCAAAAGCCGTCGTTCCGGCGAAGGAGCGACGGCGCAGTGACGGTGGACAGGCGACGGCAGCGATGCCGCTTTCCGGCTAACAGGTTTGGCTCAGAATTTGTTTCGGTTTCACCTCAGATGAGTTGAATCGTTTTCGGTTTGGTGCAGGTTCAACAAGTTTGGGTCACGGTTCGAGGTTCGGGTGTCGCTTAAATATGTTTAGTCGCGGTTCAAACTGGTTTCGGGTTCCGTTCCCTTGAGTTGAGTTAACTCAGTTTTGGATAAGGTTTTCCAGGTTGACTCGGTCGAACCGAGTTAACTCAGTTAACTCGACTCAGTCCCGGGTCACTCGGTGCAACCCTACTCGGCTCGGTACACTCAGTTGGTCCGAGTCAACTCGGTTTTGGTACGGGTTTGGTTCAGTCGGTCAACCCGGGTCAAACCCGATCAACTCACTCAACGAAAGTCAACTCTGGTCAAACATGGTCAACAGGTCAACGTGGGTCAACTGTGGTACAAAGCTGGTCAACTAATCGACGCGAGATGCGGTAAAACGTTAACGACGCGAAAAATCATTGAGTTTCATATATATTTCATTTTAAACGCGAAACCGAGCTCGACCCGACCAATTAACATTATGCATTATCAAGTTTTAATGCATCGATTAGTTCATACGTCTATCGTTACGAAAAGCTTTGTTTATATACTTATATATTATATATGTGTGGTGTATTTAGATGAAAATTCGAGTCGTGGCATTGTTATTAAAAGTGGCGAAAATATCCTAACTTTCTTTAAATACATGTTAATATTGAAAACGTTGCGTTTTGACAAATATAACGACAACTTGAGTTGTCGGGTTATTCTAAAAATAGAGGAAACTCTGCCCGATTTTCGCTAAAATTAAATTTATATTTTGTACTTGTTATCTCAAAACCAACTGAAACACATCGGAATTCGAAAACTATACAGAACAAGTATATTGTTTATATTTATTACAAATGTCGGAAATTCGGATTTCATATTTCAAACGTTCGGGAATTCAAAAATCATATAAAATGAATACAATAGTTTATATTCATTTCCAACACCAAAAAGTCCGGATACTTTTATAAATGTAAAGTTATATATTTATTTCAAACTCGAGAAATCCGAATACTTATTTTCAATGCCGAGATCATTTATAAAATAAATATAACGTTTTATATTATTATAAACGACTTCGAATACATTTATTTCATCAAATATAATGGTTTATATTTATTCCAAACGACGACGATTCGGATATTATATTAAAATAAATATAATTATTTATATTTATTTTCAAATGTCTAAACGAGGTGCGACTCTTATTGTAAAAGTATAACAATTATTTATATTTATTTTCAAATGTCTAAACGAGGTGCGACACTTATTGTAAGAGTATAACAAGCGTCAATTTTATAATTTTATTAATTATAAACGAGACGCAAGACGCTTATGTCGGACGTAACTTGTTTATATATATATATATATATATATATATATAAGGTAAGTTATTGTAAAAAAGACCAAAAGTGTGAGAAAGGTAAGAAAGAATCTTCAGCCATTAGATCTAAATTAATTGAAAAGGGTATCAAGTAATTTTATCATTGATTAATTCAAAACCTTCCATAAACCGCCACCCTAATTTATAGGAATACCGAATAACACTGCAAACACCATTCAACACGTATATAACACCATTCAATAATTATATAACACCTTCAATAAGTATATAACACCATTAAATAAGTATATAACACCATTTTAAAGATCTCTATAAAAACACTAGGAATAACACTGCAACAATCATTCAGCGCATATATAACACCATTCAATAATTATATAACACCCTTCAATAAGTATAACACATTTAATAATTATATAACACCATTCAACACATATATAACATCCATTCACTAAGTATATAATACCATTCAAATAATTATATAACACCATTAACGAAACAAAAAACCATTAACTGAAACATTCGATTGAACGTAATTTTTTCTGTATATAAGTATAGTAATATGGTACTCATATTAAAGATTAGAAAACACTCGTTATTATGGTGTAATTTTTTTTAAAAAAACGGTTACGTGTAAAAAGTTATTGGCGTTTAAAAAATAAAAGGGGAACTTGCATGTGGATTGCATGTGACTTTCTAAAACCAAAAATGTTAAATTTACCTTTATACCTTTAATCTAGAAAATTAATTATTTTAATTGTTATACTATTTACAAGATTGTCATCAAGATCTCAACCATTAGATTAAAAATCTAATGATTTAGATTCTTTCTTCCTTCTCACACTTTAGGCCTTTTTTATAGGATCTCTACTATATATATATATATATATATATATATATATATTATATATATATATATATTTATTCAATCTACGTATTTCTATTTACGACAACTAACACGATTTCGTAAGTATATTATATTTAAATATATAAATATATATATCCTATATCATTCGGAAACTAAGTCGCTTTTGAGACTTAGTTTTATCCCAATTGTAAATGGGATCAAATAACCATAGATCGGTTATTCTAAGTCAAGATAACAACACCCTTTTAAGGATCATTGGTTAATGATTCGGTAGAGCTCGGACACGTAGTTTAGATACGTTTAAATTAGAAACTTATAATTATTCCTTGATTAGGAATGCTTTAGTTGCACGCTAGCTACTTCACGTTCTTTGAACGACTCACGGAATCACGCTAAGCTAACTTTGCACATGGATAACAAGGTGAGTTCATAACCCCCACTTTTTGCCATTTTACATTTTTATAAATGTTTTCGGGGGTGGAAAGACATGCAAGTTTTGAGAAAGCATACAATATTTCGATAAACGCAAATCATATATTTCTAAACCATATTACAAACGTATTTTAGTTAACACAAATGGTTTATGAAAAGTTTACGCCAAACATATCATTTTTTTTACAAGACTATACGCGTTTTGAAACATACTTGAATTTATAACATGGGCTAGGCCCAACAACATAGATAACAAGATAACATGGGCTAGGCCCAATAACACGGACGACAAGATAACATGGGCTAGGCCCAACGACACATATTATGACATTTGGTATGTAGCTATGGAATTAGATGACAATAGATCTATGTACGTAAGTAGGATTATGACATTGGTAACCATTAATCACTTAGTGACCAAGGTGCAAAAGGTGTAGATCTACTGAGCTTGAGACACGCTTCACTCCTAGTTTGTTAACAGTGGGGTGCTTTTGTGAGCCCAATTAAGAACAAAGTTGTCTCGGTTTGGTTATTTACTTATGGTACATAATGTTAGGGGGTTCGCTACCCACTGATTGATCCTTAGATTCCATTGGCATTCTACATACTATGATTTTATTACGGGTTTACAAACACAATAGTTACATGCATCGGTTTACAAACATAATGGAAAACATTTTAATACCGATAGATAGTTATGATTTCAAACGCTTTGAGATACTATGATCTCACAAACCGGTTTTCAAATGCGTGATTTTCAAATACATGATTTTCAATGGCATGATTTTAAAATGTTTTAAGATTCATTTGAAACAAAACAAACTATGAACTCGCTCAACTTTATGTTGATATTTCGCATGTTTCTTTCTCAGGTTTTAAAAATCAAACTATGGCATGGTTGGAATAGGAGAACCCATTTGGAATTCGAGTACCTAGCAGGCATTCAACTTTATATAAGTCTTAGCTAATATTTACTTCCGCTGTGCAATGAAGATACCAGTCCAGTCACCCAGCTCTGATGTTTTCGGGGTGTGACATCATAGAATCCACGGGTCAAGGGACTTAGGATTTATGAAAATTTTGTCTAAGTGGTAAGATAACTAAGGACCTTTTACAGGGCCTAGTGAAAGGGCCAAAGACCTGTTAGGACTCATACATACTTATGTATGTGGCCCATTCCAGACTATGTCAAGCAACGGGCAAAGATACTTCGTTACATTACATTTACTGATGATTATAGTAGATGTGGATAGGTTTATCTTATGAAGTTTAAACATGAAACTTTTGAAAACTTCAAAGAATTCCAAGATGAAGTACAAAATCAACTAGGAAAATGATTAAGGCACTTCAATCCGATCAAGGTGGTGAATACATTAATCAAGAGTTTGATGAACATCTCAAAGAACCAACTAACTCCACGCGAAACTCCACAACTTATGGTGTGTCTGAGATGGAAGATCGAACCTTATTAGATATGGTTCGATCCATGATGTGTCATACAAACTTACCACACTTCTTTGGAGTTATGCTCTTGAAACAGCTACACATCTTGTGAATATTGCTCCTACTAAAAAGGTAGAAAAGACACCATATGAGATATGGTATGGTAAATGGCCTAAAGTCTCTTAGCTTTCATATGGGGATGTAAAGCTTATGTTACTAGTAAGTCTTCGGACAAGCTTGATCCTCATGGTGAAAAAGTTGTTTACATTGGATACACATATCCGGTTTGTTATTACTTATATAATCCTTTGAAAATGGAGGTTTCACTAAACGCTGAGGATAATTTCTAGATGGGGAACTTATGGAACAAGGAATTGAAGATAATCTTGTAGATCCTGAGGAAATTCGAGAACCATGAATTGATCAACCAGTGGTCAATTTTTTTTCTCAACAAAATGTCGTCGAACCTAAACCTGAGAGGACTCAAGAATAAGATGTAACACTAGGTGTCCATAGAAGTATGAAGGATCGTCATGAATCTGATAGGTATACACTTGATAGGTACGTCTTGATAGTTGGTCAAGAAGAGCCCGCAACCTACAAAGCTGCGATTTCAGGCAAAGAATCTGAAAAATGGTTGGAAACCATGGGTGTCGGGATGCAATCCATGTATGAGTACCAAGTCTTGGATTTGGTTAAACATCCTCCTAAATGTCAGATTGTGGGAAGTAAATGGTTTTTCAAGTTGAAAAACAGACATAGATGGAAACGTACAAACCTATAAGGCTCGCTTGGTTGCTAAAGGTTTTTACTCATATCAAGGAGTTGATTATTAGGCACTTCGCAGCACATGCTTAATTCTATTAGGATTCTACTTCCCATGGTTCGCTTATTATGACTATGAGATATGGAAAATGGATGTCACAATCGTGTTCCTAAATGGAAACCTTACAGAAATGTCTATATGGAGTAGCTTGAAGGTTTTGTCGATCTTAAGAATCCTAAGAAACTTAGTAAGAAGAATAAATCCATTTATGGATTGAAACAAGCATCTCGAAGCTGGATTTCATTTTGATCAGAAAATTAAACAGTTTGATTTTATCAAAAAGAAGATGGGCCATGTGTTTACAGGAAGGCAAGTGAGAGTTGTTAGGTCCTAGAAGTGTGAGACTGATGTATTAGATATACGCAACGAGTTATGGTAGCACCATAACTAGGATTAATTGGGTACTTTATATTAGGTTTTGTACCTTTGGGACATGCCTAAGGCCATGTGGGCCAGGCAAGCCCATTGTAACATTCGTAAAAAAAATTGAATGAATCCTAAAACCCGACCTGTTTTTGTAACTCGATCCGTTTTCATATTCCACGTAATTTTGTTTAATGTTTAAGCAATAAAATGTCTTGGATTCTATGTTTTGATCATACATGTTATCATATCTGGTGATTTATAGTCTTATACATGTTTTAGACAACCTTGTAAATTCATTTCCATGTATTTTGAAGCAACCCTCCATATCTGAAGGTCTAAAACTAAGGTTTTCCTTAAGTTAATCAAAACTTTGGAGACCTCATGAACATACCTAACACATCACATCCTAACCTTCTTATCATTCAAACTTATTATATACATGCCTTAAGATAGGACATTGTGTTTTGGAGAATGATCGCAAGTAAAAAGCTCTACATGTCGTATTCTTAGTTTTGTCATAAGATGACTTTCGGGTGACTTTCTTGCTAACTTTTCTCCATCCTTGAGCTATCTTTCTGGTCCATTCAAAGCTCAAGATATACTTGGTATACTAAGGATCAAGTAGGTTTCAATGATGCATAAAACTGAGCTCCAGCGTAACGGGAATCACAAACACAAGTTTTAGAACATAACCCTCGACCCGCATCAAGACCCAAGGTTTAAACCAATTCTCGACCCATGGATGTTGGATTACTCTCTTCCATATGATAGTACTCTGAAAATAATGAACGTAGGCGAAAACCGTGCGCGAAATGGAAGTTATAACGAAGCGGGAATCGCGAAAACAAGTTTGGTTTTTGTTGCTGATTTGAATGACGCGAAAATCTTGTTTTACAGTCATCCCACATCGCCCCAATCACCATTTTGTGCTCTATTTCACACCTATAAATACCCTTGCTTGGTTCTTTATACTTGCAACTCCTAGTTTGAGTATAAACAAGTGGAATAACCAAATTTGGTGGCTCCACAAGCATAATACCCCTTTGGGTGTGGTGTGTAGTAGTTTTTATTTCCGCTTTCGACGAGGAGGTGCTGCCCTTCAAGTTCTTCTCATTTTGTAAATTTTTTCTTCGAGGTAATCTTCTTCTTTTTTTTTTTTGTTATTCATTTATTTATTGCTTTCTTAGTTTATTAGTTTAGTTTAGGTTCTTAGTAAGGAGCATTAGGCTCGTTAAGGTAGCCTAGTTTAGGCTTGCCTTTAGGCTTGGCGTAGCCTTATAGAGGCCCGTTATGCTCAACGAGTCTAACATATCATGTTCATCCATTTAGCTTATGCCATAGCATAACGTTTATTTTTTTGTTGCATTCATTTGTCTAGCTTAAATCACGCTTATCAATTGGATTTTCTCCTTATTCTCGTGCGGTTTTTTACTAAGGATTAAAAACGCAAACACTGTGAGTGAATCCTTACAATTACCCTTTTTATTCACGTTTTGGGGTGTATCATGTGACTTAATTTACTTTATTTATATAAATACATGTGCTACCACCATTATGTGATCTAATGTGTATATTTGTTTGTTGTGGTTATGTGTGGTTACATTTTATCATTTCAGTGCAATCATTCATTTAAGGTCCCATCAGTTCCTCGTGGGATACGAGTTGAGCATCAGGTGCCTCATTAGATCGGCTCCGTTTGATTGAGCCTTGATCTCAAGTTCATCATTCATCATGTTCATATGTTCGTTGTTGATATTTGTGGTTTGTATGTGTGGTTACATTTTATCATTTCAGTGGATCATTCATTTAAGGCCCATCAGTTCCTCGTGGGATACGAGTTGAGCATCAGGTGCCTCAATTAGATCGGCTCCGTTTGATTGAGCCTTGATCTCAAGTTCATCATTCATTATGTTCATATGTTCATTGTTGATATTATGTGGTTTGTGATTTAATTATATATACATATGCTCATATATGGTTCATGCACATTTTTATTGAAATGACCAATTTAACAAACTGTTTAAATGATTTAACTTAGATTCACTGCCAACCTTTGTTGACCCAAAACCATTTTGTACACTATGATACAGGTGAACAGGTACGAAGAGAAGATTGGACATAGGATGGGCCTTAGTTAACAAGAAACGAATTAGTGCAATATACTTGTTATAAACATCGTCTTGTGTTTCTAATTGTTTATGTGAATTATTTGTATTGTGAGACACTTGATATGAATTAATGAATATTTAAAACAAGTAATAGCAAGTCATAAGCTCTCGAGTTAAACCCAATCATGCCCCAATCACCTATTCCACTGCGGGTCAGGGTGTGACAGATTTGTATCAGAGCTATTGACTTTAGGGATATATGATTAGTTATTAGACCCTTAGAACCTATACTTTAGTCAACTAGGACCTATGTGCTTATGTGATTTCATGTTTTGTTTGACTTATGATTTGCTATTGCCCAGACATTTAAATTACTTTCATTTCACACAGAATCACATGCAAGCACTCTCTTTGTTACTTGATAATGTGATACGTGCAATGTGTTATAATTATGTAATGAAGTCTACATATATGTTACTATATACATATCACTCCACCTGAAATGTACCATACGAAACTTATGAAACCTTATTTATAAGTTCTCGATTTCCTTTAAATTTTCTAAACATTTCTTTCCATTTTCCAAATACTTATTTTTATGTTATTCAAACTTTTGTGATGTTTTTTGTTTTCAAATCTCATCAAGGTGAGTTCATGTGACGGGCATGTAGTAACTGGAATGGTTCGAGTACAGTAGTCGGGATGTCCTGTCTAGGATTGGTATTCATATAAATCGAATTAACAACCAGTTTGTCTACTTGGGGACTATTGATGAGAGTACGAAGGACCTATTAGGCCAAATCATGCCACACCAAACATCATGTGAACTAACCCCACTTTGAGGTGTCACCGTGTCCACACCTGGATGCACTCCTACTTTCATACGTTACATTCACATTTCTCGATTTTCTCCGGGTTTTAGTGTACGTTACCAGGCTAACACATGCGAACCATACGAAAATCAGGTAATCATGGGGGCCCACATGATTACGAAGGTGAAGTATGGCGGCATGCAAGGCCAAATTACGAGCAAAGCCCAAGAACACTTTAAAAGTGTTGTGTTATCATAAGTTATTGTTTTCAAATACACCCAAAAGTTTTCATTTTATTGTATGTTTATATTTTTTTTCACATCCCTGCTAGCAAATCCATCAACAGAATCTCACAATCTCTTTGCGTAAATTCTTATAGATGTCCTTTAGGCACCTTCTTGGAGGAAAAAGAACAGAAACTCCAGTAGACGCATGGCTGCCCAAATTGCCAAGCAAATGGCCGCCGTGATTCCTAACATTGTGATCCAAGTTCAACAAGCCCTCACTAATAACCAAGTCAATCAAGTCGAACCAAATGCTATAAATGCTCCCGAAACTACATCCAAGTGCTCCTAAAGCACTTCAAGTCTTGTGACCCCCCAAAATATGAGGGAACAGAAGGGGTCACTACACTCCTGCGATGGTTTCGAGGAATGGAAAACAACTTCCTAAATTGTGACTGCCCTACACGATCGCAAGGTTGTTATGCTACCGGTCGTCTCATTGGGGCAGCTTTAACCTGGTGGAACGCTGAAAAGGGTCGAAGAGGGGCTGAAGCTGCCGTGACCCTAACTTGGGAACAACTCAAGGCACTTACTGAATAAACGGTTCTGTCATAGGAGTGAGATCAAGAAGTTGGAGGCGAATTCTACCTCTTAAAGAAAAAGATGGAGACCACATGGCCTCTAACAAACGTTTCCTCGAACTAACCAGATGGTCCCAAATATGTTCCACTCCTCTTTACCATCTCATTGAACAAATTTAATTTAGGGGTCTTCCTTCTGGTATCAGGATTCCGTGATGATCACTGTACCCGCAACATTGGAAGCTGCATTAGAATTAGCCACCGAACTCACCGAAAACCATATCGAAATGGAGACTTAAGAAGAAGGGCACAACTGACAAGGTTTTAGTGGGCCAAAGACAACCAAGATCGAAACATTCTCCGTTCCGATACCAAACAAAAGCGTGACGGTAAAACTACGCTATTGCCTCGACTAACCCAACTTCACAAGCCATACCACTCCAAGCCATCCAATCACCCAAATGGCACCCAACCCAGCTTACCCAAACAAGAATCCTACCAAATAAGAACCCTACACTGGTCCCCACCCTCAATGCAACACCTGCCACTATCACCACCAACTCACCGTACCCTGTCGTCTATGTACCAATTGTGGGCGTTATGGCCATTTGAGTAACACGTGTCGCACTCCTCAAAACCAAGTTTCACCTCTTGCCCAAAACATGATCCAGCCCTAATAACCACCAGCATTACCCCATGGTGCCATATGTTCGAGCTTGCTTTAATTGTGGTGATCCTACTCAAATTTTAGAAACACTGTGCCCTAGTTTTGTTAACATCATCAACATTCAAGCCCAAGCAAATTCCAGTTAACCAAGCGAACCCAGTTAACCAAAGCGAACCAAGCAAACCCAACACCCCCACCAGCAAGAGGGAGAGCCTACAACGTCAACGCAAACCCAGTTGAGGTCAACGACGGTGCGAACGAACAACCTAACTAGTCTTTCTACCATTATGAAGACTCAAGACTCTGCTCCAGTTGTTTATTTTATTTTTTATTCCCAATCCAAGCTTTAATAAATTCATTTCTTGTCCTGATTATTCAAATTACCATTGTTTTCAATTTGGGTAATAATGTTTCAAGATTTCATTATTTCGTATTAATGCCATTAATGCAATTTATATCACGCTATGCAATTTGTTTCATTACATGTCTCTATACATCGATTAAATTTCATGTCATCATACTCATCATTTAGGGAAGTTGGGTCGTGTCTCACTTTTTCATAGAATGACCACTTCCTCATAACACATGAGAGAGGTACCGCTGTCATTTAGTCTTGCTCTCTCGGATTCGAGATTCAAGCATGGGTTGTTGTGTTTGTTTATGTTTGGTAGATTTTAGGATGAGTCACATAGAAGTAATGGTGACTTAATAACAAGGCCAATGAAAATTGACAAGAACATGGTGGATACGCCGCAGGTACTTCCTATATATAAGTGTTCTTGTCTGGTGATCAAAAGCATTGTTAGACGGTTATGGGAAGTTTTGTATAAGTAGTGTAAATCTCAATTGGATAACGACGTTTGATGATTTCGTTTTGTGATGTAACTTTATCATTATGATGCTTCGATTTTCTCAAAACCCCTTATCATGAGACAATATCCAGTTAGCCATCTCCGTGTTACAACACTTTTCACTTTTCCACCTCAGGCATCAAAAAGCGATTCATGTAGCAGGGTATTCAACCCTTACTAGGAACGTTACCGCCTCAATCAAAATCAAAACTTCACACTCACCTGGTTATTTATATCCTTAGCATCATCGAGATTTTTATTACCTAGCATACTCGAGATCCAATCTATAAGAAACCCTATTAACTAACCCTCAAGAACGGTTCCCTCCTAATTTTGGAACGAAATTCCTAAAAGCAGGGGAGACTGTAACATCCACCAAAAACGGGTATCGAGAAGTCCGACCCACTTTGAAATCCGGATCCTTACCTTTAAACTTCGGAAATTTTCACGAAATAAATAACCGTTGAAAGATTTTACTTTTTGATTTAAATTCATTATCGATTTATTTATTTATAATTTAATTTAATAAATATCAAAATTAAAATCATTAATAAAATCTAGTTAGTTTTGTAAGGTTTTAAAGTGAGGTTTAAGGTAATATGAGTTAGTAGCCAAGTTTAGTTCGGATAGTAGAGTTAAGGGGTCTGATTTGTAACATTTCAAAACTTTAAATTTAAAAAAGAAATACAAAATAGTGGACAAGGGATTCCCCGGGTCTCACCAACAAAAAAACACTTGAGCCACTCCACCACATCAAACTTTTGTTAAAATTTCCATTTCCAAAATCCTTAAACACTGCAATTCCCCTTTTGAATTACCTTTACCCCCCAAATGTTAAATAGCTAAACGGTTACCTCCTAATTTCGAGACGAAATTTCCAAAAGTAGGGGAGACTGTAACATTCATCAAAAAAAATTGAATGAATCCTAAAACCTGACCTGTTTTTGTAACTGATCCGTTTTCATATTCCAGTAATTTTGTTTAATATTTAAGCAAAAAATGTCTTGGATTCTATGTTTTGATCATACATGTTATCATATCTGGTGATTTATAGTCTTATACATGTTTTAGACAACCTTGTAAATTCATTTCCATGTATTTTGAAGCAACCCTCCATATCTAAAGGTCTAAAACTAAGGTTTTCCTTAAGTTAATCAAAAACTTTGGAAACCTCGTGAACATACCTAACACATCACATCCTAACCTTCTTATCATTCAAACTTCATTATATACATGCCTTAAGATAGGACATTGTGGTTTGGAGAATGATCGCAAGTAAAAAGCTCTACATGTCGTATTCTTAGTTTTGTCAAAGATGACTTTCGGGTGACTTTCTTGCTAACTTTTCTGCATCCTTGAGCTATCTTTCTGGTCCATTCAAAGCTCCAAGATATATTTGGTATACTAAGGATCAAGTAGGTTCAAATGATGCATAAAACTGAGCTCCAGTAACGGGAATCACAAACACAAGTTTTAGAACATAACCCTCGACCCGCATCAAGACCCAAGGTTTAAACCCAATTCTCAACACCATGGATGTTGGATTACTCTCTTCCATATGATAGTACTCTGAAAATAATGAACGTAGGCAAAAACCATGCGCGAAACGGAGTTATAACGAAGCGGGAATCGCTAAAACAAGTTTGGCGTTTGTTGCTGATTTGAATGACGCGAAAATCTTGTTTTACAGTCATCCCACATCGCCCCAGTCACCATTTTGTGCTCTATTTCACACCTATAAATACCCTTGCTTGGTTCTTTATAGCTTGCAACTCCTAGTTCGAGTATAAACAAGTGGAATAACCAAATTTGGTGGCTCCACAAGCACAATACCCCTTTGGGTGTGGTGTGTAGTAGTTTTTATTTCCGCTTCGACGAGGAGGTGCTGCCCTTCAAGTTCTTCATTTTGTAAATTTTTTCTTCGAGGTAATCTTCTTCTTTTGTTTTTTGTTTTTTGTTATTCATTTATTTATTGCTTTCTTAGTTTATTAGTTTAGTTTAGATTCTTAGTTAAGGATCATTAGGCTCGTTAAGTAGCCTAGTTTAGGCTCGCCTTTGGCTTGGCGTAGCCTTGTAGAGCTCGTTAGGCTCAACGAGTCTAACATATCATGTTCGTTCATTTAGCTATGCCTAGCATAACGTTTATTTTTTTTTTTTGCATTCATTTGTCTAGCTTAAATCACGCTTATCAATTGGATTTTCTCCTTATTCTCGTGCGGTTTTTCACTAAGAATTAAAAACGCAATCACTGTGAGTGAATCCTTACAATTACCCTTTTTATTCATGTTTGGGGTGTATCATGTACGTAATTTACTTTATTTATGCAAATACATGTGCTACCACCATTATGTGATTAATTGTATATTTGTTTGTTGTGGTTATGTGTGGTTACATTTTATCATTTCAGTGTCAATCATTCATTTAAGGCCCATCAGTTCCTCGTGGGATACGAGTTGAGCATCAGGTGCCTTCATTAGATCGGCTCCGTTTATTGAAGCCTTGATCTCAAGTTCATCATTCATCATGTTCATATGTTCGTTGTTGATATTATGTGGTTTGTGGTTATGTGTGGTTACATTTTATCATTTTAGTGGATCATTCATTTAAGGTCCATCAGTTATCATGGGATACGAGTTGAGCATAAGGTCCTCTTAGATCGGCTCCGTTTGATTGAGCCTTGATCTCAAGTTCATCATTCATCATGTTCATATGTTCATTGTTGATATTATGTGGTTTGTGATTTAATTATATATACATATGCTCATATATGGTCCATGCACATTTTATTGAAATAACCAATTTAACAAACTGTTTAAATGTTTAACTTAGATTCACTCTCCAACCTTTGTTGACCCAAAAACCATTTTGTACACATGATACGGTGAACAGGTACGAAGAGAAGATTGGACATAGGATGGCCTTAGTTAACAAGAAACGAATTAGTGCAATACACTTGTTATAAACATCGTCTTGTGTTTCTAATTGTTTATGTGAATTATTGTATTGTGAGACACTTGATATGAATTAATGAATATTTAAAACAAGTAATAGCAAGTCATAAGCTCTCGAGTTAACCCAATCATGCCCCGATGCCTATTCGCTGCGGGTCATGGGTGTGACACCCATGAGGGGCATGTGCTTACCCTAGGTACCCTAGGTATATAAGGTATCTTATGTCATTTCTAAGGGAGATTCATGATAGACTTTTGGGAGAACTCTAGAGAGTCTCCATCTTGTACCAGACGGTTTTGATTATTAAAGTAATAAAATCGTGTGCAAGGTGTTCAAGTTTATCCAATGTTCTTTCATCTTTTCGGTTTTCTTGAATATCATCAAATTTGGATTCCGCCCATCCTTGGTGATTGTGTGATATCCGGTTTTTTCAGGACTTACAGTTGGTATCAGAGCCTACTCGAACCTATTTTCCAGGATCAGATTTGATATCACACATATTTTGTTCGGTTTCTGCTGAAAAACAAGCATTTCGGATCAACATTCAAGGATTTCGTATCTTTTGCTTGCATTTCGGACATATTTCGGATCATCCTGTTGCATTTCGGATAAAAACTTTGCATTTCAGATAGAATTCGATGAGTTGTTTGTATTTCGGATAGATTTCAGATTAATCTGTTGAATTTTGGATAAAAATCTTGAATTTCGAATAGATTTCGGAAAATCTTGAAGGATTTCGGAATTCAATACATCAAGAATTTGGGATTGATTTCGGATCATATGACTAACAACCATTTCGGATAAATGTTCGGATAGGATTTGGATTGCCATTTCGGATAGCATTTCGGATACACTACTCCGAATTGCTGAGGATTTCGAACCAGACACTGTTTCGAATCAAGGGGTGGACTTTTTATCAGCTGACGAATTTGGCAATAAACGTTTTCATGCATAAACAACTATTTGTATACAAACTTTACAAACGGACTACGCGGTTTGAACCACCTTATTTTTATGACAAAAAAAATCCCGAACATGTCTTTGACAGTATATATCATTGATTCATAATTTCAAGAATAATCTAACGGTATAATTTGATAAAAACAATTTTCGGACAATTTTTAACGTTTTTACCGGTACGGTTTCGATTATTCGAAGATGTCCACAGCCCACGCTGATACTATGTGTCTTGAAAGTATTTTTCCTGAAATGGAGCTAGGTAGATTGTGGGATCGAGTGAAAGAAAACTGAATGAGTTCATAGGGAACTACAATGTTGATCCTGTTGCTAACTATGTGATGTGTTTGCTTGAAAATGGGAGGGAAAGAGGACGTAAGGAATGAGATGAAAACTTTTTTAGGTGATGACAGAGACTCCTTTGTATCTTGGTTATGGGATCGTTTGCAATTAACCAACATCAATACGTACATTCAAAGTAATCCCATCCCGATGAAGTAGCCAAATAGGAACCTCAAGCCCAGCAAGCTGCAGTCAGTAATCCAGCACCCCTAGCCCAACCTCAGACTGACGAACCAAAATCGCTCATTGACACGATAAACTATCTTTTGTGTACTGAACATTGTAGGAATATGTTTGCACAACTCAAGGCACTTAACTCCAAACTGCTTAATGATTATAATAGTGCAATGGCTTAGTGCATTAGCCTTAGACAAAGCAACAAGTTGCTTACATAAAAGGTTGAAGCACAAAAGAAGGATATAGATCAACTTCACTTGGACATAATCAATAGCATGTTGGGTCCATGATTACAAAAATAAACTTAATGTGAAAACCATGGAATGTGTTTCTGTGAGAGCTGAGCTAGAGCTCCTGACTGGCAAGTATCAACAAAATGAAGTAAACATAAAGAAGTTTGATACATCCAGCAAGGTAGTTCAGAATGTGTGCAATGTGCAGCTGGCATACAAAGAAAACTAGGGCAAGGGTTTGGGATACAATCAGGTTGCCCCACCATATAATCACAACTACACAAGAATGCCTGAAACCGAGGAAGAGATTGAAAACGTACAACTTATGGTGTATGGCAAACCAAGTGATTATACATGCGACACACGGGAGTCTCCTAAACCTGTGAATGTTCAAATGAATCAAAAATGTGTGACAATACAATGCTTCTACTTCATGTGCAGAAAAGGTGTCAATTGCAGGTTGTGCCGATGACTCTTCTATTGATTCAGCTGGAGTGTCTGGTCTTTCATCTGATAAACCAGGACTCTTCGATTCTAACAAAGCTGATGAATTGAAGACTGGCGTAGCAAAGGCTACAAGTGCGTAAACCGAACAATCTGAACCGTCTGTGAGTGATGTAAAAGATCATATCATGCAACAAGAGCCGAAATAAGCAAATTGGAGATGAAGAAAGCAGAATTCCAAACGTCAAAGACACTCACGCTCTCCAAAATCATCTATGGGCAGCAATAGTCCTCAAAAGGACCGGGAGGTGAAAAATGCTTTTGTTAAGCCGGTCAGTAATGGTAAATATGAGAAATATGCATTTGACCGTGCTAACAAAGCTTTTGAGAATGTTGGTGAGATTTTCGAACAAGACTTGCAATCTAAGCAATACAAGAAGAAGAATCAAAAGAAATCTCCACCGTAGAAATCCCTTGCAAACGACAAGTACAAACATCAAAACTCATCTTCGTCTGCAAGAAATGTGCAAGGAAATCAAGCACAGAAGGGACCAGGTCATCCTTCAGAGCCTACAAGAGCTAAAGATGTTGATTTGAGTGCCTTCTATGTGAAGAGACGAAACTTATTCAGTTGCGGCATTCTTGGTCACATTGCTCGGAACTACACACATAGCTCCTACGTACCGTATTATTTTGCTCAAAATCAGAAAGTTACATCAAAGGATAACAACCATTCTAAGCTGATGAAGGTATCATCACCTAAGGCAATGAAGAATGTGAATCCCAAGGTTAAACATCTGATGGGGATTGGATTGCTGCTAAAGCTAAAAGAAAACATGTTTTGAAACCTAAACAAGTTATAAAAAATAACAAGGTTGAAAAGCCAACTGCTTTGCCAAAGGCATCTAAGGAATTAGAAACGCCTAATCAAATTTTGATGCTTCAGGGAAACCCATGACCACGATGGCCTGGGTACCATTGTCTTACTAATCTCCTTATTTTTTAGAGACAACCAAGGAGGAGCTGTTGACAATCTCTGGAATATTGATAGCTGCTGTTCTAGAGATAAAAAGGGTAACATTTCACTGTTGCAAAAAGTTCAAGTTTTTTACAAGTGCGATGTTTCCTTTGGAGGAGATGAGGTAAGATAAGATCAACGAAAAGGTAGAATTTAAATTTCGTGCTTTAATAGTGTTTTCATTGTTAATCATCAGGGTCATCAAATACTATGCATAAACAAAGAAACATGTAATTATTTAGAAAAATTATTGAGAGCCGGATTTAATAAGACAAATTATAATTAAGTTGTTAATTATAATAAATTGTTTGTGTGTGTATATATATATTGTTAGTTATTAGATAATTAATAAAGAGAGACAAATGTTATACTTATGAGATAACAATCAAGGGGTTGTGATTAGATTACAACTCTTATCTTTGGTTTTAAAATAAAAGATACATATGTATATCTTTTATTAATTACTTACAGTTTTACTCTTCATATAATTCTCAATCAATAAACCTCTGTTTAAAAATTAAATTTATTTCTAAACGATAACTCTCAATAAATATTATTCTCCTAGAGGATATTTGAGATACTGAAAACATGAGGAGCAAATAAAGATATAGCCGCAAGCAAGGAAACTTAAACCTTTTAAGTTTACTAACCTATACCTCAAGTGAGACACAAGAATCATGCTGATAAAATATGGCTTATATATGCTAGATAGCGGTCTAATTTTGTAATTAATACTTTGGCGCATTTTAAATTGTAAATAATATGTTAAGTTTATTTGAATTTAATGGTTGAATGTCTTTTAAACGGTTATATTTGTATTCAAATACTAGTACGTTAAGTATCTATGAACATCGTATTCTAAAATGTCCATAGTTTATTAGACTCGTGAGACCAATATGGTAAAAGACTACTGTGAATTAGATGGTTATTCCATATATTGGATACTCAAAGTGTTGCGAACCATATCCACTTATAGGTTAACTTGAATCATATTGGGTGTAACTCATTTCAAAACGATCTTCATGGATCTTAGTCGTAAGACATTTTGAATAGGTACGATTTTTCTATTCTTAGACCTATGCTACACACTAGAGCTAACTTAAATGAATGGTTGCTCTTTTATTATATCTACCGATGTTCGTACTTGGCAGCAATAAGAAAATTTTTTAGATTGATCTGAATTTATTGGGAGTTGTTTGTAGCCAAACGAATATGTGCTTCTTTACTCGTTAGAGGAACACTTTGACGCCTTTCATTGGTTTCAGTTTGAACGGATGTTAAATGTGTGGTCACGCTCGAACTAGTAGTAGTTTGATAAATCACTTCAAATCAGGAACAAAATTAGAAATGGTTGAATAATATATGAGAATGAATAGATCCTTGTCTCATGTTCAACAAGTGCTCAATACATAGGGATAAATGAGTGGATAACAAGAGCTATAATGCAAAGAATTAGTTGAGATAAAATTGTAATACCTTTCCGGGGAAATATGATGCGGCTAGGCGCCCAACATTGTCTACATTGAAACTTGATTGGCCAGTCGACCAAGTGGGAAATTGTTGGATATAATTTCAGTTGTTGATTAAAATTTGAATTTGCCATCAAGGAGTTTGAATTTGCCATCAAGGAACTAGAGAGTTACACTTTGGGCAACGAACATGTAATCGTGTTTTAATTGTTAATCACAGAGGGTCACGAAATAATAAGCGTAAACAAAGAAACATGTAATTATTTAGAATAATTATTGAGAGTCTGTTTTAATAAGACAAATTATAATTAATTTGTTAATTATAATAAATTGTGTGTGTATATATATTGTTAGTTATTAGATAATTAATAAAGAGAGATAATTGTTAGACTTATTGTCACACCCCGAATTCCACGTGTATTCCGGTGGGCCCGGTGGGGAGTATCGTGACGTATAGTTGATATCATCATAACCAATTACAACACAGAGCAACACAGCGGAAGGCCTGGAGTAAAATATAAACTATTACAAACCATAAAGTGTCCAAAAATTCGAAACACAAATATACATCAAGGCTTGTAATAAGATCCACGGGCGGATCGAAAATAAACATACACAAAATGATAACAGACTCTACATGCTCAACTTCTAAGGTCGCAACTCCTTAATGTTAACACCCCGCAACTTCTGGCCTATTTCGTACTTGTACCTGTATTTTAATCTTTGAAAATACGTTAATTTACACCGGTAAATACATTCAACCGACTCATTTTGAAAATCCTTTCAAAAATGGTTTAAGGTGCACTTGGCACATTTTTATAAATAACTTGGGATAGTACAAATGACCTTGTATACAGATTTACATGTCAGGCTTTTACATATGGAGCCCAGTACAGAAACCGAGACCTGATCGACTGACACAACACTCTGAACTTTCACATAGAAAGCAGATAGCAATTACCCAATGTATGCCTACACGCCATGCTATATTGTCGTGGCCACTAGTACTTTAGTGAGCCAAGGATATCCCGGACACGGTCAAGTCCACCCCCAATGTTTTAGTTTCAGACAAAACAGATCAAAACCGGGTTATGCAAAATTTTAGTTAATTATCACAATTGAATAAAACATAATCCCATACCCGACCAAGCGGTAATAAATTACCGTATCCCAAGCCCGTATAGGGAAAATAAGTTAAGGGTAATTACATGAAGTTAAGTCTTCGGAA
Source organism: Scalesia atractyloides (assembly GCA_947069175.1). NCBI lineage: Eukaryota > Viridiplantae > Streptophyta > Magnoliopsida > Asterales > Asteraceae > Scalesia > Scalesia atractyloides. Next base: position 17,988,046 of record CAMTDV010000006.1, read on the forward strand.
AGTCAGAACTCAGCCGCAGATCAAAGTAAGTACAGGTACAATTTACCGGAAGGCGTTTAGTCTGGAGTGATGGTAATTAATAACCAATATTAGAATGCTAACGGGTCCTTAATTAAGTCCTAGACTTGGACCGGTTAGTCTTACGCTAAAATAAGATACGGTATGATACACTAGATTAAGCGGTGACCAGAATAGGATGTTAGTTGGACCGACAAGTATATCAACTTATCTAATATGGGTAAACCAACAACATTCTGGATTTTGATAGAGGAATGATAAAGTTAAACCCGTTTCAGTTTAGGTACGCAAATTTGCTACGTAAGCTTAACCGAAAGCACGTAGGCGAAACCGGGTAACCGAGAGAATCATATACAAGTTCCATATGAATATATGTTTAAAATATGATATAAAATCAGTAGCTTTGCAAAAGATAGGTCCGAAGTATATTTAAAACCGAATTATGCCTTACAAGGGCATTTTGGTCATTTTAAAGTTTATAAAAGATGTTTAAAATGAATCTGATGTCAAGGTTGTTAATATTCTGTAAAAATACTTATTTTATAACACTATAACAGTAGGATATCAAATATATGTGTGTTTGACGATTTTGAAATAATCTATGTCCCGTAAGGGCATTTTAGTAATTTTACACATAGCTTTGAAGCCAAAATTTGGATTCTGAGTTCGGCACTTGTAATTACTATTAATATGTTGAAAATAAGTTTATAAATCGGTAGGTAACAAGTCTTGGCTCATAGTTATGGTTTTAAACCATAGTATGCGCCGGAAAGGCGTAAAAGTCGCTAAATGCCATTATATTCGATTGTTTAAGATAAACTGAGGTTAGGACCTGTTTAACCAAAATAAGTTATTTATCATGTTTAATCATTAGGTAAAAGATTTGGTTATAAAAAGTTTGGTTAAAGTCATGTTACGCGAAAAAGGGTAATTTAGTCATTTATCGGCAATTAACGAATCTTAAGCCCTCATTCAGGTTATAATCTGAATGATCATCCCAAATGGTTTTACTTATCCTATTACATCAGTGAATATATCATTTTGATGATTAAACCTTGTTTATTCTTTCCAAAATGCCGAAAAGGGCATTTTGGCCATTTAAATGTCATAAAAACGTCCTTTGTGAAAACTTTATATTACAATCAGATTCTTGACACTATCATAAGTTAGTAATGTTTATAAATCAGTTTATGTCTTAATTTTACATGCATGTGTGTTTAAAATCAAGATTTGCACAAAAATGACCTTTTTGCAAAGTTTATACAATTTTAGTGGAACTTGTATGTAAACTCAGATTTCTAAGGAATCGAGTGACGAAACTTTAGATGGTTATTCTAAATATAATTATGGTCTTAAAATGGTCAAAAGTCAGTAGCAAAGGTGGCTCGAAATGGGTCAGAACCAAAAGTCAACAAAAATCAACTGTTGCGACTTTTGGCTACAAACCGAGCCTAGACCAAAACTTGACAAGCCGAATCCATAGACATATGTTCTAATACTTATTTTTAGGTTGTTAGTGCATCAAATCATATTTTATAACATCTAGATCATTAGTTATGATTTTTATAAAAACTGGATAGTTTGACTTTATTTGACTTTTCGGTTGACTCGTCAATTGGCCATGAATCCGTGAAAATCTGGAGATGCCCTCTGGAGGAATTAACACCTCCATTACTCATAATGACGGAGTATTCATGGATTTAGAACAAGGTCAAGGCGTAAGTACGACGAGACTTTGTTCTAGGCTAAAAGCTATAATAAATCACTAAATACGAATTTGAACACTTACATAAGGTCCAAATAATGCTAGGAACAGAATAGGATGCCTGAGGATGGCCAGGAACTTCTCCAAGGTGTGCTTGACAAGCTTCAACTGAGATGAACTTGTTGCAACACATAGAAGGCATCCTTAAATGCATGTTGAGGTGTTAGGGAGTGTTGCCAGGTGTTAAGGGACGAATACAAGTGTCCGAAGACGTGTCAAAGATGCAAAGAAGGTGCCAAAACTCGACAAAGGTGGCCGAATAGGCTGCTTCCACTTTTCTAGTTCGCTGGCAGGTCCTTACGGACCGTATGGGCTTTGCCTTGCGGTCCGTAAGGACCTCAGGCGCCCATAGAATCAGGTGGCCTTGCGGACCGTATGGCTAGAGCCTTGTGGTCAGCAAGGGGTCTTCAGAACATGAAAAAAAATTTCAAATTTTCATTTAGGTCCCCCAACTTCTTCTCATAAAATAATATTCGAATCTTATTATTATTTCAACGACTTTGGTCCCTCCTGTTCTGTCATACGGCACACGAGGATTACCGGGACACGTGTCGGAAAAATATTGGACGTAAAAACACGAGGTGTTACACTTATGAGATAATTATGAAGTAGTTGTGATTAGATTACAACGCTTATCTTTGGTTTTAAAATAAAAGATACATATGTATATCTTTTAGTAATTACTTACAATTTTACTCTTCATATAATTCTTAAGTCAATAATCTCTGTTTGTAAATGGGGGCTTGCAATTTATCTCTAAAAGATAACTCTCGATAAATATTATTCTCCTAGAGGATTTTTGAGATACTGAAAACATGAGGAGCAAAAGGGAGATATGACCGCAAGCAAGGAAACTTAAACCTTTTACAAACTTTAACCAAAATCAAGTGAGGAAGGTGTCAAGGCTGAATACCATACGTATAACCTAACCTTCTTGTTTTCTTTGACTACACAAGAGATTAAGCTTTGAACTTTATCTTCTTAAGATTAAGGTTTCATTTGAAATGGTTTCCAAACGAACAAATCTGATTCGTGGTCAACGATCATCTAGCGAGATCGTTCGTCTGACCAAGGTGTCTTTCTTGGTGATCATGATTCTATAATTTTATTTAACCTATTTTGATTGTAATGAGGTCACTGGTGGAATCAGTCTAGAACCAAAACTTGTGTACATGTTTCCGTTGCATTCAGTATTTTGATGAACTCATAAAAAATATTTTACAAAAGGTACACGAAATTCCAACGGGGTATACTTCCAAGAGACCTACAGTGGTCAATGTCTGTGAAGATGCATTTTGTTATCTTTTTTGTTATGCATTTAGGAGAAGCCGTAATATCATGAAATTTCTTGTTGACAATCTTTTAGTTACTTGAGATAATGGGAGAACTCAACCATGTATAACAAAGGGCTTTCTCTTTATGACTGGTGCACCTCAGCTTCCGCTTCTGCTTGTGGTGGTTTGGCGGTGTTGAATCCTAATTTTACCAATGTGAGAAAGGTATATCATATGTCGAAGATCTATGTAGCAAGGGAACGGGTATGGGACTGGGTACGGGGACGAGGAACTGCAAAACTCAAAAATCCAAGATACGGGGATGGCAAAGGTACGACAAAAATTAAAAGGTAAACCTCTGGTATATAACATCCTTGCTATTTCTTGATCCAGTTGGTCCTTAATTTCAACACCAAAAGCTCTTTCAAGATGTGTTGAAATACCTTTTCTTTTTTAAATCCAACACCAGCTTCACATAGCAACCCGACTTCTTTCGCATTTGACTCGGCTTTCTTCTCTTCATATGCATGTTCTAATCGTTTCATCTCAAGTTTTTCGCCGTTGTTGATTTCTTGCAAATACTAATCCCAGTACCTATATAAACAAGTCAAGCTTTTACTTAATATATCAACATCAAATCATCAATACTTATATGAATATTAAATTGAACGTTAAATTCTTAATCTGATAATTGCGAATAGTATTGCACTATTGCATGCATATAAACAAGTCAAGTTGTTACTCAGCATGTCAACCTCAAATCATCAATACTTATATCATCAACCAATAATACTAATACTTGCTTTAGAAAACTACAAAGATTACCTTTTATACCAAGCAAATGTGCTTCAACCCTTGAATATGATCCTCGTCTGGTTTCACTGCAAATGTTGCACTTAAATTTCCTAGTTCCTCCTACCGCACTTTGCTTTTCGATTTTAGTCACATAGTTCCATAATGGAGGTTCTTCTAATGATATAGTTGATGATCCTTGTGTTTCTTGAGAAGCCATAATTGATGGTGATTGATGAATAGAGATGATGAATATCGATGATGATTGATGAATTGAGAAGTGAAGACTATTGAATGTTGATCGCGATGTTGTTTTTGAAAGGTCGACTATTGAATATCGATGTACGAGGATTATATTGAAAGTCCGACGGTTATTTTGGAATTTGAAAGAGTTAAAATGTGACATTCACAATTTTTGAACATTATATAATTTCAATCATTTTCGTATTCAATAAAATGTTATATTTTATATACAAAATACGTAATTGTATGATTGAGCGAAACGATACTCACAACATATTCAGAACAAGATCCAAGTTTCATATGCCTTAATGCCCTGCATATAGCTTAATTTACAAGTTAGAAGGTTTACAAATTCCAAACAAGTGACAATACAAGTCCAGGGACTGAAACTAACTTTTGTCCTTCAAGGGTCTTACGGACCGTAACCCCATATGGTCCGTAAGCATACTCCAGTTCAGCAGAATTGGCAGCTGTCCTTCTAGCTGCATTTCTTGGCCTCCACGCTCACGATGTTTGCCACAATTTACCTCCTTTGGACACGTGTAATGACACTCATCAGTCCTTAACACCTCATTGGACACTTGGCTTGATCGGGTGATTCTTTGATCACTATAAATAGCCTTGATCATGTCCATTCCAAACATGCACCTTTCAATTTCTTTATCTCTTATCTTTGGAGCTTGTTTCCAGTAAACGAAAGCCTCCTACTAAGTTCTGAAAGTGTTTTTCAACACAAGTAAGTGCTCTCTCTAGTTCTTTTCATTATTTTGGCTAGTTATGAGCCAAAAGTCAAGCAGTTTGACTTTCTGTTTGACTTTCGGTTCTGACCATTTTGGTCAAGTCAAAGTTCAAATTGAACTTTTCTATGTGATCGTAATAATGAAGGTGTTAATCCCTTGTAACTACACCTTCTGATCATCACGTTTAGTAGGCGAAATGACGAGTCAAACTTTTAAGAAATAAAAGTTAAAAACGCATAAAAATGCGTTTTACGATGAAAGTGTTTTCGAATATTAAAACTTAAAGTTTTGACACCAAATCTGTTTTATAATCTTATTAGAAATGTTCTAACATTTCTAACTCGTCATTTCTAGTTAAACACTTTTTCCTTAGTTGAAAGTCGAGCGGTTTGACTTCCGCTTTGACTTTCTAATCTGACCCGTTTGGTTAACTTTAGGATTTGATCAAGCCCATTTATATGACCATAGTAATATAGGGAGTAACCCTCTGAGGTTTTACCTTATGGTCAAGTCGTTTGGTTAGTCAAATGACGAGTAACCTACATGTACTTTTAAATGTCGGAAATGCCCTTTTGGCACAAAAATACTTTTAAACATGTATGGTCATTATTTTTAACTTATAAACTGGTCATACGACATAATTAAACTAGTTTTAACATGTTAGACTCGTCATAGGACTTATTTAACCGTACAAAACCGTAATGCACACAACCCGTTAAAGTGGCGTAAACCACTTTAACAAGTAGTAACAAGTCAAAACACTCCTAGATACTTCCAAATTAGAATGTAAGGTACTATGAACCATATTACACGGGATCCTCCACTCGTTTGGTTTATGAACCTTATTCTATCCATTCCTCTGAGTAAGTCACATTATACACTAACCTTAGTTATCCGACATATTAGGAAACACTTGAGCTTTGTTTACACAAGACATCTATGCAATCTAAGTGAGTACATAGCTCCCCACTTTTACGTTTTATAAATGTTTCGGGGTGACTCATATGTGCTAAACTATTTTCAAGTTTTCAAAACGAGTATATGGTTTATATATAACAATATGTTTTTAATAATGTGGGAAACTTGTTGGTGCGTTATCCATAACACGAATGGCATTCACTAAATTTGGCCAAGCCGACCAGTAGTATGTTATGGTGCCATAGGACTGACAATCCCGTTACCAAAATTCCCGGTGTTTGTGGGGAAGTTTGGGAACGACAAAAAATGTATTTTAATAAACCATTTGGTGGTTTGTTAGTCGAATATTTTAATAAACCCTTTGGTGGTCTATTAGTCGAGACGAGTCAACACAGGCTTGAATGTATTCACCAAAACCACCATAGTTTACACAATTTAAACAAGGGCGAATGGTTTATACAAAACAAGGACGATTGGTTTATGACACGGACGATTGGTTTATACATAGCAAGTGATTTAGATAACTGAGAAGAGCGTAATATGATAAGAGCATGGTGGATACACCGCTGGTACTTCCTATATATAAATGCTCTTGTTGTATTACTCATCGTAGCGTTATCTAAATTACTTCAAACAAGGACAAATGGTTTTAGACAAGTCACCAAAGGTTTTCAATAATAATAACCATATAAATATTTGTTTTAAATTGATTTCTTATACGGTTTTACGAAAGAAACACTTTTGTCAAGATTCATGGCTGCAAGGTTTTATAACTCATACCAACTTTTATAGTTGGTTAAATATATTGCAATACCAAACATTTTAATACAAGTTGGGATACAAGGTTTACAATCATCGACTCTCGTAGTCGGACGAGGTATTGCAAATACTAAATATAAAGCCGTGAATTTGACAAACAAAACCTGTGTTACTAACCGGCATTCTTTGTTGACCCTCTTTTTCACATATGTTTCAGGTGCTAATGTGTGACGATTATGAACTCAGGCTACACGTAGGATGGGCGGACCTCAATTTACTTTAGAACTTAAAAACAATTGTTTGTATTTTGTTTGTGTTATCCAAAGACAATGTAAATTATTAATTATATAAAACAAAACCTTGAATACCATGTGTTTGAAACAATTCCTGTAACGTGACTCCACGACGTTTCCACCGCAGTTTGTTGTTTTACGTGGTCGGGGTGTTACATAAACCGGAAACGTTTAGAAAATGTCCCCATGGCGTTTTGAATGGTCCCCATAAACCCGAAATGTTTAGGAAACGTCCCCATGGCGTCCATGTCCCCAAAACATCCACATGACAGGTACACCCTCTAAACAGGCGTACCCGTGCATCATAGTCGATGAGTCTTTTAAATGATTATGTATCATACGTAAGTAGTGGTGCTTATTAGCTTCTTTCCATCAGTGCAGCATTCTTCGTTTGCAAGTAATATGGGGTCCAATGCAAACGGATTATCAGAACCTCCTACTTCCTCATACTGATGATGAGTTGCCAAGTGTGTTGACATGTGCTAAGTAATTACCTAAAGCTCCCTCCTTACTCCACCAAGGAGAAGTAACCTTTCAAGTCCAAAATGTGATCGGAAGTTTGGGCACGATTTTGAAACTTGGCATTAGGATATTACAGTCGCAAAATGGATGGGTAATTGGCCTTAAATGAACATGTGTCAAGACCAGTAAAATGGGTCGAAATGGGTAACTTCTATGCTGGTCAATACCTTTTATAGTTCTAGTCTTCCAAAAGCGAAGGCAAAGGTTGGGTTATACTGTGAATCTTTTGTCCTAATTTTTTATATAATCCATAGTTTTGCTACATATAATTACAAAACTATACCGTGATTGCACTAATATAATTTTATTGTATAAAGAAATTTAGGGCTCTTCTTTAAATCTACAGTTTATGTGACTTTCGACTCGCTTAACAAGTTCATCTTGTTTCCATATGAGTTGTACTCAAGTGATATTATTCGTTGGAGATTTAAGTTGCCCAAATCGACCCATTATGTGTGAATAAATAGTTTAAGGCTCAAAGTCCTATTACATAAATTTAACAATACGCTTTGCATCGTAAAAGTATCATAATGATTTATGGTCAACACTTGTTTTTGAATGTTAAGTATAATCCGGCCCTATGATCGTGGATCTCTAATAATGACCCAACTCCCGTCTAGTGAGATACATACATTTAACTAATAGTTGAGGCACTCCTGCAGGGTTACCATGGCAGGTCTTTAAGCACAACTCGATAAATAAATAAATAATTCTAATTAGAAAACCAAAGACTAATTTCTAATCTATTTCATATGATGAATGCAAGTTAATTGCAATAAACAAATAACATTACAACACAAATATTGAACTTGAATTATATATATGGTATCTACACATATGTAGGTAACGCTGTAAAAGAAAAAACACAAAGACAATTATTTTGATAGTTTTTATGCACATAAGTTAAACATCTGTATGTAAAAAGCATAAAATATAAAAAAATGGTTCAAAGCTTCTATGAAAAGTGGAGGCCTAACCCTCTTTTGTGTAACTTTGAAATATCGCTTGTGACCATATCCAAGGCCGGCCCTAAGAATTCAAGTGCCATGTTCAAGCCTGAAAAAATGTGTCCCAATCTGCTTGGAGTGAAACATGTCCAATCTGTTTCAACCACCTTAAAATTGATATAATAGAGTAAAAAATAAGACCCTTAGAGTTGAACCCAGGTTCTAGGTATAGGTATTAAGTGCTGAAACCAACTGAGCCACATCCATATTTTCAAATAATACGAGTTTTATAGTCTTTATATACATATAAGTAGTATTTATTCAAAGAAAACGTGCCTCAAATCGCGGGCCCTGGCCGGTGGCCCTCCTCGCACAACCCCAGGGCCGCCCCTGACCATATCTTTAAGAGCATCCCTGGTTGAATCTTCATCCTCATCTCTAATAAAAAGCATATTTCTTTAAATTTATCTCTAAATTTGTTTAACCTCTCACATTTAAATATTTAATTCTCCATCTCTAAATCTATATAATTATTATTTATAATATTTGTGTATCTTTCTTCCATCGGTACAAACCAAAATGATTGAAGTAAAATTTTTTGGATATATTAATAGTGAATATCCCGTCTTTTAGGACATAACATGCACCTATTAAGTTATAAAGATTTAAAAACTTAAATTAAAAAATATATATATAAAAGCCTAAAACCAATATGCAGCTAAAAGTATAAAACATAAAAAAGAACTGTATTTTTCCAGTTTTTCATATTTCCAATCAGAGTTTCCCTGTCTTCTTTTCCTCAGCCATTCCAAGAGGACAACACCAATGTGTCTTGCTATGATTCTAGTAAATCTATTTTCTTTCATCTTTCAACATGTCTTCCCTCTGTTGTAATCACCCTTTTTCTCATTTAGTATGACCACTCTTCTCGAATGTAGATTTTTAGGTCGTAGTTTCCAATATCCTGTTGCTCTTCTTCAATTCTTCTTACAGATTCACCAACAGAGGGCCTACAGCCATCAATTGAAATATGTTCAAGCGTTGGTATGTCCCCAATTTCAAGGGGGGTCTCTTCAATATAAAAGCAACTACTAATTTCTAATTTTCTGAGACACGGGAAACTTCTACTATCGGCGTCCCACACCTTGATATTTAACCAATGAAGTCTCAAGAATTTTAGCTGTGGAAACTCCTGTTCATCTGTGTTCCAGCAGCTTCCCACAAAAGCATCCTTTGCTAGTTTAAGAAACTCGAGATTAGGAAACAACTTAATGATTGACATTTCACTCCACGGTAGACGACAATCACGTAGTGTAAGTGTTCTCAGTGATGTTGGGAATGTAATGCGCTCCATTCTTCTCCAAAAGTCACCATTAATTGGTCAAGCTTTTCAAGGTAGGTGAGAGATTTGAAGTCATTTTGCTCATCTGAGCAAGTACGACATGTAAGTTCCTTAATGTAGGGAAAACACTTTTGAAAATTATCTACTCCTTCTCCCAACCTCAAATCTGAGATAGTTTGCAAATTCATGGGTTTTTCAATGGAAGGAAAGAGAAAGTATGTTTTGCTATTACGTGGCGAAGGAGTACCCAATAAATGCCTCAGATTTACCAAATCTGATATTACTAGGTAAAACAGTCATTTGACGATATGCAATATATATAAGGGTTTGAAGACCTCATAAATTGCATATTGACAATGGGAAACCTTCTGATTCTTTCCAAATTGCAAGAAACCTCAAGTGAACTAGCAATTCCATACCTTTGGGAAAATCATTCAGTCTACAGTTTTGTAGATCTAACACTCTAAGTAGCTCTAAGGAACGAAAACCATTTGCAATGACATCACTCAAGGATCTGAAATCAATAAAGCACACAATCGAGTGACGGTTTTGGGCGGGAGAATAAGGAAAACCTAGAATGTTGATATCTTTATTTATGAACATACGAACCGGCTTATATGGTTGTGTGATGACTTCTGAAAATCTAGACGACGTTATTAGCGTTTCTGTTAGAAGAATAAATCGTTCCTCCTTAGATTTTCTTAGGCATAACTCCCTAACAAGATCATGTATTTTACAAACATTGGCAGCTCCATCATACTCACTCATGTGTGCTACAATTACAAGATTTCTGTCAATTAGATCATTCAGGTAACCCTCTGCAGTATCCTCCAAGCTTCTATTTCCATCTTCTTGAATGAATCCCTCAGCCACCCATAGCCATATCAACCTTTGTACCTCAAACTCATAGTATTCAGGGAAGCCCCCAAGATACAGAAAACACTCTTTCAAGTGAAGCGGAAGATGATTGTAACTTAAACCTAATGTTTCCAGGCATCCAATTTCGTCACCAACAATATAGGAACTAGTCTTTGCAGCAATTTCCACCCAAAACTCTTCATTATGTGTTTTCTTTGCTAAAACTCCTGCAATGACAACCACTGCAAGTGGTAATCCTTGACAATTTTCTACTATTTGCATTCCAGGTTTAATCGACCATTTAGGGCATTCATTGCCTTGGAAGACCTTCTGACACAACAGCTCCCAACTTCTTTCTTTATTCAAATATCCTAAGTGATGTATCAATCCATCTGAATTTGCATGCTTAGCAACTTTAGTTTGGCGACTAGTAAGCAGAATTCGACTTCTAGTGTTGTCATGGGGGAAAAATACTTTCAGGTTATCCCATGTTTCTATTTGCCAGATATCATCAATGACAATCAAGTATCTCTTACCCATTAGGTTTTTGTGCACCAATTCGCGAAGTAGAGAGTCATTCGCCTTTTTGAGGTCAAGGTGTTTGCGCGCCTCTTCATGAAGTGCAGAGTCAGTATAACTTTCAAGGTTTAGTTGAGCAAGGATGGATTCCAGAATTTGAGTCAACACAGCCCGCTTATCATATGTCTGAGAAACAGTGACCCATACACGAACATGGAAATGATGCTTAACATAACCATCATTGAATACTTTGGTGGCTAGGGTACTCTTGCCAATTCCACCCATACCAACAATAGAGACAACATCTACCTTCTTTTGATCTTCCACTAGTTTGTCTCTTATCAGCTCCAAATCACGATCAATCCCAACGACGATTTCATCTAATACTTTCTTTGATCCTCTGTGGCAGTAGCAGGTTGATTTAGTGTTGTTTGAGGTCTTGGAGATGAACCCATCTTCTTGTTATCAATTTTCATACTCATGAACTCTACCTTGACAGACTTTAGTGATCTCCAAACATCATCAAGATTTAGGGAGAGAATAAAATGATCAGATGTGGGGAAATGTCCATTATTTCTAATTTGAACACATGACAGAAACCGATTGACAGACTTGAATGATCTCCTAACATAATCAAGATGTAAGGATCGTCTTAAGTCTCCAGGTGTAGGGAAATCTTCAGTAGTATTCCTAATGTAAACACTGGAAAGAAAGAGATCGACCATATATTGTGCCTCTTCTGCTGCGTTTGTGAATCTTCTCTTCAGATCTTTAAGTTTTTCGAGGTCTTGATGTTGGTCCATGAAAAGAATTTGCAAAATGGAGCCCAGTTCTTGATATAGAAGTTGGAATTGAGGCCTTTCGATTATAATTGCGGGGTTGTTGATGAATGGAATATCATAGCAGTTAATAAGCTGGTTTAACTTCTCCATGAACATCTGGATACCTGCATATGCATCTTGTCTCTGGAATAATAGACTCTGGAAACTAGACCGAGTCTCTGATCTATCTGCTAGTGAGAAAAATGGTGTGTTTAAAGCTTAAACAATTCAATACTTGAAACAAAGTGAGATAATCAGTCTATGGTTAATCAAAAAGATAGTGACTGTCACAATCAAACCAAAAGCTTGTCTGCCTGATAAAAAAGATAGTTATTTTACACTAAATACATGAATAAATACTGTTAGAAAAAGACCCCAAACGAGCACTTGACTTGATTTTATAACTGTTGACACTATTTCTCTTTTTCGACCTCTTGATCATCATCTCATTAGTTTCAAATATTTTATCATTTTTATAACACTCTAATATTTTTGAACAAGATAGTGATCATATAAAGCATATTTTTTATTCCAACTTTAGTATAAACACATGTACTTTGATTAGTTCATTCTACAAACGAAGAAATAAACAAGATAAGAGATTCTAAGTTAATATTTTTGCTGATTTTAAAAACAATTTTGTACTGTTATACGGTTTTAGTAGTACAGTAAGAGCATGTCACTGTTTATTAGGCTGCGGGGTATGGGGCGGGGGTTTGGGCGTGGGTTGGCGGGCAACGCCCAAGTCACCATCCCGGAGGGGCTTGGCTTTTGGCGTGGCCCGTTGAGCGGTAGTATGGCACCCGGCGTTGGGCGGGGCTAGGCGGTTGACGTGGCGGTTTTTGATTGGCATGTTTTAAATAGCCGTTGGGCTAGCCGTTGGAGAAAAAAAATCTAATTATAAATATCAAACTCTAATACTCAATTCCCCATCCATCCTACAATCTCCCATATATTAATTTCTTTTTCAACCCACCTCAAGAACAAAAAAAAATGAATCCTTACAACCGTGTTTTCGACCCGAACAATCCGTGGGCATTTAACGAAACACCCACACCTAGCTCCCCATCCATTCGGCCAAGGCCTCCATTTACAATACAATCCCCGATACCGGAGATGGCCGGTTACGCTTCTTTTATAGGAAACTGTTTGTATACTAACTTTCCTCGTACCGACGATAACATACCTACCTCGAATCAACAAAACCTAATTAACCTATCCCAAACCGAAACCGTTCCCGAAACCCAACCTCCTATTGACGGTTCATCTAGTTCCAAACCCAAGAAGAGAAGTCATAAGAAGAAAACAGAGCCAACTACATTACGAAGGCATTGGTTTCATTCAAGTTGAATGTCGGGCCCGAATTCCGGTACTTGCATTGTTGGGACATTTGCAAGTACCATCCAAAATGGGCGAACATCCCCAGTGGTAGCAAAACTACCACGTCATCCAAAAGGGCTAGAACACCCTCGTCCCAAGCCCAATCAGATGCACGAGATCAAGAGTATGATCTCAATTTAGACGATTTGGATGAATCACCAAGTCGGCCAGAATTGGGAAGAGACGCTGCAAAAAGACGCGCTAAAAGTTCCAAATCAGGCACACTGTCGCCATCAGTTGGGAGTTCGGGCTCGTGTAGAGGAGTCTACAGCGACCAGTTGGAGGACATTGCATCCAAGTTGGATACATTTAAGGTATACCAACAACAAAGGGCAGAAATACGTAAAAGCAAGGAAGCTACGGACGCCCTAAAACAACGACGTGAGGATATGAAATTTCTAGCCCAGCCCACCGATCACTTATCAGGAGAAGAGCTGGAACTAATGTTGGAAACGAAAGAGAAGATAAAGAAAAAATACTCTAAGAAGTAGAAAGTTTTTATTAATTTTAGTTTTTTTTTATTTCTAATGTATTTCCAAGGTTTTTAGTATTTATAAAGTTTATGTTAAAAAAATATATAAATATATATATATATATGGGTGGCCACGCATCAAAGTCCCGCCCCACCATGCCGCCGTTCATGTGGGTCGCCCCAGCGGAGCCCACCCTAGCCACGTGGGGCACCCACGCCCCAAAGTCCCACCCACCATACCCCACATTTTTATAATTTATCATAAACATAAATAGTTCTTATTTACCACACTTGCAAACATTAAAGTAATGTCAAAGAAAAACCATATTAGTTTTCAAATTGCAATAAACCATGCGTAGTCGTCAACACCCCACCTTTGGGCGTTTTGTGCCATGTGGCAGCCTAATCAGCAATGTGGCGTTTTCTAAAATGGGTGTAGTGGGGATGTGGGACATTATCTTAAAATGGGTGTTAAACAATTAAATAAATAAAAAAATAAAAAAATGGTATTGGGCAAAAATAGGAAAGAATGCATGTGATTCGCCAAAGGAGGTGGGGGTTTGGCGTGTTTCAGATCACGCGGGTGTGAGTTTTTTGGGCAAATAGCGCCCAATGGCGCCGTGAGGGGTGGGGGGTTGGGGCGCAGTTGATGTGTTTTGGGCAAAAAAACACCCGACTACGGGTGATCTAATAAAGAAAAAAGTATAAGGAGTACGGAATGGGATCAAATACAAACACTTATGTTTGTAAGAACCATAAGAACCAACATATTACTGACAAATGTCCCTCAATTAAAAAATTAGTTTAGGGGTAATTTAGACCTTTTAACTATATTTATTATTAACTAATTAAAAATAATTATTAAAATGTCCCTAGATCCATGCAAGTTTAATTCAAATCAAAGTTTGATTTTTTAACATATCCATGATCCGGTAACTCTTCATGATCGAACCAACATGCAGGAACCACCACCCAAAAATATATAATCAACACTACATTATATAATTAGTATAACATCCTTAATCGTTCTCCATTATCAGCACATCATCCTCAATCGTTCTCCATTATCAACATAAATGACATTAGCACAATATCATCAATCTTTATCCATTATCAGCACATCTGATGTGTTGATTATATCTACTTTTGGTGTCTGTTTATTATACTATAATTAACACATAATCAGCACAATTATCATAATCAGCACATTATCAGCACAATTATAAAACACCTTTTGGTAATTTTTTAAACGTCACTTTCATAAATAAAAAAAGTATAGCAATATGGTACTCATATTAAAGATAAAAATATAATTGATTTTATGGTATATATATTATTTTTAAATAATGAAGTATATAAAAGTTATTTTAGTTTTAGAAACCTTGGTGGAATTTATATTTAATGGAAAATGGTCAAATGACTAGCAATTTTACGAAATTACCCTTCAGTTATTAGTACTATTATTTAATTATAAGGATTTTATTTGTAATCAACATCAACCCTTGATTTAAACTATCAATGACTCAGATTTGTTCTTACGGTTCTTATAATTAACACCGTTTGTACAAGATCTCAACCCGAAGGAGTACAACACGAAGGGATTTTACTATTGATATGAGATGCTAAAGCACCGCCTAGTGGTTACTGACTTTATTTAAAGCTGAAAGTAGGCCATCCAATTTTAGTGGAAATAATAAAAGGTTTCACTTTTTACTCGACCAATTTTAATGGAGACGATAACGTTTACATTTTTTTAGTTATCTTGGTTATTATCATATTTTGGTAGTACTTTACGACTGTCATCTATAATGTTATTAACGTAAGACCATATGTAGTGGTTGTGAAGATAATGTTCCCACTCTTGAGCATTTTCAGTCATGTGGCAGTGCAGTCAGCAAGGGACATTATTCAGAAAGTAGCGTAGTGGTGATAACACCCAATAATGCCCCGTCAATCATTACACAATTATTAATTTTTTTAATTAAAAACTAATAATTTTATTAAATAAAAAACATTACATACGAAAAAAATAATTCCAAAAGCAAAAAATTAAAATACCGAAACAAATAAAAAAACGGAACTAATTTTCGTCTTCGCTCTCGTCATCTTCGTCTTCCTCGTCCTCCGTTTCTTCTTCACCCGTAGGTGGGATGTACCGAACCAACCATGTGTGGTGCACCAAATCAACCGTTAACGCGGAATGGTTTGGTTCGCAACGCAATTCTCCTGCATTATTCACTCTTTCTTCCATTGACGCTTGCGGACACTCCGCCTGAACGACTTCCGGTACATAATTTTGGCATATCTCCTTTCCTTCGTCTTCCAAAATCATGTTGTGCATGATTATATAAGCGTACATAACATCTCTCATTTTTTGCTTGGACCATGCACGACAAGGATTTCTCAAGTATTGCCATCGCTGCTTAAGTACCCCAAAGCACCTCTCAATGTCTTTCCTTGAAGACTCCTGAACCTTCTTAAAGTATGCTCTTTTTTCATCGAAAGGATCACTAAAAGTCTTCATGACAATCGAATACTTAGGATAAATTCCATCGCACAAATAGTATCTTAAGGATAGTAGCTTCCGTTTGCGTAAAAACACGCTTTTGGAGCTCTGCCGGAAATGTAGTCCACTAACAACGGAGATTGTTCAAAAACATTTATATCATTGCATGACCCGGCTACTCCAAAGTAAGCCGACCAAACCCAAAGGTCTTGTGAGTCGACCGCCTGAAGAATGACGGTTGGTCCCTTTTGGTCACCCCGTGTGTGTTGACTTCGCCATGCTGTCGGGCAGTTATCCTAACGCCAATGCATGCAATCCAAACTACCTATCATACCCGGCAAACCATGCTCGCTAGAATGTACCTCGTAAATCTTTTGGAGGTCGTACCATGTGGGCGTTCTCAGATAACGTGCACCGTATAATTCTATAATACCTATAACAAACGTATACAACAATAATTAAAAAAAACAATTATTAACTTTTAATGTTTTTATGAATGTACCTCAACAAAAATGCTCCAATGTGTCTCGCGTTGTTTTCTCGGCCATTTTTAAATACTCGTCGTTGATGTCGCTCGTGTTTCCATAAGCAATGACTCGTAACGCCGACGTACACTTTTGAATACCAGTGAATCCAAGTTGCCCTTTCGCATCCGCTTTTTGTTTAAAATAATCAAAGTTGTTTTCAAGGTCCTCGACGATGCGTAGAAACAAACACTTGCTCATCCGGAAGCGACGCCTAAAAGTTTCCGAGTTTGGATATGTTGGCGATTCAACAAAATAATCTTGCATCAACCGATCATTTGCCACACTTCGGTCTCGTTGAATATAATCCCTTGTTCTAATTACACTTTTGGGACGGCTAGAATGCACCATATATCGCACGGCCAGTTGACAGGCACTCGTAACCGTCTCTTGCTCGATCTCCTCATCGGTGGACTCACCGTCAACCGCTAAAAAATTCTCTATAGTAATAATTTGCAATGGACAAGGAGCTTGGGAATCCATTTTTTTTAAAACTTTGTTTGGTATGGGAGATGGTGGGTGTTTTAATTTGTATAAAAATATGAAGAAATATATATATATATATATATATATATATATATATAAATAAAGGGTTTGGAATAAAAAAATAAAAAAAATTTGACCGTTCAAAAAATATGACCGTTTGCAGTGGTCATGATTCTAACAACTCCGACTTTCATTGTTATCTTTTTCCTTTATTTCCATTGTATCTATCCAATTGTACTCCGAGATTCAGTTATGAAAAAGTTGTGTAAATTAATTATGTTTATATCGCATCCAATCGCTTAATAAACGCATCGCTATTTCAATCGCAATCACAAGTAGCATAACTACTATACGAGCCGAGTGCGTTATTGTTTAATAAACACTTGTGCCATCGCATCGCTTATCTCATCGCATCGCAAATCGGAATTAATTACGTGGTTTTATGTTATTTATGTGTTATGTGTGTGTATGGTTTATGATTACAATTGCTATCGCATCGCCCTCACACGCTCGAATCGCTAAATCTCACTGTTACATCACTTATAACGCTTAATATAACTATCTAATACGAACCGAATCGCCAAACGAACTTATAACGCGAAATAATCGAACGAAACTTGGCCACTAGGTCAAGTTCGGCCGAACTTGTATACCACAAGTTCGCCCGAACTTGTCTAAGCCAGAATCGTTCTCAAATTTCACATAAGTCCGCTCGGACTTGACTTGGGACTCCACATACTCAGCAAGTTTGACCGAACTTGCCTGAGAACTTTTGAATCCCTAACAAGTTCGCCTGAACTTGTATGAATCCATACAAGTTCGACCGAACTTGACTACATCAGCTCCTATTTTTGCCCTCTCCTATAAATACTCAGCTCCATTCTCTCATTTGAACTTGCTGCAAATTCGCCCAGAGCTCTCTGTAACATTCGTCGAAAAACGGGTTTCAAAAACCCGCTTCGTTTAATAATCAAATATTCAGTTATAAGTTCGTTGCGTATTTATTGTTCAGATTATTTTAAATGTTACATAATTAATAAATATTTTAGAATTTAAAAACCATTATTAATAAATAATAATAATAAGTAAACAAATAAATAAAATAGGGTAGCCGGGTTTCGAACCCGGTCTCCCACGAAGACAGACACATACCACACCACTCCGCCACACACATGTTTGTGTTCAATTAATGAAACAAATAACACTTATAGTAAAAGCCGAAAGTCAAAATCTGTAAGACCGCGCACCCAGAACGCGAAATCGCCGGAAAAAAAAACCGAAACTCCGCAAATGTTGCTATTTCCCCTTGACTGAAACACGTAAACTGATTTAGACATCAGTTAACCGTTGCATAACACTCATTTTGGTCAAAACCGTTACCCTTGAAGATTGAAATCTTGACCGCGAAATCATGGCCTCTAATTCGAACCAATTGGCCTGTTTCCCCTATAAATACCCACCCAAACTCCTTGTAAACATTTCGCTCAGAATCACACTCACTTCCTGAAGCTTTAGTCCTTTCAGAGCACGTCGCCGGAGGTTTTCGCACTCGCCGGAATATCACCGGAAAACCGAAGCTTTACTCCTAATCGGTATGATTCTCAACTCTTTTTGATAATCCATTATTCAGCATGTATAAGTCTAAATCAGTCAACCAGATTCTGTTTCAAACCATTTTCGTTCAGATTATATGTTCTGTGTTTTTAAAGTGAAGAAGATGAAGTTTAATATGTGTACAAATATAATTAAAATCGGATATGTAACCGGGTTAGACACACAGTCCAGCGGTGGACTGTGTGCAATTACAAAACACAAGTCCTGAGTTCGAATCGCGTCTGTTTCCTACTTTCAGAAATAAAACCAACATTTTTAAACTTATTCAGATCAATTCACAGCATGTGTATAAAATTTATATAATCCAGTGTTTATACAGATTAGACACACAGCCCAACTGGTTGGGCTGTGTGCACCCGAACCACAGATCCCGAGTTCGAGTCTTGTACCACTCAAATTCTCTGAAATATCACACCTTTTTTATAAAACCAAATTATGAAACTCAGCAGTAAGTGTATAAAAGAAATAGAAATCGGATATTGAATGGGTTAGTCACAAAGCCCAGTTGGTTGGGTTGGGTGCACACGAAGCCAATGGTCTCAGGTTCGAACCGCGCATGTTACACCGGACTGCTGTAATATCATTGTTCTTTTTAAATGAAGGTAATCAGACTCATGTAGTAAGTGTATAAGTATAATTAAAATCAGGTATTCTTCTGGTTAGACACGCAGCCCAGTTGGCCGGGCTGCGTGCACACAAACGATAGGTCGCGGGTTCGATCCCACACGCTGCCTGAATAATAAATTGTCCAACCGGTCAGAACCGGTCAGACCTGACAAGTCAACCCAAATTTTTTTATTTTTTGTTTCATTTTTATTTATTTATGTAATTGAAAAATTATTTAAAAATACTTATTTTTAAAGTTAGAAAATTTCATTAAACTCACAAAAATAAATCTAAAAATCTCATTAAGAGCACTAATTAAAAATAATAATCTTAAATAAAATTTATTTAATTAATCGAATCATGTCGTTATTATTTAGGTTAGTTTTCTCTCGTCGGTTGAATCATAATATTCGTGCGCATTCATCGTCATCAAGAAACGCATCCACTGTGAGTGAATCTCTACAAATTCCCCGTTTTAATCATGTTTTGGGGTGTATCATGTGTCGTACTATTCTTATATTTTATTTAAACACTTGTGCATACATCATATCCGTGATCAAATGTGTATCAATTATTGTGTGAATTATATGTAGATTGAATTTCATCATTTCAGTGCACGCATTTCATTAGGCCCATCAGTTCCCCGTGGGATACAGGTTGAGCATCAGGAGCCTCATGAGATCGGCTCCGTTTGATTGAGCCTTGATCTCAAATACATCATCATTTCATGTCATATACTCATCCAAAGTGGTTTGTGATTGTTTACATATATGTTTGCTCACATGTGATTAATGCACGAATTTTCCTTATTAAATAAAACAAGAAATTAGTTAAAATGTTTTATCAAGGTTCACTCGCCAACTTTTGTTGACCCAAAATCTCCCCCGTTTTACACATACAGGTGCTCAGCTGAGACAGAAAACACTTAAGAAGACCTAGAAGAATAAACAAGTTTATGCTTTGGAATAATTATATAGTTTCATTTTCTTTGTAATTGTATAAATTTTGTTTTGGATATTTAAGTTTGTAATTTGAATTTAATAAATATGAAACATCTTAGTAAATATCATGAGCTTTGGTGATAACCCAATTATGCCCCGACTTTTATTCCGCTGCGGGTCGGGGTGTGACAGATTGGTATCAGAGCTTGCGACTATAGGGATATAGGATAGGTTATTAGACCCTTAGAGCATATACTATAGTTGACTAAATTTTAATTGTTTGTGCGTTACATGCAAAATTCATGATGTTTATATGTTTCATGTTTATTTTCACACCCAATATTATGCAAGCACGCTCACAAATACATGTTATTATGCAATGCTCATCATAAATCATATCCTCATAACATATCATATCCATGAGAGCACACACCTCACGATTTCCATGATTCTTGCAATGATTTTTGTATTTTTCAAATCACATCAAAGTGGGTTCTCATGACGGGCATGTAGTAACTGGAAGGGTACGAGTACCGGTAGTCGGAACGTCCTGTCTAGGCTTGGCATTCGTATAAATCCAAAATAAAGGACCAGTTTGCCTACCTGGGGACTAACGATGAGAGTACGAAGGACCTATTAGGCCAAAGCATGCTATACCAAACGTCGTGTGAACTAACCCCATTTTGAGTTGTCATTGTGTCTACACCTGGACACCCTCCTACCATACATCACGCAATCATGTTTTTACGATTTTCATTCGGGTGGTGCGAGTGTTAACCCTCCGACACCAATGTGAATCCTACCAAGCCCAATAGTCATGGGGGCTCACATGACTACACAGGCAATGGTATGGGGGACATTGGAGGCCCAAACATGAGCAAACCCAAGACATCCTATGGATGTAGTTAAATTGTTGTCAGTTATGTTATTTTTCATTCTTTTTACGACACATGACACCTAGAAAATTCTTAAACTCACAATCTTCCTATATATGTTCCTGTAGATGTCGGCTAGGCAACTACGTGGAGGAAGAAAGTCAGGAAAGTCAAGTGAGCGCTTGGCCACACAAATTGCTAAACAAATGGCCGCAGCCTGACATCGTACTTCAAGTTCAACAAGCTCTCACCGCTAATCCCATAAACCCTCCCAACCAAGAAGACCAGAGCGTCGCCAACCCTCCTTCCAAAACCCCCAAGTGCACCTACAAACACTTCAAATCTTGCGATCCCCCAAAGTATGAAGGGATCGAAGGTGTTACCGCCCTCCTTCACTGGTTTGAAGAAATGGAAAACACTTTCCTCAATTGCGATTGTCCCGATGACCGTAAGGTACGTTACGCTACTGGAAGACTGTTTGGGGTAGCCCTTACCTGGTGGAACACGGAAAAGGGTAAGCGAGGAGTTGAAGATGCCATGGCCTTAACATGGGAAGAGTTAAGGGAACTCATGACAAGACGCTTCTGTCCAAGAAGCGAAATCAAAAAGCTGGAAGACGAATTCCACACACTGAAACAAAAGGAAGGAGATCACACTTCCTATAATAAGAGATTTCTCGAGCTGAACCAGATGATCCCTAATTTTTTCACCCCGTTGTACCACTTAGTTGAACACTACATTCGAGGCCTCCCCTCGAAAATTCAAGATTCGGTTTTAAGCACATCACCTGCAACACTTGAAGCCGCAATGGAGTTAGCTACAGAACTCACTGAAGATCGCATTCGAAACGGCAAGTTCAAAGATGAAAAGAAGAAAGCACCCATAGAGACCCCAACTACAAACCACCCAGTCTCATCCTCAAAGTTTGCTGGTAAGATGAAGCGTAATGGCAAGAATTTTGCTGTCACTCAAACCAACCCTCCTATCACTGTTACACCAATCACCCAAGTTGCTCTCCAGCTGCACCATTCAAAAAGCCATATACTGGCCCACACCCAAAATGCAACCGCTGTCAATACCATCACCCTCCCGAAAATCCCTGCCAACATTGCACAAGTTGTGGCCGTGCGGGTCACACCATCCAAACCTGCCGTACCCTTCAACGAATGAACCGCAATCAACCTCAAACCCAAACTCAAAATCAGATAGTGGGTCAAACCCAACAACCCTTACTTCTACCACCTGCACAACACGCAGCCCAATCTTACTATCAACCGAACTACCCCATGATGCAACCCATGCGAGCTTGTTTCAACTGTGGGGACCCAAACCATTTCAGGTACACATGCCCACGCCTAGTGAACATCATTCATGCCCAAGCTCACGCAAACCCGGTAAACCAAGCTAACCAAGCTCCCCCACCTGCCAGAGGGAGAGCTTTCAATATCAATGCCAACCAAGCCAGGGCTGACAACAACGTGGTCAACGGTACGTTTCTCATCAATGGTAGTTATGCATCCATATTATTCGATACTGGTGCGGATAAGAGCTTTGTGTCCTTGGAATTTGAACCTATCCTCGACCAACCTCGTGTTAATCTCATTGAATCTCTAACGGTAGAAGTTGCTGACGGAAAATCCGTTTCATTAAATTCTATTATACGCAATTGTACTCTCACCCTAAACGATCACGATTTTCCAATTGACCTTATTCCTACGAAGTTGGGAAGTTTCGATATTATAATCGGTATGGACTGGCTCAGCCAGCATCACACTGAAGTGGTGTGCCACGAAAAGTTCATTCGCATTCCCCTTGCAGACGGCCAGACACTACGTATTTTTGGGGAAACCCCTTCAAAAGGACTCAAATTAATGTCCTGCCTCCAAGCCCGAAGATATCTCCGCAAGAACTATGTCGCATTCCTAACCCACGTCGTCAAAAAGGGAAACAAGGAGAGAAAACTTGAAGATATCCCAGTTGTGAAAGAATTCCCACAAGTCTTTCCCGACGACATTTCAGGACTTCCTCCGGTGAGAGAAGTCGAATTTCGCATCGATCTTGTACCTGGCGCTACACCAGTCTCAAAATCTCCTTATAGGTTAGCCCCATCCGAAATGCAAGAGCTGGCCAGTCAACTGCAAGAGCTGACTGACAAAGGATTCATACGTCCTAGTTCATCGCCTTGGGGTGCACCTGTTCTCTTTGTGAAGAAGAAAGATGGAACGTTTCGCATGTGCATTGATTATAGAGAACTCAACAAGTTAACGGTTAAAAATCGCTATCCACTACCTCGCATTGATGACCTCCTAGATCAACTTCAAGGTGCCACCTGCTTTTCAAAAATCGACCTTCGTTCTGGTTATCATCAGCTCAGAGTGCACGAAGAAGATATACCAAAAACCGCCTTTCGGACTCGTTATGGTCATTACGAGTTCATGGTCATGCCTTTCGGTTTAACCAACGCCCCCGTTGTCTTCATGGATTTAATGAATAGGGTATGCAAACCTTACCTCGACCGTTTCGTCATAGTCTTCATCGACGACATCCTTATTTACTCAAGGTCTAAATCCGATCATGAGCGACACCTTCGACTCATCCTTACCCTCTTAAGGACTGAAAAGCTTTACGCTAAGTTCTCAAAATGCGAATTCTGGTTAGGAGAAGTACAATTCCTTGGACATGTCATCAATGACAAGGGAATCCATGTCGATCCTTCAAAAATCAAGGCAGTGTAGGAATGGCAAGCGCCACGTACCCCTACCGAAGTAAGGTCATTTCTTGGTTTGGCTGGTTACTATCGACGCTTCATTGCCAATTTTTCCCGTATTGCTGTACCACTCACGGCCTTGACTCATAAAGGAAAACCCTTCATATGGGGACCTAAGCAAGAGGAGGCCTTCCAAACTCTAAAGCAAAAAGTTTGTGACGCACCTATCCTCACACTCCCTGAGGGTTGCGATGACTTTGTGGTATATTGAGACGCATCAGGGCAAGGGCTAGGCTGTGTATTGATGCAAAGAGGAAAAGTGATAGCCTATGCCTCTAGGCAACTCAAGGTTCACGAGAAGAATTACACCACCCACGACCTAGAACTTGGAGCCGTTGTGTTCGCTCTCAAGATATGGAGACATTACCTCTATGGTACTAAGTGTGAAATATACACTGACCACAAGAGTCTCCAACATATCTTCAACCAAAAGGAGTTGAATATGAGGCAACGAAGATGGGTCAAACTTCTCAACGACTACGACTGTGAAATTCGGTATCATCCTGGCAAGGCAAACGTGGTGACTGATGCGCTCAGTCGAAAAGGTTATGCGAACTCCATTCATCTTCTATGCTCGCAAATCATAACCGACATCAAAGATCGAATCCGAGCAGCTCAACATGTTTCTGTAACAGAAAATGACGTACGCGATGAGCTGTCATATGGAGCTGAACTCAAAATCGAAACCAAATCCGACGGTATTCTATACTATTAAAATCGCATATGGATTTCAAGTGCCTTACCTGTTCCAAAGTAAAAGCTGAACATCAAAGACCTTCAGGACTTCAAGTCCAACCCGAAATACCTGTATGGAAGTGGGAAAACATAACCATGGATTTCATTACCGGGTTACCTCACACCTCCAGTGGGTATGACACCATATGGGTAATAATCGATCGTCTTACAAAGTCATCTCACTTCATTCCGATTCGCGAGGACTTCAAGAACGAGAAATTAGCTCGTATCTACATCAGCGAGATCGTAAGCCGTCATGGTGTACCATTAAGCATCATTTCAGACCGTGATGGTCGTTTCACCTCACGAACATGGCGAGACGTACAAACCGCCCTGGGTACACGATTAGACCTCAATACCGCTTTTCATCCTCAAACTGATAGTCAATCTGAACGCACCATCCAAACCCTTGAAGACATGCTGCGAGCATGTGTCATAGACTTCAAGGGGAACTGGGACGCTCACCTACCATTAGTGGAATTTTCGTACAACAATAGCTATCATTCAAGTATCGACATGGCTCCTTTCGAAGCTTTATATGGTCGTAAGTGCCGATCTCCAGTATGTTGGCACGAAATTGGGGAAGCGTAAATCACCGGACCAGAATTAATTCAAGAAACAACCGACAAGATCCTTTAAATTCGAAACAATCTTCTAGCGGCTCAAAGTCGTCAAAAGAGTTATGCAGACAAACGACGAAAGCCCTTGGAGTTTGACATTGGTGATCCAGTACTTTTAAAAGTATCACCGTGGAAGGGAGTGGTTCGTTTTGGCCAGAAGAGCAAGCTAGCACCATGCTACGTAGTACCTTTCAAGATACTCGAAAGAGTAGGTCCTGTAGCATACAAGCTTGACCTACCAGAAGAACTCAACAGAATTCATCCCACATTCCACGTATCAAACTTGAAAAAGTGCCTTGCCGATGAAAACCTCCACATTCCTCTAGAAGACATTCAAGTCGATGAATCGATGCACTTCGTTGAAAGACCAGTAGAAATCATGGATTTCGGAGAGAAGCGTTTAAGGCGAAGTCGTATTCCAATTGTCAGAGTACGTTGGGAGTTAAAGCGAGGACCCGAGTTTACTTGGGAACGTGAAGACTCAATGCACGAAAAATACCCGCATCTTTTTCCGGTTACCACGAAATTTCTAAAAGTAGGGGATACTGTAACATTCGTCGAAAAAAGGGTTTCAAAACCCGCTTCGTTTAATAATTAAATATTCAGTTATAAGTTCGTTGCGTATTTATTGTTCAGATTATTTTAAATGTTACATAATTAATAAATATTTTAGAATTTGAAAACCATAATTAATAAATAACAATAATAAGTAAAAAAAATAAATAAAATAGGGTAGCCGGGTTTCGAACCCGGGTCTCCCACGAAGACACACACATACCACACCACTCCGCCACACACATGTTTGTGTTCAATTAATGAAACAAATAACACTTATAGTAAAAGCCGAAAGTCAAAATCTGTAAGACCGCGCACCTAGAACGCGAAATCGCCGGAAAAAACCGAAACTCCGCAAATGTTGCCATTTCCCCTTGACTGAAACGCGTAAACTGATTTCGACATCAGTTATAACCGTTGCATAACACTCAATTTGGTCAAAACTGTTACCCTTGAAGATTGAAATCTTGACCGCGAAATCATGGCCTCTAATTCGAACCAATTGGCATGTTTCCCCTATAAATACCCACCCAAACTCCTTGAAACATTTCGCTCAGAATCACACTCACTTCCTGAAGCTTTAGTCCTTTCAGAGCACGTCTCCGGAGGTTTTCGCACTCGCCGGAATATCACCGGAAAACCAAAGCTTTACTCCTAATCGGTATGATTCTCAACTCTTTTTGATAATCCATTATTCAGCATGTATAAGTCTAAATCAGTCAACCAGATTCTGTTTCAAACCATTTTCGGTCAGATTATATGTTCTGTGTTTTTAAAGCGAAGAAGATGAAGTTTAATATGTGTACAAATATAATTAAAATCGGATATTTAACCGGGTTAGACACACAGTCCAACGGTAGACTGTGTGCAATTACAAAACACAAATCCCGAGTTCGAATCGCGCCTGTTTCCTACTTTCAGAAATAAAACCAACATTTTTAAACTTATTCAGATCAATTCACAACATGTGTATAAAATTTATATAATCCAGTGTTTATACAGATTAGACACACAGCCCAACCAGTTGGGCTGTGTGCACCCGAACCACAGATCCCGAGTTCGAGTCTTGTACCACTCAAATTCTCTGAAATATCACACCCTTTTTATAAAACCAAATTATGAAACTCAGCAGTAAGTGTATAAAAGAAATAGAAATCAGATATTGAATGGGTTAGTCACACAGCCCAGTTGGTTGGGTTGGGTGCACACGAAGCCAAGTCTCAGGTTCGAACCGCGCATGTTACACCGGACCGCTGTAATATCAATGTTCTTTTTAAATGAAGGTAATCATACTCATGTAGTAAGTGTATAAGTATAATTAAAATCAGGTATTCTTCTAGTTAGACACGCAGCCCAGTTGGCCGGGCTGCGTGCACACAAACGATAGGTCGCGGGTTCGATCCCACACGCTGCCTGAATAATAAACTGTCCGACCGGTCAGACCCGGTCAGACCTGACTAGTCAACCCAAATTTTTATATTTTTTGTTTCATTTTTATTTATTTATGTAATTGAAAATTATTTAAAAATACTTATTTTTAAAGTTAGAAAAATTCATTAAACTCACAAAAATAAATATAAAAATCTCATTAAGAGCACTAATTAAAAATAATAATCTTAAATAAAATTTATTTAATTAATCGAATCATGTCGTTATTATTTAGGTTAGTTTTCCCTCGTTGGTTGAATCATAATATTCGTGCCCATTCATCGTCATCAAGAAACGCATCCACTGTGAGTGAATCTCTACAAATTCCCCGTTTTAATCATGTTTTGGGGTGTATCATGTGTCGTACTATTCTTATATTTTATTTAAACACTTGTGCATACATCATATCCGTGATCAAATGTGTATCAATTATTGTGTGAATTATATGTAGATTGAATTTCATCATTTCAGTGCACGCATTTCATTAGGCCCATCAGTTCCCCGTGGGATATGGGTTGAGCATCAGGAGCCTCATTAGATCGGCTCCATTTGATTGAGACTTGATCTCAAATACATCATCATTTCATGTCATATACTCATCCAAAGTGGTTTGTGATGGTTTACATATATGTTTGCTCACATGTGATTAATGCACGAATTTTCCTTATTAAATAAAACAAGAAATTAGTTAAAATGTTTTATCAAGGTTCACTCGCCAACTTTTGTTGACCCAAAATCTCCCCCGTTTTACACATGATACAGGTGCTCCAGCTGAGACAGGAAACACTTAGGAAGGCCTTGAAGAATAAACAAGTTTATGCTTTGGAATAATTATATAGTTTCATTTTCTTTGTAATTGTATAAATTTTGTTTTGGATATTTAAGTTTGTAATTTGAATTTAATAAATATGAAACATCTTAGTAAATATCATGAGCTTTGGTGATAACCCAATTATGCCCCGACTTTTATTCCGCTGCGGGTCGGGGTGTGACACTCTCCATACCTGAAACCCTTTTTTTTCTAAGTAAGATTCAACCCGTTTTCAACTACAATGATGATCTACGACGTTTTACAACGATTTTGCACAAGGCTTTGCCTTCGTTTTCATCAAATCTCCTCTGTTTACGAAAATCTTCATCTTTTTCTACAAAACTTCTGTTTTTCACTCAGATCTACACTAGATCTGAGCAAAACCTTTTAAAATCCTTGATTTTTACACAATATTCGGACTAATGACGTATGTTTCGTTCACTTTTGAGTGGAACAAGGCGTTGTCAAGCAAGAATCTCAGATCCGGAAGCACAAGGACGAAATCGTCACTTTACACAAGCTGGACTAACCCGTACGAACCATCAAGTTTGCCCGGATTAGCCCGAGTTTCTGTAAAATGGCTAAACTCGCTCCAAAGACATCTCCAGCCTAAGTTTTACTCAGTGGCTT
This sequence comes from Scalesia atractyloides, assembly GCA_947069175.1. Lineage (NCBI taxonomy): Eukaryota > Viridiplantae > Streptophyta > Magnoliopsida > Asterales > Asteraceae > Scalesia > Scalesia atractyloides. The sequence continues at coordinate 18,016,807 of CAMTDV010000006.1, forward strand.
AAGGTTGGAGGGATGGGCACTCGTTTCCTCAGCAAACGAACCGAACACGCAAGATTTTGGACCCGAAAACATCAAGTTCGCTCGAGATTTAACTGATTTTGTACAGCTCAAGGGCCAAGTTCGCTCGAACTTGCACCTTATGGGTCAAGTTCGGTCGAACTTGTGTCAGAATCCTCATAAGACTCAACAAGTTCGCCCGAACTTGTCAAGTTTCTTAGGAAACTTCACAAGTTCGACCGAACTTGCATCATCTGTTATCAATGAACACAAGTTCGCCCGAACTTGTCAAGTTTCCTAAGAAACTTCACAAGTTCGACCGAACTTGTCTCAAATCTCAACAGGTTCCACACAAGTTCGCCCGAACTTGCCCTCTGCCCAATCTAAACTTAACCGTTTCAGCATTTCGGAAGACTCATCCACTTCTGTTCGCTTACAAGCTGATTCGGCGCTCTCCCCGACTCATCTCAGAACCCACATCTCACCTAAAACGCACCCACTGTGAGTATACTTGAACCCTTTTACGCTTAAACGCACTTTTGGGTGTCACATATGTTCGTATATCAAAACACATACACGACTCTCAAAACGCTTATTCGCAACCCGCTGTTTGAATGACTATACGTGAAATCTGCTGAATTGTATGTATTGCTTGATTACTTGTACGCCACCCTTAACATGATAGTATACTAGAGGTTGACCCGCCACCCGGAGGCCCGGGGTTGTTAAGGCTCGCATTTATTTTCTCTTTTAGAATGTGAACGCTTGTTTGCATGCCTCGATTAATCGCGGTTTGTAGGTTTGCATGAATCTAAGTAGTTACATCATTCACAACTATCTCGTATGTCATGCGGTGTATGCTAAACGCTTTTATATCTATATTGTACGCAGAACCTGTATGCTCACCTTTACTTATTTGTATTGACGTCTTATTTTAACATATGTGGCAGGTTAAGGATTAGCATTGGATGCATTGGATTTGCTTAGTTTAGTTGTTTTAGTTTGTTTTGATTTGGAAACTCATGTATTAAATCTAGGGGATATCGAACCTAATTAGTGCTTATGAGAGAACAAGTTCTGTAATAATTGTTTGGAATGTTATGTTTGATAGTATGGGATGTTAAACGTTAAGTAATGTTGCTAGATAATTGTTATGGAATTCTCGTGAGATAATCTGGTCGCCTAGTGCCACTACCCCGATGTTTCCGCTATCGGTTGAGGTGTGACAATGATTGGCCAGATTTTAAATTCATGGCGTCTTTCAAATAGCGTTTTTTTTTTTGGAGAATAGCGCCGAATGGCGCCAGGGAGGGGGTGGGGGTTGGGGCGCGTTTGGTGTGTTTTGGCCAGAAACACACCCAACTACGGGTGGTCTAAGACAAAAGAAATCCAAAGACTAATTAGCAAGAAGAGTGCATACATATTCAATCCATCATAAGTTTAATATTAAAAATAAACAAAGAATCTGTATAATAGCATAATAATAAAACACGAAATCAAATCTTTTAATTCGCGAGTTTCTTTACTTTTAAATCTTTCTTTACTATTTGCTTATAGTTATAATGGATAATAAGAAATGAGGTTTTCAGGGTAAGGTTAGAAGTAGCTCATATAGTGGATAAGATAAAAGAAAGGAGATTGAGATAGTTTGGTCATGAAGAGGAGGCAATCGTCAGAGCCAGTTAGAGCAGTAGAAAGCCTCACTGTGGAGGGGATGAGGAGTAGAGACAGGCCCAGGTAGACTTGGGATAAGCGGATTAGACATGATATGCTAGAGTTGCACCTCTCGAAACATGGTCTAATATAGGAGTTTATGGAGAGGTAAGGTTAAGGTTAACGACTTTTTAGATAGTACTGATGTACCTTAAACTTTTTGCATAAGGACTTATTTTATGCACATATGTTCTTTTTTATGGATATGTCATCTCACTACTTTTATCATGTTGCAACTACACGGCTTCTCTTTATCTATACATCCTTTAGTTATGTTTATTTGCATGCCTTTTGTTGTTTTGGAGTCGGGGGTCTATCTGGAAGCAGCCTTTCTATCCATAAGGATAGCGGTAAGGTGTGTCTACATCTCACCCTCCCAGTCCCTACCAATAGCTTAGCTATGTGTGGGATTTACTGGTATGATTGATTGATTGATTATAGTTGAAATTTATCAACATGTTATATCAAAGCTGTGATCGAAGGCGGAGAAGGTACATGTTATACCTGGGATATTCACAACCTGCGCTGGTGTGTTTGGATCTAAGGCGGAGAAGGTGACAGACGCGTGGAAGGTACTGTTTTCTCTGTTATCGGCCAGAACTAAAGGGGCGAAACAGAAGAATTAATTGGTATCAGAGCAGAGCAACCTGGAATCGACATACCTGCGATCGAGTTTAGGATTGGAGGTGAAAAAGCCAATCAGAACCTGCGCCTTTTTTTTACCGAAGACAGAGGAGGAGACAGGTTGAGCATGGAGGCTGATGTTGCATCTGTTGTCGGCTGGAAAAGGAGACGGCGTGTACTGCAGCGTGTAGATTGGGTGCTGGTAGCTTGATCGGAATTCAGAAGAAGGTGAAGCGACGTGAAAGTTTGTTGCGCTACTATTGTTGTTGTCGTGATAAGGAGAACAACAGTGAGGAATTCATATGGTTAGTCTTTTAAGGCCAAAATTAAAACGAGTCCAATTTGTTCCTAATTGTGTTGCTGTTGTCATCGAGCACAGTACACAAACAAAAGTATTTTTTGTTTTCGATTTTTTTTGAAATTCAAAACAAATTTACTGTTAATTATTTTTCGGGTTCGTGTACGAAGTTGAACTTGGGAATTAAGCGGGTTGACCGGAAGAAACTGAACCAGTTACACCTGGTTCGTTTACTAATACATATAGTCGACGAAAGAAAAAGATGGTTAACGGCGATGGCAATAGAGGTCGAATACCGAGAAATCGGTTCTAAACTCAACATCGCTTCAATGCCCGATGTTGAATCAGGTTAATTATACTATTTGGGCGATGCGTATTCGCGCGAGTTTTAACGTTCTTGGCGTGTGGGAGGCCATCGAACCCGGAACTGAAACCGATGTGAAGAAAAACAATATGGTGATTGCTTTGTTGTTTTAGTCTATATGGTAAGAACAAATGTTGTAAGTTGGTAATCTTAAAACGGCAAAAGAGATGTGGGTTGCACTGAAAGCGCGTCATCTGGGAGCCAATCGTGTGTGTGAAGCAAGACTATAGACACGCATGTCAGAATTCGAGGCGTTAAAGATAAGGGATTCGAGTACAGTTGATGAATTTTCAAGCAAGTTAACAGGAATGTCTTCAAAAGTGGTGTCTCTCGGTTCCGTAATTGAGGAACAAAAGATCGTGAAAAAGTTTCTTAGTGGTTTGCCAAGGCGGTTCATTCATATGATAGCCTTGGTTGAGCAACTTGTGGATCTAAAATCAGTTGCATTCGACGATGTTGTTGGTTGAATGAAGGCGTACGAAGAACGCATAAAAGAAGAAGAAATACAGTTGGATAATCAAGATACACAAATGAAACATATTTTCAATAATTCTAATTTCTCTTCAAGCTCTAGACAAAATTCACGCGATTCAATTGGGAGGCGTGGGAAAGGCTTGAACCGTGGACGTGGTGGTGTGGGAAAGGCTTGAACCGTGGACGTGGTGGTGTGGGAAAGGCTTGAACCGTGGACGTGGTGGTGTGGGAAAGGCTTGAACCGTGGACGCAGTCGATACCAATCCGGTCAAAACCGTGGGTCACAAGACGGGTCCAACGAAGGGGATAAACAACAAGGAAAGAAGGATTATTCGAAGGTTCAATGCTTTCAATGCGACAAGTTCTGTCACTTTGTTTTGAGATGTCCAGAGCGAAAGAAAGAGAAACAAGAAAAATTGATCGATGTGGAAGAAATGGACCCGTCTCTATTTATGGTGCAAGACGTTTAAGAAGTTGTTTACTTAAATGAAGAAAAGGTCATTCCAAAATATTATGAGAATGGTTTCGAAGAAAAAGATTTGTGGTATTTGGATAATGGCGCGAGCAACCATATGACGGATAATATATTTTTTTTCTCTGAATTAAATAGGCATGTTGGTAGCAATGTCAAATTCGGGGATATGGAGTTTGATGAAACGCGTGGTTGGAATTGGGAAAAAAGTATTATTTTTAATGACAAAGAGTCTCGCGAACCAGGTATGTTTTGGGTGAAATATGATGGTGTTGACACGGGAGATGGCTTGGTTAACATTGAAACGAGTAGCACGCAAACTAATTCAGAATTTGTAGGCTCAAGTACTAAAAGTGGGGCGTACTCACCTGGGTCCCAAACCAGCGACTCATAGAGTTCAGAATTGGAATTCGGTCCAACAGGTCCAAACGGTTCTGGGCCCAATGGAGCAGCATCATGTAGTGCACGGTCCAACACAGAAGCATCATATGAAGAAAGTCCATTAGCTGGTGATCTTGAAGGGCCCATGGCCCAAATCAAAAAGGCCTAAGAAGTGTTGTGGGGTGTGAATCTCAAACTCACAGTAACTTTAATTTTGTGAATACAAGTAATAATGATTTAGATAATCTTATTTCACCCAAGCAAGTCGTTCTTAGATCCAACCGAAACACGATTACCCCGGTACGTTTTAATGATTACGTATTAAATTCAAGTGTGATTGATGAAGATTTTTTATTGCTTGCGGATGATGAACCTGTTCGATTTGACGAGGCGGAAAATAAAACGGAGTGGATGAAAGTGATGCGTATCGAAATTGATTCAATTAACACGTGGTCGTTAATCGAGTTTCTGCGTGGTGCAAAAGCGATTGGATTAAAGTGGGTTTTCAAGGTTAAACGAAACGTTGATGGCTTACTAAATAAACACAAGGCTAGACTCGTGGCAAAGGGTTATGTTCAACAACCAGGAGTTGATTTTGACGAAGTGTTCGAGCCAGTTGCTCGACTCGAAACAGTTTGGTTACTTTTATCACTCGCAACTAATGAAGGTTGGGAATTACATCATCTAGATGTTAAATCTGTGATCCTACATCGCGAATTAAAAGAAGAAGTTTATATCGTTCAACCAGAAGGATTCGTTAAAAAGGCGAATAGCATAAAGTTTATAAATTTTCAAAGGCGTTATACGGGTTAAGGCAAGCTCCATGTGCGTGGAATACGAAATTAAATAATATTTTATTAAATATGAAATTCCATGGGTGCTCGCAAGAACAAGTTATATGCCAAAGATCCGTTGGAATGGATGTCTTATTAATCGGCGTGTACATGGAAGATTTAATTGTGATGGGTTCGAATTTGAAACTTATCACGGAGTTTAAGCGCGAGATGGCTAAAAACTTTGAAATGTCAGATTTGGGAAAGCTTACTTATTATCTTAGAATTGAAGTGTCACAGAGCAAGGACGTGATAAAAATTAAGCAAGAGGCGTATGAAAAGAAAATACTAAAAGAAACCGGTATGATTAACTACAATCCGACTAATGTTCCCATAGACCCGAACGTGAAAGTTTCTAAATTTGAAGATGAAGAAGATTTTGATGCAACGAGATATCTAAAGATTTTTGGGTGTCTCTGATACCTTTTACACACTCCACGAGATTTGGCAATTTCGATCGGACTAGCCAGTCACTATATGCAATGCCCGAAGCAATCTCATCCAGCTCTCATAAAGCAAATTCTTCACTATTTACAAGGTCCTTTTAGCTATGGCATTGTCACACCCGCTAAAATCAGAGTTGGGCGTGATCTGACTGATATCTTCATTACATAGCGGAAGTATATAAATGCTAAGACTTCAAGAAAGTGAACGCCTGCTAAGTACTCGAATTCCCATGGGTTCTCCTATACCAACCGTGCTATGGTTTGAAAACGTAACCCGAGAAAGAAACATGCGAAAAATCATAAAGTTGGCGAGTTCATAGCTTGTTCGAAAAGATTTTATTTAAAATAAATCTTTTTGGTAACCGGTTTAAATATTGTTGAGAAAATGTAAAAAAAACAATTTTTCTCGGCATATCAATTGAAAACCTTGTATTTGTAACATTTGTATAACCGTCGATGTTCGCGTACGACAAAGACAACATGCCCGCATGAGCCTATAACCAAGCTCAAGCTAGGAAGTGCCTCGCCAAAGCGTTTACTCAAGATGGTAGACTAGCAGGCAGTTATAGTTCTGATATGTAGTGAGTACTTCACTGTATAGTTTTAAGGACCCTACGGCTCTTATAGTTGAGTAAAGGACAATCCATTCCTTGAGTCTGTAAGCAGGACCAACCATTCCCCTTATTTGTATGCAGGATAACCCAGTCCTTGAGTATGTAAGTAGGACCAACCAGTCGCCTTATTTGTATATAGGACAACCCAGTCCTTGAGTATGTAAGCAGGAGCAACCAGTTCTCTTATTTGTATGCAGGACAAACCAGTCGCGTTGTAACTAGGACAATACCGTCACTAGTCATGAAACTAATGCACGTTTTGAAAATACGTGTGTGTTTTGTAAAACTGGTATGTTTAGCGTAAATCTTTCATAAACCATTTGAGTTTATTGAAATTCATTCGCAACATGGTTTAGAAATATGTAATTTTTGTTCCTTGAAATATTATGTACTTTTGTAAAGCTTGCATGTCTTTCTACCCCTAAAAACATTTATAAAAATGTAAAAACTGTAAAAAGCTGGGGTTATGAACTCACCTCGATGTTCTGTTGTAAGATAATCTGACTTAAATCACAAGCTCGCTATGCTCATGCTAATACTAAGGCATCCCTAGTAAATAACAAAAAGATAAGTTTCTATCAGAGGGGATACGGTTATAATGTTTGTGGGAGGATCGGATCTCCTCCGAAAGCACAAGACCCAACTTGAGCTAATTAACGTGCGCGGAATTTATCATTAACTAGTTTGACAAGTGATAGGACCGTCCTCGATTGCACGGGAACCTAGAGTTTGTATCTAACGTCCAATGAGGTGGAAACTAAGTGACGTGTTAATCAAATAACAAGAATTACTCATTAAATGTCAGTTTATTGATCAATATTCATAAATGTTCAAGTTCCGGATCCGACAGAGCTTCGCCGTCAGTGTGCCAAAGTTGCTAAATCTGAGATCACAAGCTACCTATTTATAGGCAACCAAGTTCGCTTGGGATAGCCAAGTTCGGGCGAACTTGTCTTGAACAAGTTCGGCTGAACTTGTTCGCATCTCAAGATCCGGGCGAACTTGATCCCCATCATACATAAATACGACGTTTTCTAACGCGATCTCACCTATTCTAAACAGACTCGATACAAGACTAAGACATAGACATACTGTACTAACATACTCCCCTTTGGATATCGTCTTCGTCTTGATTGGTCAAGCTCTTGTTCATTCCAGACTCGTTCTAATATAATGACGTAGGCAACAGACATATGCACCAACAGGGACCAACAATACTAAACAAGGAAATTTATAGTTGATGGAGTTTAAGTTTGAAGTTTGTGGAATTCAGGTGATTCCTTTTGTGATTCAATTAAAGCTTCATGTTTTAGTTATTTTTTATTTTTTTTTTGCTTTGCCTTTTTGCATATCTAGAAATAAAAATAACAAGAAAAAAAAATTAAATACCTAATTTGTGTGAATCTAATATGGTGTTGGCAACCTAAGTCTGAAATTTGTGTGCTAACTTATTCATGTATGAGGTGTATCATGTGTGTGGCTTCTAGCTCTATGTTTTAAACTCTAGCATACCTCAAATTTGTTATTGTTTTGTAAGTTTGAAGATCAAGTTCTCCTCGAGTTTGGTATTACTACGATTCAACTACAATCATACCCAACCTAGGTAACTACCACTAGACCCGAATACAAAGAATGAAAAATATAGTATATATGCAGAGCACATAAACACAATTATAATTTATAACCAAGCAACCAAATCAACTTTTAACAAAATCTTGAAAAGTCAACCAAAGTTCAATGTTTATCTTGATGAAGTCATATCTAGTAATTCAATTTTTTATGATTTGTGATGCATATTGAGACCACTAAATCCAAGTTAATGATTTTCTTATATTATGAACAAAGGTCATATTGTGTAACCAACTTCTTGTTTCATCCTTAGCATTGACCAGATATAATTTTCTCTTAAGCTCCCGCACAAACTCATCTGAGGTGTATATAGTATTGGTGCCTCACACAATGTCCACATGTCAACATCTTCACCATAACGTTGTTATATCCTTCAAGAACACTTAATAATGTTGTTCACCATCTATACTCATTTTATATGCTATTCCATCACCCACAGGAAGTCTTCGACCAACCTTGCTTCTTACTTACCAAGTAAATGTGGTGGTTTTGGGATTTACCTTTCTCATGGTGATGCAAACACTGACTCCACTAACCACCATCTTCTTACTCATGCACACATCCACTTCCAAATCTTCAAAGCATTTGTGTCCAGTGGAGGACTCCACTTCACTTTCTTGTATAAACTTGAAATATTGTCATGACCATATCCATTCTAGAAGTCATGGAGCTTGTGTTTTACGTTGCCAATTAACATTTTTATAACCTTCTTGAAGTCGTCCTCTAAGTCTACAACGTACAATCCCAACTCATATGGTTGTTAGCATGCATCTTCGATTTGTGCTTTCAATTGGACCCACCTATACCATTCTTAGCTCCCTATCGCGCCTCTTCCTGGCCGTGGTAATCTTAACCACCTTCAATACTTGTTGCCAGAACCTTGCTAGTTTCATTCTCTATTCATTTAAACGACTTGCTCTGATACCACTGATCACGAATTTATCTTTTTAAGCTTCTGTGTGTAACTTAGTCTGTACTAAGTTCAATCTTATTCTTGATATTCGTGGTAATGCAAAAGAATTTGTAGCCCAGCATAGTATTATGCAGACAAATAACTTTCTGTATTGGTCTTAAGACGTTTACAAGATATGTTTTATAAGATGGTTTTGGTGGTGTCTGGTTTAAAAGTGGGCATCCTCTATTTAATGTAAACTTAATAGTTTAAGAGAATCCTAAGGAAAAACGTAAGTAGATCTTTTTTTAGATATTACAAAGGAAATATGCATATGTTTCTATGGCATTCTTAGATCTTTTAGTATCATCTTTTAAAGAGTTTTATATACATCTAAGTCTTGATCCTATAGGCTGACCTGTAAAATTCGAGAAACCAGCATGGAGACTAGAGTTTAGGCATGCTGTTTGATTATGACAACGTTGGTAGGTCCCACTATTTCTAGTAATGCCTCCAATCAAGTCCCAATCAATTAATTAAACACACGAGTTTTAGGAATAAGCTATCTTTTATTCAGAAAATTAGCTCAAAACTAAATATCACTCATAACCACAATAATCCAAGATGGATTGGTTATATAGTGGTAGAATCCTAATTGAAACACAATCCTAATTCTAGTTAAACATAAACATCCTTTTCTATATCTAACTAAAATAAGGAATTAGATAATTATCTCTAACACTTATAGTTATCTTCAATTAAGATCAACATTAAACACCATTGCTCCTTTAGAGACGTTCACGTTTGGCCCGACCCATTAGCTCGGGTTCGGGTATGATGCGATACGGTCCAACAATCACCCCCTAATACCTGAAGCGGGCTAGGGAAGCCTTCAACTCCAAGTAACTCTCGCATTTCCATAAACTTGATCCTCGTGAGTGATGGATTGGTTATATAGTGGTAGAATCCTAATTGAAACACAATCCTAATTCTAGTTAAACATAAACATCCTTTTCTATATCTAACTAAAATAAGGAATTAGATAATTATCTCTAACACTTATAGTTATCTTCAATTAAGATCAACATTAAACACCATTGCTCCTTTAGAGACGTTCACGTTTGGCCCGACCCATTAGCTCGGGTTCGGGTATGATGCGATACGGTCCAACAATCACCCCCTAATACCTGAAGCGGGCTAGGGAAGCCTTCAACTCCAAGTAACTCTCGCATTTCCATAAACTTGATCCTCGTGAGTGCTTTAGTTAAAATACCGGCCCTCTACTCTTCTCTGCTTACATACTCTTCAACACATTCACGAATGAAATGGTAGCGCGTATCAATATGTTTGCTCCGACCATGAAAAACAAGATTTTTCATCAATGCTATGGCCGATTTATTATCCACCCGAATAACTATCTTTTGCATCTCACCACCAATGATTCACTCTATAAGCTCCGAAGCCAAATTGCCAAATTGATGCCCTAAACTCTGCTTCACAAGATGATAAAGCAACCATATTTTGTTTCTGAGAACACCAAGAAACGGGTGTTTCACCAAAATAAAATATGTGCCCTGTAGTGCTCCTTCCATCGTTTGTTCTGGTATTATGGCTAATATCACTGTAACCTATAATCTTGTGACTTCCACCCCGCTTGTACCATAACCCATAACTCGTAGTACCGGCAATATAAAGAAGAATTTGTTTAACTACAAATAAGTGGGATACCATAGGAGTTTGCATGTACCTGCTTGCAATCCCCACCGCGAAAGATAAATTCGGTCTTGTATATAGTAAATAACGGAGACATCTGACCAATCTTCGATAATTTGTTGGATCAACCGGTTCACCTTTCTCGTCTTTTGTTAATTTTAATCATGGATCCATAGGATACTTTGCTACATTACACCCTAACAAACTTGTTTCCTTTAAAATTTTCTTCGCGTATCCCTCCTGCTTGATCGCTATTCCTTTCTCAGTTTGCATCATCTCTATACCAAGATAATAAGAAAGTAACCCCAGATTGCTCATCTCAAATTTTTCCTCCATTTGTTTCTCGAATTCTTCGATCTTCTTAGCACTTGAACTTGTTACAATTAAAACATCTACATAAACACCCGTAACAATTAAAACATTCCCCTCGCGTTTCATATAGATTGCTTGTTCTTTAGAGCACCTCTTAAAACCAAGATTTTTTAATGTACCATTAAGCTTGAGATTCCAAGTTCATGATGCTTGACGAAGCCCGTACAACGCCTTGGTTAACCGGTAGACTTTATCTTCATGTCCCTTTTTTTATAAAACCTTCCAGTAGACTTACATATACTTCTTCCTTCAAATCTCCATTCAAAAATGCTGATTTAACGTCTAAGTGATGAACTTGCCATCCTTGCAAGCTGCATGTGCAAGTAATTAGCATACCGTCTCCATCCGTGCAAACGGTGCGAACACTTCATCAAAATCAATTCCAAACTGTTGAACGTACCCCTTTTGCAACGAGCCTGCGTTATATTTAATAATCTTACCGGACGCGTCACGCTTGACTTTAAAAGCCCATTTCAACCCAATTGGTTTAACTTTATCCAGGAGTTTCGTTAAAGTCCATGTTTTTTCGATGGACTCTAACTCTACTCGCATTGCTTTTTCCCAAAACACGTTCCCTTTGGCTTGAGAATAACAAGTCGGTTCATCTTCCGTTGCGAGTAACAATTCTTCCGGTTCCTCGCGATTAATTCCATCTTGAATAATAAAATCATAAAATTTTACCGGAATGCGTTTTGTCTCGTTGAACGCCTTAGGGGAGTTTCAGTTTCAAAGCTGGCATCGAACTCGGGCGTATGCACACTGGGTCAACTTCTCCCGAACCTGAAATATTTGTTGACACAGCCGAAGCTGCTGGTGACGCTGCGGTAGCGTCCGCCGCTGCTGCTTGCGATTGTTGATGACACGCGGTCACACCCCCGGATTTTGTGGGGTGTGCATCGGATCGGATTGTTCTCTGAGTTGCTGGTTGTCTCGCTCACAATCTCGTCTTGACCCGAGTGAAAAACAACCATGAAAAATTTTGGTTCAACTGTATTTTTCTTCCATTGCCAGCAACGCTTCTTGTCACAATTTACTGTTCTGCGAACACAAATCTTGTTCTGAACTGGGTCGTACATACGGAAACATTTTGACCCAGGTTCTAAACCGAAATAAACCATTGGAATTTCCATGCCATCAAGTTTATGAAGGTTAACTTTCGGTTCTGTAGCATAACCCACAGAGTCGAATGCCCGTAAATATTCCAAATCTGGTTTTTCTTTCAATAATGCGTCGTATGGTGTTTTTTAATCGACCGCTCTCGTTGGCCTTCGATTTAGAACATAAACTGTATGCTTTGCTGCCTCGCCCCAATTCTCTATGGAACATTTGTTTGTTTTAGCATACACCTTACCATACCTTTTATTGTTCGGTTTCTTCGCTTAACGAACCCGTTTTGCTGTGGTGAATATGGAGCAGTAAGATGTCTTCGGATAGCTTGAACTTCACACCAATCATTGAACTCGGCTGATGTGAATTCACCTCCGCAATCTGTTATGAAAGTTCCAACCTTTTCTTTTAAATCCTTCTCGACCAAAGCTTTAAACCGCTTGTATACTTCGAAAGCTTGATACTTTAACTTCAAAAGATAATGCCACATATAACGTGAGAAATCGTCTACAATTAAGAATATGTAGTTGCAGCCTCCAGGAGTAGCTAGCGTGATAGGACCACATGATGTTTGATTATGACAACGTTGGTAGGTCCCACTATTTCTAGTAATGTCTCCAATCAAGTCCTAATCGATTGATTAAACACACGAGTTATAGGAATTAGCTCTCCTTTATTTTGAAAATTAGCTCAAAACTGAATATCACTCATAAAATCCAAGATGGATTGGTTATATAGTGGTAGAATTCCTAATTGAAATACAATCCTAATTCTAGTTAAACATAAACATCCTTTTCTATATCTAACTAAAATAAGGAATTAGATAATTATCTCTAACTCTTATAATTATCTTCAATTAAGATCAACATTAAACACCCGTGCTCCTTTAGAGACGTTCACATTTGGCCCGACCCATTAGCTCGGGTTCGGGTATTATGTTATACGGTCTAACAATCACCCCCCTAAAACCCGAACCGGGCTAGGGAAGCCTTCGACTCCAAGTAACTCTCGCATTTCAATAAACTTGATCCTCGCGAATGCTTTAGTTAAAATATCGGCCCTCTACTTTTCTCCGCTTACATACTCGATCTCCACCAAATCATCTTCAAATGGTAGCGCTTATCAATATGTTTGCTCCGACCATGAAAAACAAGATTTTTCATCAATGCTATGGCTGATTTATTATCCACCCGAATAACTATCTTTTGCATCTCACCACCAAAGATTCACTCTATAAGCTCCGAAGCCAAATTGCCTGACAAGCCGCTGAAGTTGCTGCCCTAAACTATGCTTCACAAGATGATAAAGCAACCATATTTTGTTTCTGAGAACACCAAGAAACTGGTGTTTCACCAAAATAAAATACGTGCCCTGTAGTGCTCCTTCCATCGTTTGTTCTGGTATTATGGCTAATATCACTATAACCTATAATCTTGTGACTTCCACCGCGCTTGTACCATAACCCATAACTCGTAGTACCGGCAATATAAAGAAGACTTTGTTTAACTACAAATAAGTGAGACACCATAGGAGTTTGCATGTACCTGCTTGCAATCTCCACCGCAAAAGATAATTTCGGTCTTGTAAGTAGTAAATAACGGAGACATCCGACCAATCTTCGATAATTTGTTGGATCAATCGGATCACCTTTCTCGTCTTTTGTTAGTTTTAATCCTAGATCCATAGGATACTTTGCTAGATTACACCCTAACAAACTTGTTTCCTTTAAAATTTCTTCGCGTATCCCTCCTGCTTGATTGCTATTACTTTCTCAGTTTGCATCACCTAAATACCAAGATAATAACAAAGTAACCTGAGATCGCTCATCTCGAATTTTTCCTCCATTTGTTTCTTGAATTATTCGATCTTCTTAGCACTTGAACTTGTAACAATTAAATCATCTACATAAACACCCGTAACAATTAAATCATTCCCCACGCGTTTCGTGTAGATTGCTTGTTCTTTAAAGCACTGCTTAAAACCGAGAATTTTTAATGTACCATCAAGCTTGAGATTCCAAGCTCGTGGTACTTGACGAAGCCCATAAAACGCCTTGGTTAACCGGTAGACTTTATCTTCATGTCCCTTTTTTTATAAAACCTCTCGGTTGACTTACATATACTTCTTCCTTCAAACCTCCATTCAAAAATGCTGATTTAACGTCTAAGTGATGAACTTGCCATCCTTTGCAAGCCGCATGTGCAAGTAATAAGCGTACCGTCTCCATCCGTGCAACTGGTGCGAACACTTCCTCAAAATCAATTCCAAACTGCTGAACATACCCCTTTTGCAACGAGCCTGACTTATATTTAATAATCTTCCCGGACGCGTCACACTTGACTTTAAAAATCCGTTTCAACCAAATTGGTTTAACTTTATCTAGGAATTTCGTTAAACTCCATGTTTTATTTTTTCGATGGACTCTAAATCTACTCGCATTGCTTTTTTCCCAAAACACGCTCCCTTTGGCTTGAGAATAACAAGTCGGCTCATCTTCTGCTGCGGGTAACAATTCTTTCGGTTCCTCTCGATCAATTCCATCTTGAATAATAGAATCATTAAATTTTACTGGAACGTATTTTGTCTCATTGAACGCCTTAGGGTAGTTTCAGTTTCAAAGCTAGCATCAAACTCGGGCATATACACACCCGGGTCAACTTCTCCCGAACCTGTAATATTTGTTGACACATCCGAAGCTGCTGGTGACGCTGCGGTCACGTCCGCCGTTGCTGCTTGTGAATGCTGATGACATGCAGTCACACCCCCGGATACTGTGGGGTGTGCATCGGTTCGTTCGCTGAGCTGCTGGTTGTCTCGGTCACAATCTTGTCCTGACCCGAGTGAAAAACAACCATGAAAAATTCTGGTTCAACTGTATTTTCTTCCATTGCCAGCCATGCTTCTCGTCACACTTTACTTTGCTACGAACACAAATCTTGTTCTAAACTGGGTCGTACATACGGAAACATTTTGACCCAGGTTCTGAACCAAAATAAACCATTGGAATTCCCATGTCATCAAGTTTATGCAGGTTAACTTTCCGTTATGTAGCATAACCCACACAGCCGAATACCCGTAAATATTCAAAATCTGGTTTTTCTTTCAGTAATGCCTCGTATGGTGTTTTTGAATCGACCGCTCTCGTTGGACTTCGATTTAGAACATAAACTGCATGCTTTGCTGCCTCGCCCCAAAATCTCTGTGGATCATTTGTTTGTTTTAGCATACACCTTACCGTACCTATTACTGTTCGTTTTCTTCACTCAACGAACCCGTTTTGCTGTGGTGAATATGGAGCAGTAAGATGTCTTCGGATAGCTTGAACTTCACACCAATCATTGAACTCTGCTGATGTGAATTCACCTCCGCGATCTGTTTTGAAAGTTCCAACCTTTTCTTTTAAATCTTCCTCAACCAAAGCTTTAAACCGCTTGTATACTTCGAACGCTTGATCCTTTAACTTCAAAAGATAACACCACATATAACGTGAGAAATCGACTACAATTAAGAATATGTAGTTGCAGCCTCCCGGAGTAGCTAGCGTGATAGGACCACATAGATTGCCATGTAGTAACTCGAGCGGTCTTGTGGCTCTAAAAAGTGTTTTCTTTGGGTACGGCTTCTCGGTTTGTTTTCCAATAAACAACAGTCACATATGTTTGATGGTTGATTAATCACGGGCATCCCACGAACCATATTTTTCGAACTCAATCTCTTAAGAGAATCAAAATTTAAATGCCCTAGACCGGCATGCCAAAGCCAAGATTCGTCATCAAGCTTAGAAAGTAAACTTACCCGGGAACCAACTTTCAACTAGATCTTGTACAATCGGTTACTGGCGCGAAATACCTTTATTGACATGTTTATGGCTTTGTCATAAACAAGCAAGACATCATCTTCCATCACAACCTTGTAACCCGTCTCTGTAAGTTGCCCAAGACTAATTATGTTGGAACGCATGCTCGGTATATAATAAACTTCCGCTAATATTTTATGTTCGCCAGTTTTGCTTGTGAACAAAATCGAGCCTTTTCCTACAATTTTAACAAGAATCATCACTGAAACGTACCTTACCGTTTACTCGCTCGTTTAGCTCTGAAAAAATTAATTTATTCCCGTCATGTGGTTTGAAGCTCATTATCTAAATACCCCAGGTTCTCCTACATATGCTTGGATTGAAACTTCTTAGGAATCACTTTATCTTCATTTAAGTCACCGCCTCACTTGTACATTCTAGCATAAAAAGATTTGGATCCAACTTTTCGGTTTCTGCTAAGTTTGCCTCATGATTCTTCGTTCTTTTTGGACAGCTAGACGCGAAGTGACCTATCTGATCACATCTGAAACATTGAGTTTCAGATTTATCTTTCTTTGGTCTATGTTGGTTGTCAGTATTCTTTTGACCCGCGCCCTTTGCACCACGGTTCTGACCATTTTCTCGGTTCTAATTCGTATCTCGCCCTTGACTCCAACCACATCCACGACCCCAACTCCTATTATTATAACCTCCTTGCCCCCGCCCCCTGAGTTATTATAGGATTTGTGGCTAGAGGAACTTTCACCACCAATGAACATCAATTTGTTTTGATTTTCGCCTGCAAATTCAATATTTTTAATTCTGTCTTCAAAAGTCCTTAGCCTCCCTATAGCTTCCTGAAACGTCATGGCCTTCAAATCTGCGAACTGTTCAATTGATGCGACAATTGGAACATACTTTGCTGGAACAGAGCCTAATAACTTTCTGGTTAGCTTTTTGTCTTCGTAGGTGGTTCCCAAACTGGCTGCCTTGGTAACCCACTGACTTATTCTGTCCGCAAAAGAATTAATTGTCTCTGTTTCTTTCATCTTCAAGGATTCGAACTCATTTTCCAGTTGCCCAATCTTTGCCTCTCGAACCCGTTCTACCCCAACATACCATGTTTTCAATGCTTCCCATATTTCCTTTGCTTTCTGAAACTGAGCCACCTGAAACACGAGCTCTACGGGTATTGCCTGAAGAAGTAGTGCTACTGCCATGTCATCCTTTTTGGCTTCTACCTCTTTTTCACATGGTTCTAAAGCTTGCAGTATTCCACGAACTCGAAAAACCGCCTTGATCCTAATTGCCCAGATGTTGTAATTAGTTGAAGTCAACATCGGACATTGTAAGCTTGTAGGTGGTCACGAACCTTCCCCATCAATCATGTTTCTCCTCCTAGTTCGTTTGTACGTAAGAGGAGTTAATGGACGTTGATCCAGTCCTTGAATTCAACAACTTAGTTAACACTTATAATATAACAGCTGGTCCTTTAGCTGCTCTATTAAAATCAGATCTGCTCCTGATTGAAACAATCGGTTTTGCCTTTTAACAAAAGACACTGCTGCTACTTTTAAAATACACTAAGACCCGTTAATTAACAAGCCCAATGAATTATTACTAAAAGCCCACTGTATGTAATTAAGAAAAGCCTGCTTTTAAAAAAACACAGTTCACGTTCTTTCTTCTTCCCTGCAAAATCTGCAACTCTGCTAGAGTTCCCTTGTCGGTACCTTCGACGCCAGAAAACCCTAATTAACTGTGTCGCAGGTTGCTGCCTCTTGCCGTTGCCGGTGTTCTTCCCATCGGTCCCTTTGACGTTGGAAAAGCTGTTAGAAATAACCCATTGATGTGGCCTTACGGATCATTTGGTAACATTACCAATATCACATAACTAGTACCCGACAATTACTTGATGGTAGTAATTGTAAATATTGATTGGTTCAAGGGGCAATTATGATTTCCCTTTAGGCATCATTAATAGAGAATGCATAGAGTTTTTATAACGGATCACTATTCATGATCATTATTCATTGATCTTTATATATTGATTATAAGTGATCAAAACTCAAGTAGAACACCAATGCTAAAAACTCTTTCTAGTGTGATCCATCAACACATGGTACCATAACGGGAATGGTGGATTCATCATTCTTATCTCAGATCTTTGTTCCAACAAGTAAGTTTTACTGATTTGATGTCTAATATCATAATCATGATTGAATAAACATGATTAGGTTCCATATTTTCACCCATGTTTATAGATATAATCAACATGTGGTATCAGACCTTGTGTTCGTTATATCTAATTCAATCATGTATCTATCTGATGTGCAATCATCTGGAACTTTAAACGGAATTGATTTGAACTTGAAAATTTTGAAAATATATCAGTATGGTTTCATAAGGATTTGCACAAATTGGTTATGGATTATTTGATTAATGTTTTCTAAAATCGATGATGCCAGTCACTCTTTTAGTTGGGATCTATTTGATTGAAATATATGTTTCTATATTCTATTGTCCCATTCAAGTTTTGATGATAAGAAAAAAAAGGACTTTCAATGATTCAACTTGATGTTTCAACGTCAGATCATGAATTTAGAAATATGGATAATTAGTTGTTTATTAAATAATCTACTAAATATGTGGCTATCTTTCGTATCCTTACCGATATGAATTCTAATTTTAAGTCATACGCCTATTATAAGAATTTTTATTTTCAAGTCATGATTATGTATTCTTGAATTTAATTATAAGGAAAATAAATCAGTTGAATGTTTTTCCTTAATTCAGTTAAAATAATGATTTAGTTATTTACCCATATGTCTTAATACATTTTTCATATAACCATATAATGGTGACTTCAATGCAAATAATTAGTCCCAAAGGTATATCATTTGATTTATCATTGAGGTTTAACACCATTTTGTGTAATTGTGTTTATTGTTATACAGTGAACGTAACGCCTAATTACATAACAACACATATAATGAATTATTAGGCTAATTTACATAAATATTTCATTTCTGGCCTAAAGGTGTTATGTTATATTTATGTGCCGTACCCTTTATTAATTTATGTTCATAACACATGAACTTTGATCAAAGCCAAAGCGAAGCAAAAGTTCATGTACGACATTAAGACTGTCTATATTTATGTGTGTTTATAATATATGAACTTTGGTCAAAGCCAAAGCGAAGCCAGGGTTTATGTAGAACACTAAAGACGGTCTATTATTTATATTGTTCATAATGCCTGAATTTTGGTCAAAGCCAAAACGAAGCCAAAATTCAGGTAGAACATTAAGTCGGTTTATTATTTATGTTCATGATATATGAGCCAGATCTATTATTTTATATCGTTCATAATGCTTGAATTTTGGTCAAAGCCAAAGCGAAGCCAAAATTCAGGCAGAACATTAAGTTGGTTTTATTTATATGTTCATAATACATTATTATGAATTTTAGTCAAAAAAGCCAAAGTTCATGTAGAACAATAAGTTAGTCTATAATGTATGTTCATAATGCATAAATTTTGGTCAAAGCGAAGCCAAATGTATGTAGAACATCAAGACCATATGTTATTTATGTATGTTCATAATGTCTGAATTTTGGTCAAAGCCAAAGCGAAGCCAAAATTTAGGTAGAACCTTAAATTAGTCTGTTATTTTGTTGTTAAAATGGACTATATCTTCAATAAAATAATTTTTGCTTGCCTTATTTGATTGCCGCATAATGTAAATCACTTCAAGTTTCTTTTTTAAGTCTGTATCTCATCTATTTATCCACTCTAATTTCAATAATCTAAAATGTTTTTGCTTACTAAAGAGTTTCTATAAAATTTGCTCTTATTGGATTGTTGATTATCTCTTAAGATATGACAATCCTACTTCTCTTTCTGATAAAAGTACTACATGAGATAGAGCATGACTAGTGAGATAAGTCAAACATTACATCTCTTATAATAATCAAGAACTAACTTAATTATTGCTATCATGTGAGCTATTCTAGATTCTAAATTTCCTAAGACTAATTTGTATTTTTTGGAAGAATCAAAATAACTCCTAAGACACATGCATTACTCTAGATTCTTACTATAAAGTTAGTGGCATGTGTGAATACATCATGATGTACAATACCATGACCTATAATTTAAAGGTTTACACATGGAAACCAGTACACGTTTCTTGTTCATTACATAATAACTTTTCCATTAATGCTATAAGTTGCCTTAAGAATCAACTATACCACTCAAAAGTACCAAAGGAAAATGAGTGTGTTGATTAACAACATATGAAAGGAAAATGAATGCATTAAATTGGAAAATTAGATGATGTTCACCTCACACCAGTAAACCTAAAAGGAGGATACTTTTAAGATCCAGAGATAGTATACAAGTACTACTTCCAGCTATAAGTTTCTTCAAAGGAAAGTCTCACTGCAAATTTATACCATTAGACTAGGCATGAGCATCGAGACTATCCATATTATAATGCAACGGCTGGCTAAGATAAGTAGTTAGATATTTATGATATTTAAGTCTGCTAATGATAATTTTCTTATTTGCACATGATGGGTTGACTCAAGTCTTATGTGTTCCTTACCAGAAATCGACAAATACTTAGGATGAGAGTTGGTGGCCAAATTTAATGTTAAGACTATAAGAACCATAACAAACTATTTTATAATTGGGCTTCAAGATACCTTATATATTCTGTAGATTATTCAGAATTTAGTATCAATATGAAAGCTACATTATTACAGTTGTGAGGTTGGTATGGTTAAAACAAAGTCACTCATACCTTAAACTCTCATATTATTTGTCATCTCAATCTGGATAGAAACCTTATAAGAAAGAACTAGATGATGCTACATTTTTTCACAACCTTTTGTTATCATGAAAATGAAAATTTAACAAAAGAAAAATGAGACCTACAAACTTCATCATTGAGACCAAATTTCATGAGACATGACTAGGTTAACGAAGGATGAAATTTTAACAAATCTCATTCTTAGTGACTTACGAGCATGTGTTATAAGCCTTAATAATTAAATGGCTAAGGGAAAAAATCAAGTTCAATCAAAAATTATATTTCATTGGAATTTATCTCAAAGTGGAATATTCAGACATTCTTCATTTATCATAATATTTACTTGTATCTAATATGTCTTATATGGATCAAGGTATTAAAGAAATTAATTCATATATACTATGATTCCATCTAAATATGTCTCTAAGTTTCTTATAACATCTGGACATTAAGGAAATCAAATCTAACATATGTGATAAGTACCCACATCAAGTAAATCATGAAACTTATCTTGTACATTCCTAGAGATCTAAAAGGTTAGTGGGAGCATTAAGTGTCTTAATCTTAAGTTGTAAGAGTTACAAGAGGTGGGGGAGTGAAAACTTGTTATTATTACCTCAATTTGCACCTCTTGTACAAGACACAGCTCCTTCACAACTCCTTTTTAAGAATCCAATGCTACTTTTACAAAAGTTTTATTGTTGCTTAAACATGGGCACACTTAGATTTCTTGCCAAAACTATAATCCTCAAACAAGAGAAACTACAACGAGTAACATCATTAACTTGTTTCTCTAATGAATCTATTGGTCTTCTAACGTTGACCATTAGCATGCGAAATTCCTAAAGATTTCTAAGATCAGTGAGAGTAGTAAAAGTCCTTATCTTGACTTGTCGGAAGTGCAAGAGGCAGGGGAAGAAACTCATTAAATTTTACTTCGTTTACACCTCTTGCACACCATACTGCACCGATTCTTACACATTTAGAATTCTAAAAAAGATAGCAACATAAGCAAGAGTGAATCCATAAAACTGAAACTCTTAATAAAACCTAATAATCAACTAAGGAGGTCATCTAGGTTTAAAAACCTACTAACTTTGATGATTATGTATCCTCCCTAACTGAAGTTGAAATGGATATTGAAAAGTTTACTGATCCTACCTCTTCTAGTTAAGCCATTAGCATCGATCAATTTTCTAAATAAAAAAAATTGTTATTAGCAAATTTCATTTTATGAGTGAGAATAACGTTAGGGATTTGGTTGAATTACCTAAATCCAAATGCAAACGTTAAGACACTAAAAGCATGATTGATTGTTAAAGGTATGCTTAGAAGAGAATTATTTAACAAAGAATCATTTAACTTTCTTACAAAATGTTTCTTTGAGGATCATTGTTGTTCTAGTTGCTTATAATCATTTAGAGCTACATTATATGAACATTAAAACAACGTTCTCTAAACAGAGACTTACATGTTCATAAAACAACATGAAAGTTCTAAAGTGAAGGTCAAGAACACTTACTTTGTATGTCAATAACTTCCATGTATGGGTTGAAGCAAGCATCAAAATATGATGCAATATTAATGCAATTCTTTTCATCAAGAGCTAAGTGGATTTATGTACCTACCTCAAGATGAGTGGGAGCAACTAATGTAAACTTGTCCTTATATAGATGGCCCTCTCTTGATAAGTATATGTTACAAAAGTCAAAATTTCTCACATATTTTGATATAATGAATCTCAAAGATACCACTTACGTAAGAGATATCAAAATATATCGAGATAGACCCAACGGGACATTAGTTTCGTTCCATAAGCTTTACTCTTAAGCGGGTTCTTACATGTGTAACAAAAGGTATTGCTCTCCTTTAGAGGATAACATGATAAATGAGATTACTTTCTCATGTTTCATTAATTAGAACCCTTATGAAGGTTCAAGTTTATACTTGTTTAGATATTGCTCACATTGATGAACACTAGATCACTCTAGATCATTATGAAGCATCTTACAGTATCTTTAAGAAACGAGAAAACTATAAGAAGATAACTCAACCTGATTGATCACTCTTACCTTGTTTTTTTTATATTCAAAAGAAACTAAAAGTCAATTTGGGTAATCCTTATGTCTGTGGACAAATCTATCTCATGGAGGAGTCATAAGAAATTGTTACCAACCCTAGATTATAGTGACATAATATGTTGTTAATTAACAACGCAATTGTCACTAAATGTTGTTGAAAATTTATCAGTAGACTCATAAACTTATTAACTTCATATAAATACTATATTGAAGACTTATTGTGAAAAGTCAGCTACATTGTTTCCTCGAACAGTAACAGTTCGAGAGGTGTTGCGTTAAACTTCGATACGGAATTATTGTTCGTTTATGAATAAGTAGAGGAAACTAAATATTTGTATCGAATACATTTACATTCATGATATGCTTGCGGATCCATAACTAAGGTCTACACCCAAAGTCTTTTTAAGAGCTCATAATAAAGACGGGTTTTTATTGAAGGCCTTACATAATAGCATATCGTACTTATGAATGATTAGTTATTAAATTTCCTCAATTATTTAAATTAGTTTGTCTATAAATACGTATATGTGCACCTAATGACATATAGACATTAATTATACAAATTAATTAAAGGGAATACCTCAGTCATTTTTGTCTTAAATTTACATATGTTTTGATTTGGGGTTGTAACATGATTAATGGGGGTTTTGAGTTGACAATAACTCAATGACTGTATTTTTCTGTTATAGTTTCAATTTGAAACATTGATTAATGTTTTAACTTGGCCAAACTTACTTATGCTTATCACAAATGATCACTCAGCCAAGTGGGAGAATGTTAGAAATAACCCATTGATGTGGCCTTACGGATCATTTGGTAACATTACCAATATCACATAACTAGTCCCCGACAATTACTTGATGGTAGTAATTGTAAATATTGATTGGTTCAAGGGACAATTATGATTTCCCTTTAGGTATCATAATAGAGAATGCACAGAGTTTTTATATCGGATCACTATTCATTGATCTTTATATATTGATTATAAGTGATCAAAACTCAAGTAGAACACCAATGCTAAAAACTCTTTCTAGTGTGATCCATCAAAACATGGTACCATAACGGGAATCATGGATTCATCATTCTTATCTCAGATCTTTGTTCCAACAAGTAAGTTTTACTGATTTGATGTCTAATATCATAATCATGATTGAATAAACATGATTAGGTTCCATATTTTCACCCATGTTTATAGATATAATTAACAAAAACAGGTTTGTTTCCTTCAACTCTTCTGATGTTGGAAGTACAAACACAATCGTAGGGAAATTCACCTGGCTCTGATACCAATTCAAGTCCCAATCAATTAATTAAACACACGAGTTTTAGGAATTAGCTCTCCTTTATTCAGAAAATTAGCTCAAACTGAATATAACTCATAACCACAATAATCCAAGATGGATTGGTTATATAGTGGTAGAAATCCTAATTGAAATACAATCCTAATTCTAGTTAAACATAAACATCCTTTTCTATATCTAACTAAAATAAGGAATTAGATAATTATCTCTAACTCTTATAATTATCTTCAGTTAAGATCAACATTAAACACCCCTGCTCCTTTAGAGACTTTCACGTTTGGCCCGGCCCATTAGCTCGGGTTTGGGTATTATGCGATAAGGTCCAACATCCAAGTCAAGCTCAACTCCATTCAAAAACCTTTACTGCCTATAAAATCCAAGCTTAGATCCTAATTTGGCGTCTATGGTGGTGCATGGTGCTGTAGTTGGTGGATTTAACCGAGATGGCAATTTATTGCGTTGTAGGCCATGACATAGGACTTTGGTGGTATACAACTATATTACATGCGTTCCCCTTTGTTATCTATGTATAGTTGTCGTATGTGTGCCTGAATTTCTTCTATGAACGAGATAGAGATACAAAAGGGGTGGAAACTATAAAGTGCTTAATGGAACCTAAAAGATGACATAATGAAAATAATACAAAAGAAAAAATGTAGTCACATACTAAACATATAGAGTAACTTAACTAAAGTCAAATCTTACATTAGTTTTGTTTACCGAATAAAAGAAATATTTTAAAATAAAAGAATTTAATACACCCCGTATGAACTTATTAATATCGAAAAATTCAAAAAATAGTTGAAAAGGACTAGTATCAAACAATATAGCAGCTGACCGTGAAAACTTTCTTTCAAATTCCTCTGCACGCAAAACACACTCTATTCGTATGATAAATTTAGAAATCAATGAACTTTGTTACTGATTCTGATCTTAATTTGTGAAGATAAGGTCTGAACAATGTATTGTTTATATTTATTTGTGTTCTTCAGTTTAACCTGATTTCCTTAATAATGTTTTCTGTAATTTGTTAGATATTGGGTATGTTTGGCAAAAGTAGCTGGTGGTTAGTGGCTGGAAGCTAGTGGCTGGAGGCTGGAAGCTGATAGCTGGAGGCTGGAAACTGGTAGCTGGTAGCGGTAGCTTTTAGATATATATTTAGGTGTTTGGCAGAGTAGCTGGAGCTTTTAATAAAAATATATAAAATGACCAAAATGGACATTAAAAAGTTGATGCGTTAAAAATTTTGGCTCCTTCTAAACTACTACTAGTAGCTTTTAACCAAAAGCTTCAAGCTCCTAACCTAAAAGTTTCAAGCTCCTTCAACCAAACAAGACTTTTTTATTGAGTAGGAGCTTTTTCTTAAAAGTTTAAAGCTGGAAGCTCCTAAAAGTTCTTAAAAGCTCCGTGCCAAACATATCTATGGTAGGTGTATGCTTTTTGGTTGTTTTTATTTTCTGAATAAAGGTTTACTTATTTGACTTTTGAAATTATATGATTGTGCTGTTGTTATTGGGGAAAATGTATTTGCCGTTACTTGGTAAAAAAAGATGGAAGGGGAGGTAATAAACGAGTTTTTGAAAATTTAAAAGTGGTTTGGAAGATAAGTGAGGGATTAGCTATGTTATATTATTATTTTTTTGAAATGTGAGAGTTGAATGACTGTGGTAAGTTGGGTTAGGGGTGAGCAAAAAACCGAAATAACCGAACCGTAACCGAAATAACCGACAAAACCGAACTGAAATAACCGAACCGAAACAAAAACCGACGGTTCGGTTTTTGGATTTTTAATAACCGAAAGTTTCGGTTCGATTTTCTGATAACCATTTTCAATAACCGAAAATAACCGAACCGAACCGATAAGTTATAATATAGGCCAAATTCATGTATTTTTATGTTTAAGTTTAAGTGTTTAACTCATGCTACTAAGAATTATTAATTTTATTCTTGCTTGTTAAATATTTATAATAAGAACATTAACATGTTTATTTATCACTGGAATGATTTATCCATTGTTTACAAGAAATAATAAAATTTAACATAAAAATTAAATGATTTCAAAGTATTATAAAAGAAAATGTCTTAATAAAAAGTTTGAAGAAACATTAAAAAGATTAGAACGTTAGGTTTATGTAAACAATATTAATAAAAAATACTATATATAAACTTAAATGTAAACATTAAAAAAAATGCTTAAACTTTGAATTATACTTTTTAATTTTGAATCTTACGCTAACTTGTTTAAAAAACCGAAAAAACCGAAAAACCGAACCGAACCGCTACTAAAACCGAAATAACCGAAACCGAACGGTTTTTAAAAACCAAAAACCGAACTTTCGGTTACGGTCTCGATTTTACCCAAAAAACCGAACCGAACCGAACCATGCACTCCCCTACGTTGGATGCACCTAATTTGGCATCTATAAATCCAACTTGTGTAAAATAAATTGGGATAAGTTGGAAATCTGTTTTTTCTTATATATGTTCTGTTTGATTGTCAAGCTATCTTATGGTTATGAACAGGACAAGAAGATTACAATAGACTGAGACCATTGAGCTATTGCAGTTCTGATGTCTTCATACTTGCTTTTTTTTCTCATTAGCAAGGCCAGCTATGAGAAATGTCAAGAAAGGTGATTTTACTGTTATTCATTAATTATTGTTTACAGAAATAAGCCAATGTTACTTGCAAGACAGGAAAGAATGATTTTACTTCTACATAAAGAAAGATGATATTATACCTTGCTTTTAACTTATGATTATAAGTCAAAGTGAAAGGGAAAGTCAAAAGCTTTTGACTTTTGAGTTCGTTGGAAGCTTGGTTTAAAAAGCGCGCCTTAAGCGCCCTAGCGCCAACCAAATCGCCTTGTGTGACACAAGGCGCACAATGTACAAAAGGCGCAGGTGAGGCGTGCTTTTTAGCCTAAAAATTTACCTGAGGCGCAGGTGAGGCGCTCGCCTTATGTACATGGTGTATTTCTGTGCTGCTGAGTGTTGTACAACAGGCTTTTTAGGCTGTACATTTATGTTTTCTTTTTTCATTTTAAAACATATATAAAGCTTAATTATAGATAAATAATAGGTATTGGATGCTAAACACTTACGGGATATATAAAATAAATTATATAATCACTTTGTGCTTTGCGTACGAACAGCTCACTGCTTTAGCACTTCGCTTTTTAAAATTAGTTTTAGACCTGATCGCTTTTGTGCGCTTCCCGCTTTTTTAAACCAAGGTTGGAAGTGGTGTTGTTGGTGCTTTGCTAAATTACCTAACTTGTGGGTGCTCTTTAAAAGAAAAAGTGGCAGAATCAAGTTTGACCAAACTAAGGCAACAAGCAGTGGAAAGAAATAAGTCATTTATAGCAATCAACCTTCATAACTGATTAAATTAATCAAATTTGACTCCAATGAGTGTTTTAGTTCAGAAGCTTCAAAATGTGTTGACTTCATTAGAGTGGTTTCTTCGTCTGCAGGAAGTGGACACATCTCCTACGGTGTGGTTGCATCATTTCAACTGTTTAAATTACGCCTTTGCAGATCACATGGTGAAAAATCTCTTCGGGATTATTCTTCTGATGTTCCTTGGTGGATGTTGAACAGTTTCTCTGGCAACGGATTCAACGTGGATGTTGAAGAGTTTCTCTTGCTCCTGCTTCCGGTACATGTCAGCACTCTACCAGATCCAGGTCAGCAATTAATATAGGAAGGTCAGCCGAAAGGTAATACACGTGTTTATTAATCCATATATATACTACATAATAAGTTAGTATTCTTAAAATATATTTAATTCAATTCATGTAATACATGTGTTTCTTCAACCCGTGCAATATACGGTTATTTTCAAAGATATAGCCTTTTATAACATTACGTTTATTCTACCCGTGTAGTACATAAGACTATAACCTAGTTAATTAATAAATGTATTAAAATTGCCAGCTCTTTTGCATGTTGGAACTCAATATAATTGCCAGCTCTTTTGCATGTTGGAACTCAATATAACTTAAATGTTTTCTGTATGATATTACCGAGTTAAGTTATTCTACAAAGGAGTATAAAAATAAGAAGTATAAGAAGGAACCATAGAGTGACAAGTGTCCATAATCTTGTATATAAGAGAAAAAGAACATGTATATGCAAAAACCCAAAAACCTAAACCCCCCACCCCACCCAAAAAAAAAAAAACTATACCTCACCAAAAAACCTAAACCCCTACAAACCTCCCCCCCAAACCCAAGCTAAATGCTAAAACCTAAACCCACAAAAAACGTAAAAAAATATAAAAAACAAAAAAAAAGTTAGTATTTTTTATTAAAAAAACGCTACTTTTCGTTACTAAAAATTGTTTTTTAGCGACGATAAAGTAGCGATTATTTTAATAGAATATTGAAAAAAAATTGTGTTTTGTTTTTTATGTATTTTTGGATGTGTTCACATTGAAGAATATTCCTTCTTACCCTTCTTACAATAACATGTTATTCGAAATTTGAAATAGCATAATTTTATGCCTATATTCTTTTATCTTGAAACCATGTAACAACGTTTGGATTGCATTCCCAAATTTGTTTATCATGAACTATCAACTAGTTCACATTCGTATGAAGAGGTGGTGATGGCAAGCAAAATTTGTATTGGGGATTACTTCAAAATATGATAGTGACACGAATCAAGTTAGAATATTATTACTCACACAGAATGAAAAGAGTGATTACAAAAGGTTCGTAGGAATTAGGATTCCTATGTAGGCTCTCCCAGAGGGAGGGAATGAGGGTATGTTTTTACACTTCATTTTGTATATTGACTTCCATATCTTGTAACTCGTGTAACATATACTTATTTTAAGTGATAAGATTACAATAGCACATGTAGATTGTAGTTATCTTGAACGTTGATGTTATGAGCCCATTACCATGTTTTCAGTTGCAAAGGGATGAACCATTACCACTTTGCTTGCCGGATGTCCACGTTGTTAAATTAGACGACTCTGCAGAGGATCATAGTCCTGTAGGCCACACACATCTAGCATGTGGTTCCAGCAGCAGAGGAACTCAATCTTGGGGATCAGACTCCTCAGAATTTAGGGGTACAAATTCTTCTGGTTCCCGTGGTTCAATGTCATTTGCTGCTGCCGCCATGGCACGCCTTGCATCAACAAAAGGTAGTAGAGGTATTAGGGATGGTAGGGACCGTCTGGTCAACCACTGTTTGGCTCCAATGATTCGACCCCCAAACTTGTATTTTCTTCAGGTCGTAAACAACTTAACCTGCAATCAACTGTCTTTCAAGCTGTTCAGCAACATCTTGCTCTAGACGAGGGCGATGATGATAGAGATAACACCAGTGAAATTATATCTAGTGACGGAAGCAGATTCTGGAGTGATATCTACACTTTTAACTTACCAAAACGCAGATCCCCATCAGTTCTGAATATTAATTCATAAAACACCCCCTCAAATCCCAATTCAGATTCACCTAGGGTCTGTTTGGTATGGGGTAATAGAATGGACAAAGAAATCAAATGAATCATTATATTGTGTTGTTTGGTAGGCAGGAAACGACCGAGGATAAAATTGGTGATGGGTGGTGGTGGTGGGTAGCAGTGGTCGGTGGCGGCAAGTGGTGGCATTCCATCAGATGGTGGCAACTGATGAGTTTATTAATGGTACACTAACTCCAAAACTGTCTAGACAGATTCAATATGTGATAGCACTTTGCAGCGATGGCATTCCATCATGGTGTCATCGGTTGACAAAAGCATGCGCGTTTTTGTTTCCGTTTGAAACTAGGAGGCAGTATTTGTAATTCAACTGCGTTTGGGTTGTCTTGGGCATTATATCAGATTCAACAGTAGCAAGGCGCCTACGGGAATGGGTCGATGAACGGGAGAGATTTACGGGTCGGGGATTTCGTCGACAAAAGGTTTGTATTGCCCGAAACTGTATTTTGGATTCTGCTGCAATTTGGCGCCTATTGTAATCATATCGGGCACTTAACTATTTGGTAAAAGGAACTCGGTAGTTCGCAAAACTACACATCCCAGTGTAAAATCGAACTGACCGGACGGCAAAGGATACACAGCCCTATCACGTCTAGGAAGAACGGGGTTCAGATCATAGGGGATCTGATACTGTGTCACAAACTTCTCCAGCTCTCTCTCAGTCATAACGCTAAAAGAGGATCGCATGTTATCCTTACCGGGAGCCATAACGGATGAAAAATACAAGGAAAAAACTGCGTGATAAAGAAGACGCACCTCTGTAAATGTAATCCGGGGAGGAAACAGATCTGTGAACACGATGGAAGATATGCTTGGGGAAGTTATGGAAATAGGAAAGTGGTAGAAAAACTGAAAAGGGAAGCACCCTATATATATAAAGAAAGTAATGATGAAGTAACAGTCCCATCAGGTCATTCGAAATGGCGGCCTCATGTTCCCTAAGAAGAGACCGGATGGAGCGACATGTGGGTGACTCAAAACCACAGCTGACACGTCAGCATTAAAAATCACCCACTAACCACTCTAAACTTTCTCAAGTGATATATCACTTGAAAAACTGGGGGACTTGTAAAGGTAAGGCCAAACCAGCAAGGTCCGAACCTACCTATCCGTTTGAATAGGCCGAACCACAAAAGTCTCAAACCGCATACGAACATGTCCGGCCTCGTCTCAGCGTAGGAGACGATGACGTCATCACTTTGACTAGTATATATACCCCCAAAGTACAATGTCAGTACACATTGTCAGTACGTCCATCCTTACTTTCTCTCTCTACTTTCTCTCTCTAAACAAATACTTATCCTCACGCTGGAGGGTGGTCACAGAGGGGCCCTCCCATCTCCCCTGTGACGAGCCTAATGGTTTGTTTAGTGTGCAGGTTAGAATCCAAAATCCTCCCTCAGAGTGCAAAGGCTAGCTATAACAGAGTCCGGTTAATTCTTTGTATCTTCAGTTTCTAAAATACCGATTGGCGCGCGACGGAGGTTCAAAGTGTGTGATTTGCAAGCTGTGTGTGTGGGTGTGGTAAACCTAACCGATCTATCTTGTTATAAACGAAATACTTTATCATGCAAGCAGATTCATAAATATGGTCGTGATTTGGAAAATAATTTTTTTTGGACGCGTATCATCGAATTTTAATCGGAAATAATTTTTTTAGGAAGGTGATGATATACTGATTTAATTGATACTTCCATATCGACCCTTAGATTATTAAGAACTTACAAAAGAAACCTTATAATTTGATTTAAATTTTATAATAACCCTAAACTGTAATAACTCAAATACATAAAATATAAAGTGATTATTGACAAACTGTATCTACTTATTTGTAAATAGAAAATAAATACAATATGATATTTACTAAATAAAGTGTTTGGTCGGAAATAAAGCGATAATCGTTTGATCCATTCTAAAAGGTATTAAACTTGTCTAAACAAAAACCAGCAAATTAATCGATATTTATTATTTTAGGGTTCCCGAATTTTCGTG
Source organism: Scalesia atractyloides (assembly GCA_947069175.1). NCBI lineage: Eukaryota > Viridiplantae > Streptophyta > Magnoliopsida > Asterales > Asteraceae > Scalesia > Scalesia atractyloides. The sequence goes on from CAMTDV010000006.1 coordinate 18,048,216, forward strand.
TGCTACATAGGAAGTTGGCTGGCTGTGGTAGAGGGTTCGGTTCGGCCGGTGTGGGATAAGGATGGGTGTTCAAGTGAGGAAAAATGAGAAGAATGGGAGTGGGTCGTGGACTGTGGAGGGCTCACGAGTTGGCTATTTTGGGCTTGGGTGGTGTTGGTTTGTATAAGGAAAGGAGTTGGTGAAGTAGTTTGTGACCAAAAAAGGATGAAAGCCTGTGGTTAAGAAGTCATAAGAAGTTTTTGGTGGTGAAGGTGAGGAGAATGGGAACTGATGTTCATCAAATCTGACATCACGAGAAATAGTAATTTGATTGGTTTTGAGATTGTAGCACTTATAACCTCGGTGATTAAATGGATAGACAAGGAAAACACACGGGGTGGACCTATCCGCTAGTTTGGGAATGGTTGGTGAAGGGATAAGAGGATAGCAAAGGTACCCGAAGGGGCGTAGGAGATCGTAAGTGGGATGGCAGTTGGCAGAGAGAAAAGGTCGGCGTAGTATTGTTTAAGACTTTGGTAGGTAAAATGTTTAACAAATAGGTGGCATGCTCGAGAGCATGATGCCAAAAGGTGTGAGGAATGGATGATTGTGAAAGAACGGTTCGCATAATATTGTTAATTGACTGTACATTTCGTTCGGATTTACCATTTTGTGAGGATGTGTAAGGGCAAGAAAAACGGAATGTCATACCATTGGCGGCACAAAAGTTATGGAAGGAGGTGTTGTTATACGCACGACCATTGTCGCATTGAAAACTTTTGATAGTTGTGTGTATAGACGTATTTGTGGAATTCTAAAAATTTAGAAAAGACTTGAGATTTTGATGCCAATGGGTAAGTCCATTGAAAATTAGATTTATCATCCAGAACAATATATAATAACGACATCCGATAGAAGAGAGAACCGGGGAGGTCCACAAGTCACTATGTACGATATCAAAAGGTAAATAAGTGCACCAAGTAGAATTATGAAATGGAAATTTTGTATGTTTACAAAAAAAACACAAGGTTCACAAAGACAAGAATGTCTACCATTATTAGTAAAAGAAGACAAGCAAGGTTTTAAAGTACGTAAAATATAAATAGAATGGTGTCCAAGGCGGCGATGCCAAATATTTTGTGACACGGCAAGAAATGTTGAACTTGAGCATTAGAGACTTGGGCTTGTGGTCTTGAGGAAAATGTAAGCGGATAAAGGTCACCCGTGCTATTACATCGGAGGAGTGGCATCCGTGTGTGGAGATCCTTCACATAAAACCCAAAAGGATCAAATTCTATTGAAACATTGTTGTCGGTAGTGAAAAGTCGGACCGAGATGAGATTTTTAACAAGTTTAGGTGCGAAAAGAATGTTTTTAAGTTTGGAGTTTGGAAAAGGATGTTGTAAGGTGTGATTTCCAATAGCATGGACCGGGATATTATTGCCATCATCGACGGTAATGTTTCGAACATAAACTTTATTAAAACAAGACATGAGATTAGCAGGGTTGTTTGTCATAATACCTATAGCACCGGTATCCATGTACCAAGTGTGATCCGGAGGATGTAAGGAGAGCGTGTTGAAGGCTTGGTCCAACTCCGCTGGCGTATAACTGACTTCAGAAGTAGCGTAAGCTTGTTGTTGTTGTGGACGGGGACCTAGAATACCCGGTTGTGCATTCTGGTTGGGTGTGCGGTTCTAGGGAGCCATGGGATATGGGAAAGGAGAAGCGACCCAATAATGTGGGTAGGGTTGTTTATCCAAGGTGAGGGTTGGCGGCTGTGGTGAGGTACGGTAGGAGAGGGCCATGGGTAGGTGGGTTGGGTCTGCCATATTGCGGTTTGAGATGAAGACCATGTGGTTGTTGAGATCGGCCACCACCTCGAGGCCACGGTTACTGTTGGAAGGTTGCGGGGTAGGGGATTGAGTGTTATTGTTAAAAGTGTGGGTGTTTGGATGGGTTGTGTGAAGAGTCGTTTCACTTGAAACTCGGTTGGCCTTAGTGGTTTCTTCGAGTATGAGTTGCGAACGGGCCTCATAAAAGCAAGGGAATGGCTTGGTGCTTTGTAGGATGGAACCGACACCTCCGTAAGCTTCATTCAAACCTGTGAGCAATTGAATAACAAGAGTTCGTTCATTTACCGGTGACCCGACATTCGCGAGTTGATCGGAGAGGACTTTCACTTCTTGACAATTGGCCGCCATGGAGGGAAAGGAGTCGAGCTTCACATTAGCAAACTTCTTTTGAAGAAGAACGACCCGGGTGGCTTGATTGTCATGGAAGAGACTTTTCAAAGCAGACCATCCGTAGCAAGTCGTGGAATCCGGGCGAATGATCGTACATAAGAGATCATTCGAAATGGTTACATAGATCCACTGGAGGACTATGGCGTCGAGACGAGCCTAAACCGTATCAGTTGTGGAGTCAGCCTTGTCTTTCTCTACTTCGCTGTCTTTCTCGGCATCCTTTGACGCAACGGCTGCCGGTGGTTCCTGGATTCATGGAGAGAGGTGTTTGATAAGTTGATATACGCGGAAGTGGATTTTGAATGGTTCAGCCCACGATGAGTATTGACGGGTTTCGATTTTGAGTCTTATAGGAATAAAGTTTTTGATGTTGTTTACTGTAAGTGCTGGATGAATTTTAGGATCCATGAGAGGTGATGAAGGTGTAGTGTCGGCTGTGATGAAAAGAAAGAAAAAGGGTGAGAGGAAAGAAGAAAAGAAAAGTGGTTAGTATTAAAGAGAATTAATCTCTGATACCATGTAGAATGGTAATAATCTTGCTTGCTGTAACGCTTCCTGTTTCGCGTTTATCTATTTGTAGCAAGTCAAGTTGTACTTTTCTTATTTAAACATTTGTACTCTCGTTTCGTTTAGAATTTTGTAATCAGAGACTATTGATTATAATGAAAACCAGACTTTTGTTCGTAATTATGTGTTAACTTATCCAATTATTTGTGTTTAGAACGATATACTATTTGTGAATCTTGATCCTCGTTGTGAAACAACACGTTAAACAACTTAGAACTAATAAACGTCGGATCCTAACCCTTGATGAGGAATCGTTTAAAAACCCGTATCACTAAGCACGTCTATTTATTTATTTAAAATACATACTTATTTATTTATTTATTATTCATTTATTTATCCGATATTTATTTTATTTAATCATTTAATTATTTATATATATATATTTATTAAATTATTTATTCATCTATTCATCTATTCATCTATTTATTTATATATTTATTCAATATTTATTAAATCTTTTATTTAATTATTAAATAAATAAATATTTATTCATTAAATTAATTATCCATTTAATTATTTTATTTATTTATATAGTAATTGAAGGATTTGTAATTTAAAAGGGTTTAACTTTTTAAATAACTTGGTTAAGCTTTAAGGATTAAACTAACTAGTTTATAGTTAACTTAGTTAAGTAATAAAGTTAGTTTGGTTAGTTAAAGAAGAGGGGCTTATGTGTAATTACGTAAAAAAAATAAGGAAAAGGGAGTGTTTCGCGCCACACCCGGGTTAACCACCCTCAAAGCTTTAAAAAACAAACCACAGACCATTGCACCTCATGAATGTTTGGTGCAATACACAAGTGTTCTCGTCATATGTACACTATCTCGGTTCGAACCACATTTGATTTTACCGCCAAGACTGAACCTGCGAGAAACAGCTGTAAACCTTTCTTTTTTAGTGAACCCTTATTGATCGGGATATCAATCACGGTTCGTTGCCTTCGTTAGCGACAATCAAGAACCCCACCACGATTATGACCCGATACCCTCACGAAAACAAATATAAATACCAAACATTCTACTCACATTTTCACTCCCTCTCATCCCTCAGGAACTCATACATAATCACCGTTCGTTGCCTTTGTTTCGATCACGTCGCCGGAGACTTCCCCGGAAACCTTCAAACAGCCGGAGAAGACGATCGGAGACCGTCGAGGAATGCCGCATCCTTGTTCCGGTACAATCTTTGATTCCTTACTTCTTTTCTTACACATTACAGTCTGCTAGATCCAAAGCGATAAATAATCAAATTGTTAATCATGGTGTTTTCTTTAAAACTTACAGTTGATGTTGTGTTGTAAACGAAGAAGATGAATCGCGGGAATATTATAAGTATTAAAAATCCAGTAAACCAACACCAGAGCTGGATAGACCAGCTGGTGTTGTGTTTTGTTGTTTAATCGCCGGATGCGGGTTCGAGTCCAAGTCAGGCTAGGTCATGTCAGGCTGTTTTCATTTTAATTTGTTAAACTTGGTTATTTGATTTTTGTTAGAAACATATTATCAATAACAATGTAATATCAATATCATTCCTATTATTGAAAAATTGCTATTTTTATTATTATTCTTACTATTATTAAAATATAGCATTATTACTAATCTATTCTACTAGACTATTGTTATTTCTAATGATAATATTAATGGTTTACTTACCTAATTGTTCGACATAACCAAACCATTTAAAATCCCATCAATTAACCAACGTCTAATTCGTCAGTAAAATTTGTTTGACTAACTAGAACACTTATAAAACAAATGACGGATTATAGATAATAAAGTCCCAAAATATATAGAGAAGACACTTCAAAAATAATAACAAGTTTGTTATTATATTCTAGGTTAAACATTTTCGTTTGATCCTTCATCACATTCGTGCGTTTACTCACGAATTCTATCACGCAATCAAAGGTGAGTATACTTGAACCTTTTTGATTTATCACTTTTGGGTGCAACATGTATTCATATTCAAACACACGACACTTGAAACTTATTATTCACGATTTACCCACTTTAAAACATGGAACGATGTGCTGCTTGTTAGACTCTATGCTATCTAAACTTTTCGTGTCTATGTGATCATTAACTTTGCTAGTCTATCTTAACAATTATAGCGCTAGATTAACGCACCGCCCTTGAGACTTGGGGTATTGTTAAGTTAAACACTTTAACCTCCCGTTAGACTTTGGGAAAGGCACTTTGTGTTGGAAACTTGGGTTTGAACACATAGTTTACACAGTTTCAACATACTTGTTTACTTGCTCATTGTTTACATGTCTGGGTATGATTTTAAACATTTTTACTCATATTATGATATGTATGAAACATGTATGCTCGCCAACATTTTTGTTGATTTAACTTAATACATGTTGCAGGTTGATAGTCAAAATGATGCGAAGAAACAAGTTAGGGTGGATTTTAGAAACGCATTTTAATAAACATTGTTATGTTATGTTTTATTTCATGTGAGACAATGTATGGAATTTAAGTCAATTTATGCAATTCGATTTAATTTATATTGTCACTATTAGTGTTATGATGCTTTAAGCGATTTGTTCGTCTCATCCCAATGTTTCCGCCATCGGTTGGGGTGTGACAGATTGGTATATGAGCCATAACTACAGGGAATTAGGAAAAGTAGGAATGCTTTTACCTAGTCTATAGTTTAGGAGCTTTCTCACTATATGTTCTTTAAAACTACCTCCTTTCTATCTTACTTACTTCTCTCTATTCTCTTTGGTCTCTTAACATACATGCCTTTCGTAAGGCTAACACAATACACACTTGGAGGCTTTGAAGACACGCTTATAACACAATCGAAACGATTCACCAAAATAGGGGTGATTCCCACATTTGGTGATGACTTTCACTCAACGATACTTTGAGTTTTGCATGAAATTTATCCTCAAGTTAGGGGTGATATCCAAACCTTGAAGGAAATTTCCATTTCATATTCTAATGGACCTTTATCTTTTGATAAGTACCAACCACGTTAAGGTACGATGTTACCAAGTTAGAGGTGAAACTCGCATCTTGTTAACTAGTCCCATTTCTTCGATTTTCAATCTCGCCATAGTTTCGATTTTCCCATTCGATTAAGGACGTGTAGTAACTGGAAGGACAAATATCGTTAGTCGCTTCTCGATGAGAATATTTGTCTATTAGGCCAAAGAAAGTTCCATCAATTCGTAAAGGACTTAGATTTACTTTGGAATAGTCTTATGTTACGTTCCGTGACAATCCACGTTTTACGTTAAAATCTCTTTTATGCTATCTCAATTTTAATGTGTTTTGCATTTGAGCGTTACTTTCATTTCAAGCTTGCAGACACGATACACACTATATTCGCAATCTAAAACAATTAATAATAATCGCTCGTGAACAAACTAAATTTACGATGCTTTCATTATCTATGCTATGCTACGTGAAAACATGATCATGCTATGTGAAACTAATTGAAATCTTTATATGCTATGTGAAACAATGTGCTATGTGACACACTCATAAAAACATTTTCTTAAACAAACATTATGATCAAAGTCTCATCCACTTTTTGTTTTATTCGTAGATGTCGTCATCTCTTCACCATTCCAACTCATCCAAGACATCCAAGACCAGCTCGCAAAAGAAGATGATGACATTCATGGCCAATCAAATTGCTCGTATTGTACCCAAGATCGTCAATGAGATCCAGGCGTCCAACACTCCCAATTCCTCTGTTGACTCAAAAGTAACCCCACCTAAGCCTGTAACCTTTAGCTACAAACACTTTGCCCCCCAATTCCTCTGTTGACTCAAAAGTAACCCCACCTAAGCCTTTAACCTTTAGCTACAAACACTTCGCCCCTTGCAACCTAAGCCTTTCACCGTCAATGATGGGGTGACAGCTATGCTCAAGTGGTTCGACAGCATAGAGGTTACCTTTATCAACAGTAAATGTCCTGAAGAGCTTAAAATGCGTAGTGCCACTGAGGTCTTCCAAGCCAGAGCTTTGAATGGTGGACCAACGAGAGGAACATTCGTTCCAACGAAGGGGCTTACGCACTACCATGGGACGAGGTGAAGCAACTCATGAAGGATGAGTTCTGCCCTCCTCATGAGCAACAAAAGCTGGAGGAAGAGTTCTGGTTTCTCAAACAAGTTGGTGATGACAACCAAGCTTACACAAACCGTTTCAAACAGTTGAGCTTCATTGTTCCCCACCTAGTGTCAACCACTGATCGTCAGATTAGGAAATACACCAATGGTTTACCCTCTAGCATGCGTGACACCATCGAGGCAGCCAACCTTGACAACATCGAGCTTGTCTATCGTCTCGATGCTAGTCTTAACAACAATCGCGTTCGTGATAACCAAGCTGCTATTGTCAACCAAATCACCCAACAATCAATTGGTGGCCAGGGTAATAAGCGAAAGTTTCAAAACCCGGACTACAATGCGATTGCGCCTACTACAAACCCAAACCCTACCGCACTAGGAAACACTAAAAAAGCCATACATTGGGGTTCATCCCAAGTGTGCCACTTGCAGCTATCATTACCCTTCCAACACGACCTGTCGCCATTGTACTACCTGCAAGAATCTTGGTCACACCGCACCTTATTTCTCAACAACCCTACGCCACAAGTAAACCAAGCACAAGTTCAACCCCAAACCCAAAACTAACTTTCAACACCTCCAGGCCTTCCTTTTGAATAAAGATTTCGAGGACGAAATCTCCTAAAGTATGGGAGACTCTAACGCTCCATGTTTCGCGTTTACCTATTTGTAGCAAGTCAAGTTGTACTTTCCTTATTTAAACATTTGTACTCTCGTTTCGGTTTGAATTTTGTAATAAGAGACTATTGATCATAATGAAAACGAGACTTTTGTTCGTAATTATGTGTTAAACTTATGCAATTATTCGTGTTTGGAACGATATACTATTTGTGAATCTTGATCCTTGTTGTGAAACAACACGCTAAACAACTTAGAACTAACAAACGTCGGATCCTAACCCTTGACGAGGAATCGTTTAAAAACTCGTATCACTAAGCACGTTTATTTATTTTATTTGAAATACATACTTATTTGTTTATTTATTATTCATTTATTTATCCAATATTTATTTTATTTGACCATTTAGTTATATATATATATATATATATACATATATATATTAAATTATTTAATCATCTATTCATTTATTTATTATTGAATCATTTATTTATTTATATATTGTAACACCTTGTGTTTTTACGTCCAATAATTTTCCAACATGTGTCCCACTAATCCTCGTATACCATATGCTAAACGAGAAGGACTAATGTCGCCAACGCGATAATATATAACCACTAAGTGGTGATGGTTAAAGTGAAGGGGCTAAATGTGGAAGAAATTAATATTTTTTGAGTTTTGAACGGCGGTTACGGACAGCAATCATACTTGGTTATGGTCCGCTACCAATTCAAAATTGGGGGCGCCTGAAAGGCCCTACGGTCCGCATGACTAAAGCCATACGACCAAAAATGTGGCAGCCACATGTGCTGCCACCCTTGTCGCCATTGCCACCCTCTTGCACCTGTTACCACAACTTGGGACACTTGTACTCGTCCTATATCATACTCTAACACCTGGCATACTCTCATGACTCACCTCCAAGTATAAATAGGCACCATGGCTGCCATAACTCCTTGCTCATTTCTCACATTCTCGTCTTTTGCTCTAAGTTGGAAGTTCTTGAAGTATTAGGAGCATCCCCTGAGCTTTCTAGTCTTATTTGGATCACATGTAAGTGTTCCAACTTGTTCTTTTCAGTTTTGTAGGCTTTTAAGCCAAAGTCAAAGCATTTACGTAAAAACGCTTTAACCTTCCTCTAAGACCATTATGGCCCAACCATTGTTTGATACGAACATGTCTACGTGATCGTAATTAGGTAGGTGTTAATCCCTTAAAAGGGCACCTCCTGATTACCACGTTTGATAGACCAATTAACAGGTCAAAGTTATGTAATTAAAAAGTCAATGGGTCAGTTTTGAAATAAATTCATAATTAGTAATGTAGGTGTTATAAAATATGTTTTAACACTTTAATAGCATGGTAATAACAGTTAGAACATGTATAAACATGTTCGGCCCGTCAAGTCCAGGTCTAAGTTCGGTTCGCAACCGAAAGTCGCAGAGTTTGACTTCTGCTTTGACTTTCAGTTCTGACCCGATTTAGCAACTTAGGCTGCTGACCCTAAGTTGTTTTAGGACCATGTTATAGTGCAGTATAACCCTGTGGAGTTATACCACATGGTTGATTAGTATTCTGCGTTTATGCAAGTTTCTTACAATATGCCAATCTTTGACTAAAATGCCCTTTTCGCATAAAACAAGGTCTTAAACATCAAAAAATATACAAATGAGTTATAAATTAAATTGTAAACTTAATTAGATTATTTTGATACCAACATTCTGGTCATAAGCTAAGTTTTCGAATTAACATCGCTAATGGCTTCAAAAGGACTAAAATGCCCTTTTCGGCATTTTAGAATATTTAAACATAATCTCTCGGCCTAAACTAAATATCTACTGATGTAATATCATAGTATGGACTATTTGGCATATCAATACATATTATAAACTGAGTTAATGTTTAAGAATTCGTATAATGCCGATAAATGACTAAATTACCCTTTTTCCGCATAAAATGGTTTTAACCAAACTTTTCATAACTAAACCTTTTATCTACTGATAAAATATGTTAAATAACTCATTTTAGTTATATAAAACTGATCATGACTTCCGTTTTCACTAAACATCGAATTCATCGGCATTTAGCGATTTCTACGCCTTTTCGGCACATAGTGTGGTTTAAAATCATAACTATGAACCAAAGCTTTTTTACCTACTAATTTCTAAACTTATTTTAAATAATTTTACAATAGGTACAAGTCCCGAACTCAAAATCCCAAATATGACATCAAAGCTATGTGTGAAATGACCCAAATGCCCTTACGGGACATAGTTTAGTCTAAAATACATATTTACAGAATGATTATGAACTTGATATCAGTTTACTCGCAAACCTCTTTTATAAGGCGTAAAATGACCAAAACGCCCTTTAAGGCGTAATTTGATTTTAAAACAATATGTGACAACCGGTACTTTTCGCCTTTTAATTATGCGATTAACAAACGTTTAAGGCGATAATAAATAGTGTTTAATACACGTATTAACTTAATTAGACTTCTGTAATGCCTAAGAACGCCTATCTAGCTTTACAGTGCGCGTACGGTGATTTTCAGGAAAACTGTTGAACGATAAGCGATAACGAACTGACACCGGACAAAATACTGACAAAGCCGACAAACACGAATTTTACACGTATGACTTATGCTTATGAACTTGGTTTTGCGAATTTATGATGCTTCGAATGGCACCAAAGCGTTTACACGTACGAAAAACGCGACTATAGAAACGAACCGGCAATGAAACGGAGGCATCAAACACGTGTATCGCCTTCAAAATGGACATATGATGACAAATTTAGCTCTGCAATTAAATTTTAATATTCGTAGCCGAAATCGAATCGATAAACGAGTTAAAAACGACAACCGGCAACGATTTACGCAATTTTAACGCAACGACGATAATACGCGTCAAGTAACGATTCCCGACTAAATTTTGCGTAGTGTTTAATTTAAAGTTTTATGTAACGACATTCTACGAGGTTCAGGAATGAAAACGGGCTCTTGAAACGCGTATGGGCCACTCAAAAAACTAAAAAAACACGTTAACGGGCCTTGGGCCCGGCCCAATTTAAACCCTAGCTATATAAGCTTCACATACCTTGTCTTCCTCATTTTCTAACCCTAGCCCCACACCCAAATTCTCTGTTCTCTCTCTCTTCGTCTCCGGCTCCGCCCGTTTTTTCCGGCAAGCCACTACACCAAACACTTGCAAAACCCTTCTTCATTCTCCTTATTACTACCTCACACCCACACACCTCAAAATCTAGAGAGAGAAGCCGGAAGAGAGAGACGGAGAAGAGGAACCAACCGCCACCGCCATGACGGCGGCGCTCGATGGTAGACGATGTCGAGTAGGGAGAGAAATGGCGACAAGAGAGAGAGAGAGAGAGCGACAGTGGGAGAAAGATCAAAGATGATGGTGCTCGGTCCGCAACAGCAAAGCCACTATTCTGGTCGTGGTGGTGGTGTTTAAGCTCCGGCAGTCGCCGAAGCAAGCATTTTCAGTCCGGTGGTGACGGGTACAGTGGTGTCGGCAGCAGTGGTGCCGATGGCGGCGGCGGCCGCCAGGGACCATGTCAGTGGTGTTGTTATGGTTCAGGACATATTTAACACAGGTCAAAGACGGTCAAGCTTCAGATTCGGTTCAAGTGCGGGTTTCGGTTCACTCAGTCAGATTTCAGGTTCGGGTTTGGGTTAACGGTTCAGTTTTGGAAGTTCCGGTTCAGATTCTCGTTGGTCAACTCAGTCAAGAGGGGTCAAACCCGCTCAACTCAGTCAATGTGGTCAACTGTGGTCAAACACAGTCCACGAGTCGACACGAGTTTTGTTAAAACATTTACAACAAAATTTTGTTAGATTATTTATAAAAATATTCGCTACCGCGAAACCGAGCTCAAACCGACCCGACTAACGAAACGATAGACATTATTTTTGAGTAAACTACTAAATTTCACGGACTTATGCTCTTCATAATATTAAAGATCGCGTATGCTAACTTAAAAACCAAACCGACACTTCGTAATAAAATATATAATTGTTAAACTTACTCTCGACCAAAATGCGATGTTTTAAGTTACCATAGAATAGTTTATATATTGTTGCATTGATTGTTGCGTTTTAAAACTTATATCGACAAATTGTATTATCGGGATCGTCCAAAAACAGAGGTAACTCTGCCCGATTTTCGTAAGAATCCGTAACACGACACGTATTATATTCTAAAAACGACATCTATTTAGGTTCAAGTACTTTTACAAAAATATATAGATATGTATATTTATTTTGAAGACACAACACAACTTGCGAAAAACGAGATATAGCGTTTCAACAAAAGTGATTACAAGATTATTATTTCGGATACTATTACTTAAATAAATATAATGTTTTATATTATTTCGGATGTCGACGATCCGGATACCTTATTTCAAACGTTAACAACTCGGGTACTTCTATTTCAAACATCGCACATTCTACACATTCTGAGATTATATAAAATAAATATAATCATTTATATTTATTTCAAACGTCTACACCGAGTACGTTATTTTACCGTAAGATTATAAAAAAAGCATACGGTTACATAATTAGTTTATTAATTATAAACGATACACAAGACTATTATTCGAACATGAAATGTTCTACATATAGGGGTATATCTACAATCATGTATGCCTACATCTTATGAAACACTACGACGAGTCGTATTATTATCCGTCAATGTTTATGATGACTACCCGGGAAACGAGTGAATACATTATACGAGTCTATAGCGTGCACTATTTTTATACGAGTATTTGATTACGTACACGTTCTACCTTACGAGACGACTAAAGCGATATTATGAATATATTTATTTTTTTATATAAATATATATTCTAAAACACTCAGTTTCAAGATTTATTATTCATACCGACTATTAGTGGGATTAAAACAACCATTGATTGGTTATTACAAGTCAAGACGATAACACTTCCCTAGAGTCGTCGGTTCACGATTCGGTAGAGCTCGGACGCGTAGTATAGCTACGTTTAATTTAAAGCTTATAAATTATTCCTTGATTAGGAATGCTATAGTTGCAAGCTAGCGAGTTCACGATCATGGAATGACATTAGAAATCACGTTAAGCTAGCTATGCAAAAGGATAACAAGGTGAGGTTATAACCCCCACTTTTCATGGTTTTACATTTTCTTAAATGTTTTCGGGGGTGGAAAGACATGCAAGTTTTGACAAAGTACACAAATTTTCGAGAAACAAAAGGATTCATATTTCTAAACCATGTTAAGAAAGGATTTCATTTAACTCAAATGGTTTACGAAAGGTTTATTCACCATATACCGTTTTACAAAACACTCGCGTATTTTCGATACGTGCATGAGTTTCATGACTAGGGACGGGATTGTCCTACATAAAACTAAGAGGATGGGTTGGTCTCGCTTTTAGACTTAAACGGGCTAGGCCCATTTTTAATTGTGCGAGACACTAAGACACAGTCAGTTCATGTTTCCCCCTTTTCTTTTAAATGTTTTTGGATTTATAACAACCGGGGGTGAAATACATGCTATGACATTTTATGACAAGAAAGGGTATGTTTGCTACGGGTTTAGAGAAAGAACTATGATCAATGTGTGTAAGTAGGAATGACTTTATAATAACCATTAATCACGTAGTGACCAAAGGTGCAAAGGTGTAGATCTACTGAGTTGGAGACACACTCCACTCTGGATAAAACAATGTCCTTTCAGAGTGCTTTGTGAGCCCTAGGAGATTCTGGATAAAACATGTCCTTCCAGACGCTCCGGATACAACATGTCCTTCCGGAGTGCCCTGAATAAAACATGTCCGTTCGGGGAAGAAGTTTTCTCGGGTTGGTTATTTACTTATGACACATAATATCAGGGACTAGCTACCCGCTGATAGATCCTTAAACCATAGGAATAACAATAACATACCAGGATTTCAATATTGGCTTATGACAGTGGCCATGATTTAAATATTGGTTTATAACTATGACAATGATTTCAACGTTGATGACAATTATGACAGAAAACATTATGACAGAAAACATTTTGTTACCGGTTTACAAATACAACAGCTACATTCATTGGTTTACAAACATAGCAGAGAACATTTTGATACCGATATACGCGATGCGACATTTCAAATGTTTTGAGATACTATGATCTCACGAGACGGTTATCAAAAGATTTATTTTAAATCTTTTTCAAACAAACTATGAACTCGCTCAACTTTATGTTGATTTTTCGCATGTTTCTTTCTCAGGTTACATATACAAACTATGGCACGGTTGGAATAGGAGAAACCATTGGAACTCAAGTACTTAGCGGCGTTCATTTCCTAAAAGTCTTAGCTAATAATCACTTCCGCTGTGCAATGAAGATACCAGCCCAGTCACGCCGGCTCTAATGTGATCAAATTATCGGGGTGTGACAGATTGGTATCAGAGCTATAGGTTTCAACGAATTAGGTTTCTGTAGAGGCACCTAGGCTTTAACCTCACTTCCATTGGGGACTTAGCTTATTAAGACTTGAATAGATACAAAACGCCTAGAACATATACATGGGTTCCAACCATGGCCGGAAACAATGAGTCAACACATTGATTTCTAAACATGCATTAGTATGGTGTTTTATACACGTTACACAAAACGAATACATAGCTAAGCAAAACTTTGAAAGTTTTGGGAACACACTTAGACCTTTGGTTAACTTATGGAAAAACTTCATTAAAGGTCATTTCGTAGGAACTACGACTATTAACTCGGGCAACGATTTATCTAGGTATTTGTGTTATTTTACTAACCCGAGCAGGTAAACTATGAAAAACAGAATGCCGATGTGCATGAATACATGAAACTTAGCGTATATATCGCGGATGTAGGAATACAACACGCATGAATACGAGGCAAGGCCTTTGGGAAAACATGATCGAACGATTACAACAATGACGCAAACCCCGTCAGTGGAATACTCGACGGTCAGAATGCAGCTACTGTCACGTAGCCTACAAGTAAAACTACAAGTCCTCACATCTCCCGACTCCCCTAATGGCGACTACGCTAAGATTGACATCTAGTGGTGATGTCACATAACACCAGGTCATTGCACGAAGTTTGAGGTAAGTCTTAAATTCTTTTGTTGAATATTCGGACTTTGCATATAGTGAGTAGATTCTTGCGTCTCTACTCTTTCTAAAGATCATCTCATTACATAAATTTCATTCATGATCAGTGAACACCCAGTTTCAGTATCTTGGCAAATTCATACGCTACGCATGCATTATTTGTTTGGCATGTGGCTAGCTTGATTCGTGGAACCCTTGGGGACACTACATCGAATGGGTTGTTCTATTAGTATTTCAGTTATTGTTTTCGCTATATTGGTTATTGCAAGAGTTGACTTATTGATATCGAGTCACAAAATTCTTTGAAACACTTTTCTTGACAAACTACATACATGGTTTTGTATGGCCATGTTAAAACTTCCTTGGTAATACATATATCGTTGTTGGTCAATATCCAAAGCAAGTTTAGTTGGCTAAATTTGCTCACCTTACACATTCGATTCAAGGATTCCATATGATGGATTGAGGCCATCATATTGAAAATAATATCAACAAGGGTTTCATTTACTTCGAACCATAGTAGACTTGTTTGATTTTAACTCTACTAAGTCATTTGTTGTTTACGACACCTTGTGGTGGCATTTGTCATTAACTTGAAGCTTGTGCTGATTTCGTCTACACACTTCCCATACGGATTCAATTATTATTTATTTATTTATTTTTATTAAATCCGCTTTGTTGATTCGTTATCTTGAAGCATTCTTAATACAATTGTGTATTAAGAAAATGGTACGCAATTTCATGGCTTGTTTCGGTGTACCTCTGTCGGTTATTTCAACGCCACTTACAACTCGATGACCTTCCATTGTTATTTATTTTTGTCATGGACCCGAACTTCTATGAAATTCATTTGGAGTAAATTTTGAATTTACTTCGTCTAATCTTCTATCTTATTGCAACTACGGTGAACTTGTTCGGTCACCGCTATTGTTGAATTAATTCAATCACTACAACGCCTTGGGGCGTTGGCATAATTTATGATCAATCGTTTCATGCGAAACTGCGTGAGCATTTCATTTAACTTATCATTTTTCATGATCCTATCCTATTTGAGCTTGTTGATTCTGGTTTTCACTTATTTAACAACCAACGTCTATTTCCGCTGGTTGAATTTTTTTCTTCTTATTTCTAATTCATCGGCAGATTGTGAACGTTCATTTGAACATTGTTGGTCGAAATCTTTCTTTTGTTTGACCCATGTAAACTTAGTCACATTGGTGGCTGTATCGGTACATCTCGTTCACTTGGTATCAATTTCAGAAACAAATTCAGTTGAACCGTTGGGTTCTTATTTTTGTGGTATGTCATTGAAATCATGTAATCTAAACAAGATTTGATTCAATTAAGTGTTCATTCACTTCTGTATTATTCAGACTTACCTGCAAATGAGACAACATAGGGTAGATAACATAGTCAAAATTTCGAGGACGAAATTTCTTTAACAGGGGGAGAATGTGACAACCAGTACTTTTCGCCTTTTAATTATGCGATTAACAAACGTTTAAGGCGATAATAAATAGTGTTTAATACACGTATTAACTTAATTAGACTTTTGTAATGCCTAGGAACGCCTATCCAGCTTTACAGTGCGCGTACGGTGATTTTCTGGAAAACTGCTGAACGATAAGCGATAACGCACTGACACCGGACAAAATAGTGACAAAGCCGACAAAAACGAATTTTACACGTATGACTTATGCTTATGAACTTGATTTTGCAAATTTACGATGCTTCGGATGGCACCAAAGCGCTTACACGTACGAAAAACGCGACTATAGGAACGAACCGGCAACGAAACGGAGGCATCAAACACGTGTATCGCCTTCAAAATGGACATATGATGACTAATTTATCTCCGCAATTAAATTTTAATATTCGTAGCCGAAATCGAATTGATAAACGAGTTAAAAACGACAATCGGCAACGATTTACGCAATTTTAACGCAACGACGATAATACGCGTCAAGTAACGATTTCCGAAGAAATTTTGCGTAGTATTTAATTTAAAGTTTTGTGTAACGACATTCTAGGGGTTCGGGAATGAAAACGGGCTCTTGAAACGCGTATGGGCCACTCAAAAAACTAAAAAAACACGTTAACGGGCCTTGGGCTCGGCCCAATTTAAACCCTAGCTATATAAGCTTCACATACCTTGTCTTCCTCATTTTTTAACCCTAGCCCCACACCCAAATTCTCTGTTCTCTCTCTCTTCATCTCGCTCCGGCCGTTTTTCCGGCAAGCCACCATACCAAACACCTGCAAAACCCTTCTTCCTTCTCCTTATTACCACCTCACACCCACACACCTCAAAATCTAGAGAGAGAAGCCGGAAGAGAGACGGAGAAGAGGAACCAACCGCCACCGCCATGACGGCGGCGCTCGATGGTAGACGATGTCGAGTAGGGAGAGAAATGGCGACAAGAGAGAGAGAGAGAGAGCGACAGTGGGAGAAAGATCAAAGATGATGGTGCTCGGTCCGCAACAGCAAAGCCACTATTCTGGTCGTGGTGGTGGTGTTTAAGCTCCGGCAGTCGCCGAAGCAAGCATTTTCAGTCCGGTGGTGACGGGTACAGTGGTGTCGGCAGCAGTGGTGCCGATGGCGGCGGCGGCCGCCGGGGACCAGGGCAGTGGTGTTGTTATGATTCAGGTCATATTTAACGTGGGTCAAAGACGGTCAAGCATCAGATTCGGTTCAAATGCGGGTTTTGGTTCACTCGAGTCAGATTTCGGGTTCGGGTTTGGGTTAACGGTTCAGTTTTGGAAGTTCTGTTTCAGATTCTCGTCGGTCAACTCAGTTAAGAGGGGTCAAACCCGCTCAACTCAGTCAACATGGTCAACTGTGGTCAAACACAGTCCACGAGTCGACACGAGTTTTGGTAAAACATTTACGACAAAAGTTTGTTAGATTATATATATAAATATTCGCTACCGCGAACCGAGCTCAAACCGACCCGATTAACGAAACGATAGACATTATTTTTGAGTAAACTACTAAATTTCACGGACTTATGCTCTTCATAATATTAAAGATCACGTATGCTAACTTGAAAACCAAACCGACACTTCGCAATAAAATATAATTGTTAAAATTACTCTCGACCAAAATGCGATGTTTTAAGTTACGATAGAATAGTTTATATATTGTTGCATTGATTGTTGCGTTTTAAAACTTATATCGACAAATTGTATTGTCGGGATCGTCCAAAAACAGAGGGAACTCTGCCCGATTTTCGTAAGAATCCGTAAAAGGACACGTAAAAACGACATCTATCGAGGTTCAAGTACTTTAACAAAAATATATAGATATGTATATTTATTTTGAAGACACAACACAACTTGCGAAAAACGAGATATAGCGTTTCGACAAAAGTGATTACAAGATTATTATTTCGGATACTATTACTTAAATAAATATAATGTTTTATATTATTTCGGATGTCGAAGATCCGGATACCTTATTTCAAACGTTAACAACTCGGGTACCTCTATTTAAACATCGCACATTCGGAGATTATATAAAATAAATATAATCATTTATATTTATTTCAAACGTCTACACCGAGTACGTTATTTTACCGTAAGATTATAAAAAAAGCATACGGTTACATAATTAGTTTATTAATTATAAACGATACACAAGACTATTATTCGGACATGAAATGTTCTACATATAGGGGTATATCTACAATTATGTATGCCTACATCTTATGAAACACTACGACGAGTCGTATTATTATCCGTCAATGTTTATGATGACTATCCGGGAAACGAGTGAATACATTATACGAGTCTATAGCGTGCACTATTTTTATACGAGTATTTGATTACGTACACGTTCTACCTTACGAGACGACTAAAGCGATATTATAAATGTATTTATATTTTTTTATATAAATATATATTCTAAAACACTCAGTTTCAAGATTTATTATTCATACCGACTATTAGTGGGATTAAAACAACCATTGATTGGTTATTACAAGTCAAGACGATAACACTTCCCTAGAGTCGTCGGTTCACGATTCGGTAGAGCTCGGACGCGTAGTATAGCTACGTTTAATTTAAAGCTTATAAATTATTCCTTGATTAGGAATGCTATAGTTGCAAGCTAGCGAGTTCACGATCATGGAATGACATTAGAAATCACGTTAAGCTAGCTATGCACAAGGATAACAAGGTGAGGTTATAACCCCCACTTTTCATGGTTTTACATTTTCTTAAATGTTTTCGGGAGTGGAAAGACATGCAAGTTTTGACAAAGTACACAAATTTTCGAGAAACAAAAGGATTCATATTTCTAAACCATGTTAAGAAAGGATTTCATTTAACTCAAATGGTTTACGAAAGGTTTATTCACCATATACCGTTTTACAAAACACTCGCGTATTTTCGATACGTGCATGAGTTTCATGACTAGGGACGGGATTGTCCTACATAAAACTAAGAGGATGGGTTGGTCCTGCTTTTAGACTTAAACGGGCTAGGCCCATTTTTAATTGTGCGTGACACTAAGACACAGTGAGTTCATGTTTCCCCTTTTCTTTTAAATGTTTTTGGATTTATAACAACCGGGGGTGAAATACATGCTATGACATTTTATGACAAGAAAGGGTATGTTTGCTACGGGTTTAGAGAAAGAACTATGATCAATGTGTGTAAGTAGGAATGACTTTATAATAACCATTAATCACGTAGTGACCAAAGGTGCAAAGGTGTAGATCTACTGAGTTGGAGACACACTCCACTCTGGATAAAACAATGTCCTTTCAGAGTGCTTTGTGAGCCCTAGGAGATTCTGGATAAAACATGTCCTTCCAGACGCTCCGGATACAACATGTCCTTCCGGAGTGCCTTGAATAAAACATGTCCGTTCGGGGAAGAAGTTTTCTCGGGTTGGTTATTTACTTGTGACACATAATATCAGGGACTAGCTACCCGCTGATAGATCCTTAAACCGTAGGAATAACAATAACATACCAGGATTTCAATATTGGCTTATGACAGCGGCCATGA
The DNA here is from genome assembly GCA_947069175.1 of Scalesia atractyloides. NCBI lineage: Eukaryota > Viridiplantae > Streptophyta > Magnoliopsida > Asterales > Asteraceae > Scalesia > Scalesia atractyloides. The sequence continues at coordinate 18,067,876 of CAMTDV010000006.1, forward strand.
TTTAAATATTGGTTTATAACTATGACAATGTTAGGATTTCAACGTTGATGACAATTATGACAGAAAACATTATGACAGAAAACATTTTGTTACCGGTTTACAAATACAACAGCTACATGCATTGGTTTACAAACATAACAGAGAACATTTTGATACCGATATACGCGATGCGACATTTCAAATGTTTTGAGATACTATGATATCACGAACCGGTTATCAAAAGATTTATTTTAAATCTTTTTCAAACAAACTATGAACTCGCTCAACTTTATGTTGATTTTTCGCATGTTTCTTTCTCAGGTTACATATACAAACTATGGCACGGTTGGAATAGGAGAAACCATTGGAACTCGAGTACTTAGCGGCGTTCATTTCCTAAAAGTCTTAGCTAATAATCACTTCCACTGTGCAATGAAGATACCAGTCCAGTCACGCCGGCTCTGATGTGATCAAATTATCGGGGTGTGACACAATAATGGGCATACATATTGATATCTTACTGATATTATAACATGTTTAAAACATATTGGAATATTGAACTTGTATAGGACTCGTCCAGTTACCCGGTTTCGCTTATATGCGCATGGTTAAGCCTACGTGACTAATTTACGTATTTTAACCTAAACAGGTTTAACCTTATCAGTTTTATATCAAAATCCAGAATGTTATATGTTTACCCATATTATAAAAGTCTTAGTACTTTTCCGGTCTAATAACATTCTATTCTGGTCACCGCTTGATCTAGCGCATAGTACCGTATTTATTACACGTAAGACTAACCGGTTCAAGTCTACGATTTAACTAAGGACCCGTTGGCATTCTAATTGGTTAATAACACCATTATTCGAGACTAGACGCCTTCCGGTAGATTTTGCTTGTACTTATCATTTGATTTGCGGCTGAGTTGTTATCTTCTTGAAGATTTAACTCAGGTAAATACTTTTAACTTATTTTCCCTACACGGGCTTAGGATACAGTAAACTATAGTTGATGCACTTGGTGTTCGTTACTTGTCGAATAGGCTAGATAGATCGCATGTTGAATATTGTATAAGTTAGAATCGAACACACGACCAAAATACGAAGGTTATGGGGGAAATGAGAACAAGTTCGCCCGAACTTGTCATGGGATGGACAAGTTCACCCGAACTTGTCATGGGTTGGACAAGTTTCCCGAACTTGTCATATGGAGGACAAGTTCGGCCGAACTTGGTGATGGACCATTTGGGGCGAAGTTGTTCAGCTATATATAGGTGTTTATTCATTTGTTGTTTAAGTTTTTGCAATCCCTACGGGGAGGTGCTGCCGGATTTTCTCCAGGAACTCCGGCAGCCTGACAAAGATGTATACTTTTTCGGTATGAATGAGTAACATATGAATTTCGATGCACTCTACTTCTACTCCTTTCTTAATAACATTCTACCGAATCGGTTACGTTTCGCACTAACTTCCGTCTAGAATCGCCTGATCGCGGACCTTCAATTGGTATCAGAGCTAAAGTTATCACCTACGCTCATGAATTTGAACATTTATGGACATTAGGAGGGGTTTTGGACGTAAAACATGAAATAAACATACAATCCATGGATAAAAAGTAAAATTGAATGGATAGGATTGTAAGAAAACCATTTTCGACCAGAACTATGGTGTAATCATCTCAAAAATCGAAGAAATAAGGATTCTGGATCGAAAAAATGTGAAAAAAGGTTGGATTTGGAGGGACAACTTTGGCCGAAGTTGTGACCAAGTTCGCCCGAACTTGGTGTGGGCCAACCAAGTTCGCCCGAAGTTGGCCAAGGAGACCAACTTCGCCCGAAGTTGACATTGGATGACCAAGTTTGCTCGAACTTGGTCATGGAGCCGAAAATTTTTTTTTGTTGATCATTTTGCCGAGACGAGTGTCTAGAAAAAAATTGGTGATAGAAATTTTTTTGAGTTTTTAACGTCTGATTCGGCATGTTCGGAGACACCGTCTAGAGCCTCAGAGTACGAATTTGGTGATACCGTCACAAAATTTTGAAGATAACGGGAGAGTCATTGATACCTATGTAGAATGTTGATCTTTTGGTATTGTGACTAGTAATGGGCCTAAACGTTAAATCCGCATTTGATGAATACTGAAAATTCCGAATTTGAGGGGGAATTTCAGTGAAAATTTCAGTATGGTCAGAATTTGCAAAAATGAGGGGGAATAAAAATTTTAAAGTATATTTGAAGATTCCAGCATTTTTGAAATTCGTGACTGCTGCAATAGTATCCGGGTGGTTACCGATTGCAGATTATCCGGAAATTACAGAGGTTCAAGATTCATTGGTGATCTCAAGTTGATGTCTAGTTTTGAAAGCGGGAGGTTACATAACGGAGTCTTGGAGGAGTTTTTTTATCAGATTCTGAGGTCATGGTTGTGGATTGACACCTAAGTCGCGCGTATGGTTTGGGAGCACATACGACTGCCTATCTTTAACTCTGCTTTGCACATGAGTTATTGATTGGACTAACCGCCAAGAGGTAAGGATGCTCTGTAGTTTCAGTTGCCCCGGGTTGTACGCGGTACCATTATTAAAGAAGATGATTTATGGGATCGGATCTTTCGGACAAAGCTGTGTACCAGTTGCTGACAAAAGAGGCTATACATTTGGGATTCCGTGATCACAGGAAGTTCAGAGTTTTCAGATCATGATACAGATTGATGCTTAAGGGTTAGAGTCCTGATCTCCAGTGAAGGAACAGCTAGCAGGATTAGCAGTCATCAATACCAGTGAGGAACTGAGGACATTCAAAACGTTCATTGATGACCTGTTAATGACTAGCTCCGTGGATCGGATAGTTTCAAAATTCCAAGGAGATCTGAAGTTTTTCAAGATATAACTGATGATAGCCTTTGGTGGCGATTATTTTTATTCTTCAAGCAGATGAAATATTCTTCTCTTTGGACTAACCGCCGTTGGATGAGGATGTTTGTTGATTAAGTTGCGCTGGTCTACCGGAGATAGCTATATATCTGGCATTGTGACTGAAGAGGAAGAATGTGGTTTTGGTCCCGGACGTATGATTCTCAGATTCGATGCGTTACTAGATGATTTGATTCCGATGAAGAATTGCTAATTAAGAAGATTTTCTAGAGTATTCGTTGATTTGAAGTTTTCCGGTGTGGTGATTCGAAGTTTCTAGCAATTGCCGGTTGAGTTTTTGATGCTTTAAGAGTGTACGGAATAAACTCTCGTTGCTCAGTGCTTATTCAAAAACTGAACTCGGATGTGGTTAATGTCGAAATAGAGAAGCTGCTGCATTGATTAGCTTCGAGTTGGTGGTTATTTGAGAAAATTTGCGGGTCAAGTAAATAAAAGGAGGTCGGAAACCATGTAATCAAAGATCTGAACTGGAGATTTCAGTGGGAATTAAATGTTGATAATGCAAACACGAATCATCAATTAAGGGAGAATTTGTTGACGCGTTTCAACGACATCAGCAGACACCTTGATTAAAGTTGCAGAATATTCAAACATGGGTCAGAGTTTTGAAGATAAAGATCTAGCTTCGACAGTAACGAACAAAGGGGAATCTGCTGATGCACTTGGTGTTCATTACCTTTCGAATAGGCTAGATAGAGCGTGTGTTGAATATTGTATAAGTTAGAATCAAACACACGACCAAAATACGAAGGTTATGGTGGAAATGAGAACAAGTTCGCCCGAACTTGTCATGGGATGGACAAGTTCGCCCGAACTTGTCATATTGAGGACAAGTTCGGCCGAACTTGGTCATGGACCAATGGGGCGAACTTGTTCAACTATATATAGGTGTGTATTCATTTGTTGTTTAAGTTTTTGCAATCCCTACGGGGAGGTGCTGCCGGATTCTCTCTAGGAACTCCGGTAGCCTGACAAAGATGTATACTCTTTCGGTATGAATGAATAACATATGACTTCCGCTGCACTCTACTTCTACTCCTTTCTGTAATAACATTCTACCGAATCGGTTACGTTTCGCACTAACTTCCGTCTAGCAATTATTACCGCTTGGTCGGGTATGGGATCATGTTTTGTCCACTTGTGATATTAACTAAATCACGTAACCCGTTTTAATCTGGTTTGTCTGATAACTTAAACATTGGGGGTTGGCTTGACCGTGTCGGGGATATCCTTACGCTCACTAAAGTGCTAGTGGCCACAATCTAAAGCATGCGGTGTAGGCATACACCGGTCAATTGCAAGTTATTATTATTATCTGCTTTCTGTGTGAGAGTTCAGATGTGGTGTGTCAGTCGATCATGTCTCGGTTTCCGTATTGGGCCCCATATGTATTGACAGGCTTGTAAAACTGTATACAAGCTCATTTATACTGTCCACTGTTATTTATAAAATGTGCCAGGTGCACTTAAATCCGGTTTTGAAAAAGATTTCAAAATGTGTCGGTTGATTGTATTTACCAGTGAAAACTGACGTATTTTCAAAAAGATTAAGTTACAGGTACAAAACATATTAGGTCGGAAGTTGCGTAGGTGACAACATAGAGGATTTGCGACCCTTAGTTGTGCCTTAAAGTTTGTTATCATTTTTGTACATATTTTATTACGAATCGCCTGTGGATCTTTATTACAATCGGTCTGTATCTATTATTTTGAACTTTGAATATTTATCGGGATGTAATAATATTTTAAATCCAAGACTTCCGTTGTGTTGTTTGGTTATGATGTTATCAACTAACGTCACAATACTCCTCATCGGGCCCACCGGGATACACGTGGATATCGAGGTGTGACATATATTTATTCAATATTTATTTAAATCCTTTATTTATTTATTAAATAAATAAACATTTATTCATTAAATTAATTATCCATTTAATTATTTTATTTGTTTATTTAGTAATGAAATGAATAAGGATTTGTAATTTAAAAAGGTTTAACTTTTTAAATAACTTGGTTAAGCTTTAAGGATTAAACTAACTAGTTTGTAGTTAACTTAGTTAAGTAATTAAGTTAGTTTGGTTAGTTAAAGAAGATGGGCTTATGTGTAATTATGGAAAAAAAAGAGGGAGCGGCCGCGGCTCGAACCAGTGCCATATTCGGGTTAACCACCCTCAAACCTTTAACAACACAAACAACAGACCATTGCACCACATGAGTATTTGGTGCAATACTCAAGTGTTCTCGTAATATATACACTATCTCGGTTCTAACCACATTTGATTTTATCGCCAAGACTGAACCTGCGAGAACCAGCTGTAAACCTTTCTTTTTTAGTGAACCCTTATTGATCGGGATATCAATCACGGTTCGTTTCCTTTGGGCCACCTTTTTGTTATTTTATCCTTTTTCATTTGGTTTATCATAGGCCAAGTCAGACTTGGGCTAGATCATGTTGGGCTGTTTTTTTTTTTAAATTGTTAAACTTGGTTATTTGTTTTTTTGTTAAAAATATTATTACTATTATTAATAATATTATTATTACAAATCTATTCTACTAAACTATTGTTATTTCTAATGATAATATTAATGGTTTACTTACCTAATTGTTCGATATAATCAAACCATTTAAAATCTCATCAATTAACCAACGTCTAATTCGTCAGTAAAACTTCTTTGACTAACTAGAACACTTATAAAACAAATGACGGATTATAGATAATAAAGTCTCAAAATATATAGAGAAGACACTTCAAAAATAATAACAAGTTTGTTATTATATTCTAGGTTAAACATTTTCGTTTGATCCTTCATCTCATTCGTGCGTTTACTCACGAATTCTATCACGCAATCAAAGGTGAGTATACTTGAACCTTTTTGATTTATCACTTTTGGGTGCAACATGTATTCATATTCAAACACACGGCACTTGAAACTTATTATTCACGATTTACCCACTTTAAACCATGGAACGATGTACTGCTTGTTAGACTCTATGCTATCTTAACTTTTCGTGTCTATGTGATCATTAACTTTGCTAGCCTATCTTAACAATTATAGCGCTAGATTAACGCACCGCCCTTGAGACTTGGGGTATTGTTAAGTTAAACACTTTAACCTCCCGTTAGACTTTGGGAAAGGCACTTTGCATTGGAAACTTGGGTTTGAACACATAGTTTACACCGTTTTACCATACTTGTTTACTTGTTCATCGTTTACATGTTTGGGTATGATTTTAAACAATTTTACTCATATTATGCTATGTATCAAACTTGTATGCTCGCCAACATTTTTGTTGATGTATTTTAATACATGTTGCGGGTTGATAGTCAAGATGAAGTGAAGAAACAAGTTAGGGTGGACTTTAGAAACGCATTTTAGTAAATATTGTTATGTTATGTTTTATTTCATGTGAGACAATGTATGGAATTTTAGTCAATTTATGCAATTCGATTTAATTTATATTGTCACTATTAGTGTTATGATGCTTTGAACGATTTGTTCGTCTCGTCCCGATGTTTCCACCATCAGTTGGGATGTGACACTTGCCTTTCATTGTTACAAAATGATATATCACTACAATTAAGCTATTCACAATAATAATGAAATACATTCCTTATATTCACTAACAAATTCCATTCTTTAAGTTTATAAGGCAATTTTAAGATAAATGAATTTTAAATAGAAAACCAAAAACTATTTTCGAACTTATTTCACACTATGAATGCAAGTTAAGCGCAATAATCATACAACAGTACTATGAATGCAAGTTAAGTGCAATAATCATACAACAGTTAAACACAAGTAGTGATCTCCAAATATAAACGTGTTAATACTTCAAATCTAACACTAATATTTAAAAGTAAAAGAAAATGTTATAAATGTAACAATCCTACAAATCTCTACTGAAATTCAAACACATAATGTACAAATTTTATTGCTCTATAGTATCCATCTCCTATACTAAAACAAAACAAGTTTGCCAAATGTCATTCATTTAGACCATTATGACATACAATTGAGATTTTAGCGACAATACCCTCTCTTCAATCCAACATTCCCAAAATTATGAGATACTTTCCTTCTTTAATTATATATCAACTAAAAACCCCTAATTGTTACTCAATCGTCTAACACTTTGATACATGCCCACATAGTAAAACATCACCCCCACCTTCATGCACATGTCGCCCACCGCCAATTAAGTTTTTTCATGCAGTTATATATTTTAGTTGTTCTAATTGTTAGTTACCAACAGTTGTTTAGTTTTCGTATCTCTTTTGTATGCCTATAAAAGGCCATTGAAGTTTAGAATTAATTAAGAAGAAAATTTTGTGTTAAAAAGTTATATTTCTTTATCTTGTTTTCTTTTAAGTTTAACCCACTCTAAGGGTATTGGGAGATTGACCATTTCGAATCGGTCTTTATCAATGGTATCGCATTGCCTCCCTCTCCACCGAGCAAAGAGACGCTTTTAGAGCAGAACTTGATCAAATTTATGCTCAACTCGAAGTAGACCGCCGTTCCATGTCCGACTACCAAACCGCACCGAAACCACCACCTCCTAGACAAAAACAAAACCCCACATCACCACAAGTGCCATCTGCGAAATCGTTTACACCACCACAAAAGCCGATACCAAAACAATCACCCTCATCATCTACACCTTCCCAGATACAACAACAAAACCCGACACCAGAAAGCACGTTGTTACCGAACCAGGCTCCCTCAACAACATCAAACTTGAGCAACAACTCAAAGTCGAAATGGGTTACTTATCCTAAATTGTGCTTCTTGCCTCCTGCTTTGGCTGAAATAACCTCCATTCCTCTTGATAAGCTTATTACTTCAAAGCTACATGTGCCATCCTTACTTCCTTGTGCTTTGGTATCCTGTAACGAACAACAAGGAAACTGTTTCTTTCCATCCGGTGGACAACAACCCTCAAATGTCCTTTTTGCCTCTAATAATGAACCACCTAAACCTTTAGTGGATGTAGCTGGAGTGTGATGCCGCCTTGGTGCTATATTGAGACCCAACCAAATTCAACCGGAAGACGTGAATGGCAACCACTGTGGGTTAACCATTCCGTCTTTGAGGACAAGGATGATTTGAAGGGGCGAGAATTGATATGTGCCCACATAGTAAAACATCACCCTACCTTCATGCACATGTAGCCCACATAGTCATCAAGTTCTTTCATGCAGTTATTTATTTTAATTGTTTTAATTGCTAGTTACTAGCAATTGTTTAGTTTTTGTATCTCTTTTGTATGCCTATAAAAGGCCATTGAAGTTCAGGATTAATTAAGAAGAAAAATTTTGATAAAAAAGTTCTATTTCTTTATCTTGTTTTCTTTGGAGTTTAACCACTCTATGGGTCTTTGAAGATTGAACATCTCGAATCGATCTTTATCACACTTCCTTTTCATTTTACCTTCAAGAAACCCTAGATATCTAAAATTGTTTATGCGGATACACTCTGGTCATCTGGCTTCATGATTTCCATTTGTCTGCGAATATAATCTACATGATCTACGTAAGTATCTGTTTACTTGAGGTATTTTAATTTGAATTCTTTTAAATCGAAGAAAAAGTTATGGTTTTACGCCAAATGAAATGGATAATTTTTAGATTTTTTTAGTTTGTTTTCTGTTCATCGTAAAATAAATTAGGGTTTCGGGGGTGTTTGGGTTTGCTTTTCAAAACAACTTTTGACTTTTCGGAAAAGTTAATAAGTCTCAAAGAAGTGACTTATTAACTTTCCCCTCACATAATTCATGCCAAACACCTTGTTAACTTTTCAAAAAGTCAATAAGTTAATTGTGACAAACGACACTTTCTGGTAACTTCCGTACATTTAACAACTATTCATATTATACAATTATGTGTTTAAACATCAATGCAACATGTTTACATGTCATACATTAAGAAATCTCGCATAATATATTTTGAATATGTATATCATACATTTTATTCGTCGCGTTACGAAACAGTTAAAGCAATGCACTGAAACAACTAGTAGACTTACCGGTTAAACTAGCTCTGTCAGCACAGTTCCGGTACTTATCTAAACAACAAATATAGGACTTAGTTATAGGTCCAACATCAAAACTATAGCAAATCCCAAGTGGGAAAGTAAGGATATACATCAATACCTTCCAGAAAATGTACTAGCACCAAAATTTTGGACCATAAATAACTTGTCGGCAAAATTCGGCATTTTGTGATATATACTATGTCCACAAGTGATGTCCAACATCATATATAACACAAAGAATATTGGAAATATCATCAAGACACCTACCTACTTCATACCATGCATATTACACAAGTTACATTTTAACTATTTGTTAACTAAATTAGCATCCGAACAAAGATCCGAACTACAACCAGATATAGTTCACAAACTAGTTAACAATATTTTGACATTACAAGGATAGTAGAGACACTCAACTCCTCAAGACACTTAAAAAATTCCTCAAATACAAAACTTAATTTTTTTTTTAAAAAGATAAAAAGATAATTTGGATTGGACCGACCTGAAACGTCTTTTATAATGGCAGGATCCAAGTTTGAATTGATTGTTGTTTTTGTTTCAAATAATGAAAATGATTGAAAACAGAGAATAAGTGCAACGGATCAATGGAAAACTTTTACAACAATCAATCGATCGTTTGTTTTCACACCATCATGCTTTCAAGTAATTAAACTATTGCATGTGATTCACAAACTCCCTCTTAGCCCAATAACAATCATTTGATAGTAAGAAATGAAGAAGATATGCGAAATTGATCTTTTTAAAAAGACAAGTAAAACTATTACCTATTTATACTAACTATCTAACTACTGATCGTCTTACAATGATGTCATGGTTGATAGTGACAGCTAACAAACGTAACTAACTGTAAACACTGCTAGACTAAACTATCAGTGCATAGCACTGTTACATTGATTAAAACAAAACTAGGCTAAGCACTGCTGGCCATCCTCTGTTCTTGTAATCTACTATCAGCGGTTGAGAGTTTCTTCTGTCAGAGGATAGATAACAATGAGTATATTGAATGCAGTAAAAGTCTATCAGTGGATAGAAACCTCTGATAGCTGGACCAAAGCTCGGATGGTGTGTTTTGACTTTATATCATCTGTTCCTTTCCAAAGGCTCAATCACAACAATCTCCCCCTGGAACAGATGATGCCAAAAACACCTTATTCTTGATCTTTATTCCTCTGAAAGAATTCTCTTATTTGGCCCTTGAATTGTAGTTCAAAGTTAAGAGATTCTAAGTCATCAGCATCCTTCTCAAGCTCTAAACTTAGTAGTTCGTGGAAGTCCTCTACTGTAAGCCCATAAGCAGCTTCCATAGATATTTTAGTAGCTTTACCATCAGACTTGAGCAGAGTCAATTCATGGGTGTCTTTGTCGACCTTCCACTTTAGAATTTTTGGGTCTGAAGGCTTTCTTGAAGGAGCTTTTATTACTGAGGTTAGGAAAGGAGCCACTCTTGTCAGATCTTCGGCCAACTTGGCACTTCTATCATCTGTTGGATAGTCCATCATGTTTTTGATACCTTCTTTGATAAATACTTCCTCAAACTCTCTGTCAACCTTCTCTGACATCTCCTATTGCCTTTTTCGCTTTAGCAAAGCAAGTGTGGATTGGGTAGAAGTTGAGCTAGGCCTTTTAGAAAGTTGGGTTTGAGAGCAGCATCTTCTTTGGAATAATCAGGTTTAGGAGGCATTGATGGATCCTTTTTCCTTCTAGCTTCAAGCATCTTGTAAGTATCCAACACTCTTATCTCCCCCATATCATCACCTGATTCTTTGACCCATAGTGATTCTGAATTAGCTCTTCCTTCATTCTTCTGAGCTTCAGGGTCTTTTCAGGTACATTCTTTTTGTATTTGTTCCAGTCTGGACATGTAGATTTGTTGTGAGGATCTTTTGATTGTGCTTCTATTCTTGCATTTTCTTCTTGAAGCTCACTCACAGACCAATCCTTGAACTGTACTCTAGTTGCAGCATATTTCTTTGTTTCCATGATGTGTGCAATGTAATTTTCTTTCAAAAGTTTATCTTCTGCTTCAGAAATTTTATTTGACAAATTATTTGAAAACCTTTCAAGTGATTGAACTTTGCTCAATTGAAACTGGAGTTGATTCTGCACTTCTCTATCATTTTTGCCTTTAGACAACTTCTTAGCAATATCCTCTGCTTGTTTTTCTTTGAGTGCTAGATACTGATCAATATTTGCAGGCTTTGGATAACCTTGAAGGGAAGGGAAGTGTCTTTTGTCTGGATCATCTTCAGCATAGGAAGATATGATTTCTTTCTTAACTGCAGGCAAATCAAGAGGAAATTTTATAGCTGCAGGAATCACTTCTTTAGAAGGAGCAGATGTTTCAGTTGGGGAAGCAGAGGTTAGATTTAGCATTGGTGCAGATGCAAGAGTCATAGGAGCAGGGATCTTTTATTCTTTTATGACCTTTGTAACTTTCCTCCTCTTAAAACTGATTGATGGTGACGATGGATGACTTTGAATTCTTGGTGGTGTTAGTAATTGTTGTGTGGAAGTGGGAAACATGAGGATGCCAGTGGTTGTGATAACATCTACTACAACCACTGCTGTGTTAACAGATGTTGGCACAACAGTTGTTGTAACATCTGTTGGAGTGGATAAGGGTTTTGTGTGAGAAGATCTGGTTGATTTTGGATTGGTAGAGGTTTTTGTGGTTGGATTGGTAGCATCTTTATTTTTGAGAGGTGTGGGTTCTGGTTGTCTTGCTTTTGTAGAAGATCTCCTCTTTGTTGAGGTACCAGTCTCTCCCTTTTCTAACTGCTGATCAATCTTTTTCTCAACCAGCACCTTTCCTTCATCAAACACAGCCTTCTTATGGGACTTCTTTGCCCTTTCCAAGATATCTTTAGTTAAGTCTGGTTTCTTTGAACCATCTAGCTTAGTAATATTCATTATGGGCCTTGCCTTTGAGTCATCCATCTTCAACTTTTTGTTACCCAAAGGTTTCTCCCCCTTTTTGGCTTCATTTGGACTTATAAAAATGATAGTAGGATGAGATTTACCAGTGGTGGTGAGCAAGTGAGCTGTGATTGCCTTGATATCTACAGCAGTGTCATTATATCTTGCATCAACCACATTCCTGAGTTCCATCATCTGATGCTTATGTTTTTGTTCCAGGAAATGTTTCTGTTGTTGAAAGATAGGATTTATAGCAGATTTGAGCTCAGCAGTGGTTGGAACAGGGGGTTGGCTCTGTATAGTGATCAACTGTTTCAAAAGATCTTTTATTTCATAAACAGTGCTTTCAACCTTGTTAACCCTTTCCGTCAATTCCTGATATTTTAGCTCATCACCTAACTTAATAGGATCATCTGAACTCCTACCAGATGTGGTAGTTGTATCCAAGATATCATGAGCAAGTGGTTTACCACTTGCTTCAATCTTAGATGCCCATCTATCTTGGTTCTGGGGACTTCCCACTGGAGCAGAGGTTACCTTAGTAGCCTCAGCAGTGGTTGCCTTCAACAAGGTCTTAGCTATGTAACCACTGTCCAATTGAGAACTTGGGAGTTCAGAAATTGTAGTGGCTGCCATTGTTGAACTGTCACCAAGGGTTACATGTAACCCAAGGGATGTAGCCTCTTCATTTGCTGATGGGCTAGCATTTAGAAATAAGTCAGACCCAACATCTGGTTGAAGTATATTCTCATTGATGGGTTAGTGAGAAGTGCTGGATAATGTCTGCTCAATTTCTATTGCATTCAGCAAGGGTAACATGGTGGGAGGTAATGATGGCATTGGTGAGAGTTGTTGTGTAGAAAGCGACATTGCCCTGGGAGAGGGGCTGTGGAAGATAGAACCAAGTGATCCTAGAGCTTCATAGTATGGTGTCCCTGTGCCTACAACCTGATCCTTTTGTGAGGATGCATGAGGAGTTTCAAAGCCGGTTTGAGATCTTTCTACCATCTGCTGTGAAGAAGTAGCAGCAGTGGTTGGTGACTTTGGTGGTCTCACAGGGTTTACCTCTGGGATCTCATATTCCAGAGGACCCTTTTTGGGTTTGGTGGGTTTTCGGGATGCTCTGGATGGTTTCTTTTTGGAGATTTTTGGTGTGGGTTTCAGAGCAGCGGTTGTGTTGCCCTGATCACCTAGAGCAGTGGGCTTAGTAGCAGAAGGTTGAGTTTGAACATTTTGTTCTTTTAAAAGTTGCTCAGTCTCCTCTACTTCTATTTTTGAAAGTTTGTCTTGATTTGTTATACGTGTAAACGTTTCATGGTTTAGGCTGCCAGAGTTTGTAACTGCGCCTTGTTTACTTGCGTTTGATTTCATCTGATTTTGCAAGTAAATACTCAGGAATCACGGATGTATCAAGAAAGCTTTTCGTTTTGAAATATTTTTAAAATATATTACAAGATCATTGAATAGCACCTGGGAAAGATTAAAATCAGAACAAGTTAAAATTGCAAATCCCAGATACTGCATGTTCAATGGGATCTTGTTGAAAGCGATTTTTTTTGCAGAGACACATGTAAGTAATGTGTGGAAAAAGAATTTCATCTCTGCACGAAAATTAGGTTTAAAGATGGTCATACCTTTCAACTGTCCTGTGTATCCTCTTTCAACGAACTCATGTTGCATCTCCCTCAAAGGAAATGATACCGGATGTGCATATCATTTAACATGAAGACTTGGGAGATAGATTGTGGGCTTATTTGCAATTGTGTGCCACCAACTTTGGAAGTAATGGAATAGGGCACATCATCAGCGGATGAGTTTAGTTTAGCATTTGCCCAAAATCCTTTTAAAGAATCGATGTAAACATGGGCTTTGGCTTCCAACATATGTTTGAATTTTGATTCTTTTAGAATCCGGATCATTGGATGATAACGAGTGTTTACGTCTGTTTCTTCGAGAATAACAATGTAATTGTTTGGTGTTTTGATAATGAGGACAAATGGAGGTTATTCCTGTGTTGATTTCTTCTTTGATTTGGTTTTAGGAGACGTGATTGTTGGATGATTTTTGAGAGAAGGTCTTGAAAAATTTGGAATCGCTCAAGAAAAGTGAAACCTCTGTTTGGGGATAGAACATGGTCTAATAGGGTTTTTCAAAAAGTGCACGTGACGTGGCGTCTGATGCAACATCTGTCGAATAACATCTGTCCACGTGTAACCTCTATTTGGCAATGGAAAACAGTTGTTTGGCTAACAATTGTTAGAGCAAGACTACCAGTGGTTGTGACCAAATTAATATTAGCAGAGGTTTGCAGCGGTGGATAGATTTTTCAAAACAACAGTGTTTTTGTGCTATCAGAGCTTTGAACAGACTTTAAGGATTTTATTGAAAAATTCATTTTTAACTATTTTTGAAGGATGAATTTCTGATTTTCTAAAAACATTTTATTGCTATTTACACATTAATCACAAGAAAATTTGTTTTTAATCTAGGTTTAGCATTCCAAGCCTAGATATCAAACTGTCAAATGTGGAAGCATCAAGTGCTTTTGTCAACACATCTGCTAGTTGATCCTTGGTATGGACATGCTGTAAAGAAATCAGACCTTTTTCATAGCAATCCCTTCTTCTTGTCTGTAGCCTTGAACCACGAACCTTACTTTGTTTTTGACAACAATACCCCTTTCATCAGTTTTGTTCTTAAAGACCCACTTTATGCCAATCGGACTCACATCTTTTGGCAATGGTACAAGTTCCCATACTTGTTGTCTCTTGAATTGTAGGAGTTCTTCTTGCATGGCTTCTACCCAGCTGTTGTCTTTCAGTGTCTCTTGGTACTTGATAGGCTGTGTGAGTGATAGAATGAAGGAACGTCCACGATTAGCACGAGAACCTAAATTTGTTATCTATTGTCCGATTAGGTGGAAACTAATGACAAGTTAACCAAATAACAAGAATTACTCATTTAATAGTTGTTTTCATTGATCTAAAGTTCAATACATTCGAGATCCGGATCCGACAGAGCTTCGCCGTCTCTGTGCCAAAATATCTCCCCGTTATAAATGAAATCACAAGGCTCCTATTTATAGGATCATAAGTTCGCTGATTTGGTGTTGAAGTTCGGGCGAACTTGACTTAGTCAAGTTCGGCCGAACTTGACTTCCCCATTACCATCTCAAGCGAACTTGTCCTAAAACACTCTTAAATACGCCTCGTTTCATCTATAATATACAGACTCGATACAGGACTATTCTATAGACATTATGCACCAATAGACTCCCTCTTGGATATCTACTTTGTCTTATTCGGTCTTCAGAAACTCTCGTTTATTCCAGACTCGTTCTCGTGTAATGACGAAGGCAACAGACATATGCACCAACAGACACCCCCTTGGATGTTGCCGCAGTCATCTTCTTTCATAGACATCTTTGACATCCTTTAACAGTAATCATCTTCAAGTGACATAGTCTTCTTTGAATGTCTCGTAATCATCATACTTCAAATAAGTTCTTGAGTCTTTATCTTTATCCTTGAATAAGCATTAAACTTTATGATCTTCAAACGTTCTCTTTTCTTCAATTTAACTTGATAAAACTTTAATCTCAGCTCCCTTTTGCTGTGAGCTGTGCTCCCCCTAGCTTTGAGCTTTATCTTCAATCACGTTTCATCCTGCTCCCCCTAAAACTTTACTTCCTGTTTCAAGTTCTTGGGTATTCAAATAACCATTTCAGATTCTAACTTTGAAATTTGGAAACACTTGTATTATATACCACCTGTACAAAACTTGTATTTCAAATTTTAATCTTCATTTTTCAGTTATTTCAAGTTCAAATTAATGACCTTGAAACATTTTACGTTTAAAACCTTCAACATTCACATTTTTATCATTTGATTGTGAAAATCCACTTAGTTGATCAAGTCCAAGTTAATGACCTTGATTAACCAAATATGTCAACCAAGTCCAAGTTAATGACCTTGGCTAACCCGTTGTAAATAACTGATATTATCTTCAATTTTAAAGATTCATATTAATGAACTTTTTCTTA
This sequence comes from Scalesia atractyloides, assembly GCA_947069175.1. Lineage (NCBI taxonomy): Eukaryota > Viridiplantae > Streptophyta > Magnoliopsida > Asterales > Asteraceae > Scalesia > Scalesia atractyloides. The sequence goes on from CAMTDV010000006.1 coordinate 18,083,801, forward strand.
CCAGACTTCGATGATCCGTTCTCCAACATTGGCTCATTGAGAATCATTTTGAATTTAAAAAAAATTATACTAAAACAAACTGGAAATCTTTTTGGTTTTATCTTTGAAAAATAAGTAAAGTATCTACATAACTTTTAACAAGTAAAGTAAACTATGTACAAACATATTTTTGTGAATTTGCATCTAAGGATCATATCAGTTTTATTGAGACATATCACCAGTACCGTTGACCTTTTTGAGACTTTATGTTTTAAACTCGTTTACCTAGATTGTCGATATTTTTGTCCTCTTAAATTTCATCACGTTTCTCAATTGTTCCAAGATATGTTCGGTAAGAATTATGAAACTTGACTTAACTATGGTTCCCACCTGTTGAATATACTCCCGAATCTAGATTCACTGGATTTCATCTTACAGGTGAGTATAGCGTAATTGATATCTGTATTTGGGTTATGCGAGGCCTTGAGAGCTCAGGTTAGTACTACCGTACCAACAAAGAGATGAAGGCTCGTCTTTAAGGTGTGTTCCGCTTAAGGAATCTTTTAAGCACTGCAAACGATTAGATCTTTTAGGGATTTATAGCAAAAGCATTATAGAAGTTCTAGGCTATTGCTTCCGCAAAATCAGAAGAACTTATATAATACCCCAGATATCAATATCTATAAAGACCTCGTATCTCAGAATCAGGCAACCCTTCAATCGAAATTTCGAAGTACTAAGTCCATATATCCAAGATGTGTTAATTCACAAGATTAAGCAGTTGTAAAATTTAGTTTATCCCGGAAACAATCTACTGAACGTGTAAAGCCTATCGACACATCCTCAGTAAGACTCGTTTATCACTTTTAAACTTTACAATTCTTTAGCATACTGTGATAGTCCATTGATGTACTATCATTTCCTTTTAGACAACAAATTCTTTTTGTCTTTTTCGATGTTTTGTACTTTATGAATTTTTTTCAATATTTTTTGAATTTTCAACCTTTTCATATGTTTTGGATTTTTCAAAAAATTTTTAAATTTTCTTACTCCCCCTAAAATCAAAAACATATTTTTGGATTTTAGATATTAACAATTTCTATTCGAAAAAAAATGTAACAAACCAATGTGGATCCCGTGACCTCGTCGTCCGATCCTTTTTCTCTATCCTGTATCTGGAATTGTTTAACAAACAATCATTAAATTCATTTACCACTTGTAAAAGCAGTTTGAACTTGTAAGAACTTTGAAATCAGTTTTTCTGTTCAACGGTGTGGATTTTCATAATTTTGACTTTTTTTTAAAAATTTTCTTCTTAACTACTCCCTCTCAAAATGACAAAGATTTTAACTTTCTAGATAAGTTAAATATTATGAAGCTCCTCAATCCCGAATCAACTTTGATAATCTGGATCTTGGAACTCCTGCACATGAAAGGATTTAGTTAAAAAGTTCAACCCAAGCCTTCTTGGTCTTGGGTTTTGGATATAACTCCTCATACACCTCTTCGTAATCACTTTCGTATGCTCTTTGATAAGCATATTCAACCTCACAACCTTCAAACTCATAATCAACTTTACTTTTATCTTTCTTGATTGATTTGACATTTTCGGTTTTATCACAAACAACCTTCACTTTTTCAGGTGATTTCTTTTTAGCAATCCAAGCTTGAGAATTAACTCTATGTTTCTTGATATAAAACCTAGAATCATTATTGACTTTGAAGTCTCACCTTTTTGAAAAATTGAATTTTCAAATTTTGATTCATTTTTAGGTTTTATTTCAAGATTGGATTCAACATTACGTTTCATTTCTTTTAAGTCAACATTTCCTTTTAAAATTATGATTTGACCATTATCAGATTGCTTTTGTTTTACCTCTTTTGAAACTTCTTTTATTCGGGGATACACAGGCTTAGACTTCAGACACTTGCGAGCAATGTGACCAACTTCATTGCATTTGAAGCAAGTCCGAGTGTCATGAACCTGTCCACTAGTGGGTTTTACTCCACTTGCGGACTTAGCCTTGTCCCGAAGTTCCTTTTCTTTCTTGAAATCATCGTTTGACTTCTTACCGATCAAGCTTTCTTCTCGAACCGTGCTCGTTCCATACACAAACTTTATGTTCTTACCTTTGTATTCCTGGAACGTTGACTTCTGATTCTTCTTCGGTTCATCTTCAGCTTCTTTCAAACCTAAACCTGCTCTCCTGTTCTCAGGAAAATCACCACCGTTTCTACGGTAATTGTTAAAATTCTGTTTCGGTTTAGAATAAAACTTCTTTTCATTTTTTTCGAGATCATCTGATGAAACTTCCATAAGTTTAAACAGTTTATCGATTTGATCTTCTTTCACATTCTGAATCGGAAAGCTAAATGTAATCTATCAGATTCCTTAACCTTGTACATTACAACGTTAGGATCATCACTTAGATCATTTTCTGATGATGTATCGTCACTTTCAGATTGTGAACCAGAACTATTTGAACTCGAATTGGCGCTTTTAAAGTTGCCGTTATCAGAATCATTTCCCAAAATATTCTTTACCACATCTTTTACCACCGATTAATTGTCATCGTTTGATTTCGTAAAGTCTACATCAATGTTTTCAGGCAATTTATCTTTCTTTTCTGAAAGAAGTAAAAGATTAAATGCCTTTTCAATATCATCATCTTTCTTGCAGCAGTAACTTGCAAGAAATGGTGGAGGAACATTTCCGTAAACTTTACGCTTTGAGTTATCAACATTATCTTCCGACTTGATCGTAGGAAGAATGTGATCAATGACATATGCGTTTGTGGTGTAACTTTTTAGTAATTGTCTGACTCTTTCTGTTTCACTTTTCATTTCGTGAAACTCACGCTTTGTCTCAGCAATTGTATTAATGTACATTTTAATTGCTTTTTGTTTTTCAATAACTGTGGCATTTAACATGGTGACATTAGCGTTGAGTTCACTGTTAGCTTTTTCAACATGTTTATATTTGCCTGATACTTTGTCATAAGCTTCTTTTATGGTTCTGTAATCATAACAAATGTTTACGTTATGTTCAGTCAATTCTCTTATGACTTTGACTTTATCCAGACAGGGTTCACAAGGACTTGCGTACTTTGTGCAAGGTTTTTCAACCTCCACAACTTTCACAACTTCCTTTTCAGACATGCTTACCTCTGCTTTTACCTTTTCGGCTTCTGCTTTCAACTCTTCTTGTTTTTTGCATCTCAAGGTAAGCTATTCCTTCTTCCTCTGTTTGTTGTATGTATCTTTCCAGAACTGCATCCTCTAGGACAGCTTCTTCCTCAGCTCTCTGCATTAATGCTTCTTGAATAGCATTTTCGATAGCAGCATCCACAAATGATGTCTCAGATTTATTCACAACCTCTGCCATCATAGCGACACCAGTCTTCTTTCCGATGTATTTGTTCCAATCGAAACCATCGCCTTCATCATTGGCAACAAGAACTTGTTCGGCTTTCTTTGAAGGTTTATCTTCAACTTCAACTTGTGTTCTATTCGGATATGATTTGTATTGCAGCGCTTTCTTGTAATATTCGTTACCGGTTCCAAAAGGGTTTTGGTTTCCACTAGCTTCTTGGTTATGGCATTCACGTTTGAAGTGCCCTTTTTGTCGACATCTGAAATAAGTAACTTTCGTTTTGTCGAAACCAAGTTTAATGTTTGAATTACCAATATCCCTTACAGTGAGTGCTACAAATTTTGAAACTCTCCGGATAATCGATGCTAAGGACCATTTGATGTCCATCAGTTCCAACTATTCCTCATCTACCTGATCGTAATCCTCAGCTGTCATTTCAGGATTTCTGATCTTTCCAGCAACAAGACTTTCATACGATTCCAGAACTGTAGCAAGAGGTGCTATGTGCTGTTTCGCAACTTTTTCAGGAAACACATTCTTTAAATCAACTGCTATGTTGCATTGGAAACCATTTGAATTAGAAGTAGATTGGCTTATCTGATGAGATTGACATTGAGAAGAAGAATTTGAACCAACATATGAATAACTAGTGTTTGGAGAATACTGATTTTGTGACGATTGATTTGATGTATTCATGTTTGCACTAAATGCCATTTGGATTTTTAGACTTTGAATCGGAGTATCTGGAACACCACCTTTGTAATAAACTCCGACATCCTGAACAACATTAGTGTTTTTGGATTTTGTAATCTTCATCAATTCCATTTCATGACCTTCAAGTTTGTCAATGAAAGATGACAACTTAAAATGTCTCCAAGATGGACTATTCTTTAAAATCATCAGATACGCTGTCCATTCTCCTTCTGGAAGTGCTTCGGCCAGCTTCTCAATTTGCTCTTCGTTAGTTCTCTTGATATCATGTCTTCGCATATGGACCATGAGGTGACAATCTATCAATCATTTGCTTCATTGTCTCTCCTTTGATCATCGTGAAAATCTCAAATTCTTTCTTTATCAAAGCCTTTTTGTTTTTGATCATTTCATCATTTCCTTTGATTTTTTCGCAAAGAGAATTCCATAATTCTTGAGAAGTATCTTATTCTGGTAATAATATCAAGATATCTTCTTTGACAGATTGTTGTATCAAGCTGATCATCTTTTTTTCAGCAACATATTTCTCTTTGTCAATCGTTGAAAACTTGTTCAGTGGAAGATCTTGATCACGTTCATCTTTGGGCCGTGTATAACCATCTTCAATCGCAACCCAGCTGTTGAATTGATTCGCTTGAATCCAATTAACAAACTTTTCTTTCCATCCCTCGAACTCGTCCATACTCATCAACTTCGGCGGTTTCTGAGTAGTACCCATTTCATTATCGACAAATGTTTTGGGCTTGGCTTCTTGTGAGTACACCCTCATTGATGTTGCCAATAACTTGATCCAATGGATGGCTTTTGAGGAAAATCAAATCACCTTGATATGGGACAATGGCATTTTGTGGTGAAGCTTGCAAATGTGTATCATCTGAAGTATCCTCTGTTGGTGAATTTGATGGTCCAGCCTCCGATTGGAATGGTGGTGGAGTGATAGGTGGTATGGTAGTGAAAGTGGGTTTATTTTCGTCCATTTGTTGTGGACTTTTATCAACATACGTTTGGATTTGAGAGCTGGCAGAGGTTTGAGTATTAACCACTGTTGATCTGGCAGAGCTTTCATCATTGCTACTAACATCTACCCCTCTGCCTGTAGGATTGATTTTGAAACTTGGAAGAACACAATCATATCCTTGTTCTTCAAATGATGATTGTAGAGTACCTGCAGGGTTAGTCTTGACAGACACATCTTCAAATGTAAATTTAGATAAATCAAACAGTTCAGCAGGTCCATTTGCTAGGATTTTCAATGATGAGAGTTCTTTGAACTTCACATTTAGAGTTTCCTCAACACACTTGGTCCTAAAGTTAAACACTCTGTAGGCTTTGGCAGTGGTTGAGTATCCCAGAAAATAACCACATTCAACTTTGGCTGCAAACTTGGATATTGAATCCTTGATGTTTAAAATGAAGCATGGGCCGCCAAAAACTTCAAAATAAGAGATCAGAGATTTGATTTTGTAAAGCAATTCATAAGCAGTCTTTTGATGCCTAGGGTTTATCAAAACTCTTTTCTGGACATAGCAAGCAGTGTTTACAGCCTCTGCCCAAGTAAATCTGAGTTTGCAAGCATAGTCCTTGATGATTCAATTAAAGTTTTGTTTTTCCTTTCAACAACCCATTTTGTTCTAGAGTTCTAGGGATGCTGAATTGTCTAACAATCCCTTTTGACTCACAGAATGCATCCAACTCCTTATTTCTAAACTCTGTTCCATTATCACTCCTAAAGATTTTTACAGGAAGATCAAATTTCTTTTCAACTTGTTTAACAAAGTTTTGCAAAATATTTGCTGTTTCATCCTTAGAGTGTAAAAAGAAAGTCCATGTGAACCTGGAAAAATCATGAACTATCACCAGACAATATCTTTTGTGTTTTAAGCTCATGATTTTTACAGGTCCAAACAAGTCCATATGAAGCAACTATAAGCACTGACTTATTTTGGACTCCTCAATTGACTTGTAAGAGCTTTTATGTTTTTTTTACCTTTTAAGCAGGGAACACAATGTTCTTCACAAGTGAATTGTTTTTGGGGTAAGCCTCTAACCATATTTTGTTTTGAGAGAGTGGAGATAGTTTTTAGATTTGTGTGTCCTAGTCTTTTATGCCATAGCTCTGTCTCTTTGCTTGAGGCAACTGAGAACAGGCATGCATTTGACATAGGATTATCTTTTAACATATCAACCACATACACATTTCCTACTCTATGAGCAGTCAACTGTGCTTTGCTTTCTGCAATGATTTGATCAATCTTTTTGACAACCTCTAGCCCTACTATCTGGCAAGTTTTCTTTGTGAAAAAGTAACCATAACCTTTATCACTCATCTGTGAAACACTTAAGAGATTGAATTTTATATTGTCAATGAGATTCACATTTTCAAACTTGAGTTTTCCTGCTTAAACACATCTTGACCCTAACACCTTTCCTTTTGAATTATTCCCAAAGGATATATCACCCCCTCCACGAGCTTTAAAATCTCTGAGCAGGGCTTTACATCCTGTCATGTGCCTGGAGCCTCCGCTATCTACATACCAAAGACTGTCAAGGAAAGTAGAAGCTCCCTGCACATGTTTTGAAATAATTAATTCAGGTGAGTCTCCAAAGCCAAAATGGCTTTGGATGGGGTATCAGGTGATCCAGACTCAAGTCCAGACTGATGAGGAGTGGTTGGATCAGACTTTTGTAACCACTGCTGTGAGCTACCTCCTATCAACTGTTGATAACCATGAGGATGCCTATTTACCTTGGCTTAGAAGGCTTTTTGTAAGTCTCATAAGTCATAGGCACCTTTTGGTAATTAGGCTGGCTTTTACCTCTTGGGAACTGGTTTGATGAAGGTGCATCTGTTACTTGAATTTCTCTGCGGACAGAGGTTTGATTTAAAGCTTTGGTGACAGATGTTTCACATGATTTGAATTTTTGTCTTGCAATATTTGAATTCTCTCTTTCTAGAGCTTTTTCTCTAATCTCTTTTACCTTTTGGTGACAGGTTTTAAGATAGACACACTCTTGAGTTGGATGATTTGTTCTTTTGCAAATTGTGCATCTAGGAGATTTACGTATGATACAAGTTTTGTTTATATCATTAGCTTTCAAAAGAAAACAATCTGCTGTATCCTGATTTCTCTTTCACAAAATTTACAAAACAAGTGTTTAACATTTTCCTTCCTTTTCCTATCAGACTTTTTGAGATGATGTAACCTCTGCTGGCAAGTCTTTGATAGGGATCACCAATACTTTTGGTGCTTTTATACCATCAAGAGTTGAAAAGTCCATTGGCTTGAAGTTTTCCAAAATCTGACCAGGTTGGTTTAAATTGATATTTTTCAACTGCTTTTTCTTTTGGTGAAATTTCTGGTTTTTCAAGAACAATTTTGTTTCCTTCCATATCAGTGATTTTAATTTCTTCACCAGCCAAGTTTGTTGGGACTATTTCAACCAGCTCAGAATAAATTTTTGCAACATTTTCACAAGTATGGTCATATTCCCTAAAGCCTAAATCAAACTTTATGTTGCTCTTGACTTGAGCATCAAGCATAAGCTCATAACCTTTGCAAGACTCTACTCATTTTTCACAAGTGATCTGAGTAGATTCTAGCTCCTGTTTGCAAACTTGGTATTTTTCTACCATAGTTTGGAGCTGATCTTTGGTTATGCTTGATTCATGCCTTAGGCTACTCATTTCAGAATCTTTTTCACTTAACTCTTTAACAAGTTTTTCAAATTTAAGTTCATCTTCCAAAATTTTGTTTCTCAGGTTTTCATTCACCTGTTTTATGTTTGCAAAAGCAATAATGCATTTTTCAGTACATAGATCTTTTAGGATCTGAAGTGATACATTCGAAGCAGCCATAAGAGCACAATCACATTCTTCTTCACACACCTCTGTGTCCCATGGGTCAGATAGATTTTCTTTTTCAACCTCAGCAACATTTATTTCAACCACATGTGTGACTTCTAGTATAACCACTGCTTCACAACATTCAACCACATCAGATTTTGACTCCTGTTCCACATACTCATCACCTTCAACTATGGTCTCAAAAGCCATAAAACATAAGTTTTCTTTTTCAAAATCATTTTTGGCTATGAGAGCAAAGTTTTCATCAGTTAAATCGTCAGGCAAACTACTCCAATCAACAAAACCTTTGGTAAAAAAGCTTTGTTGTGTAACCTCTGCTGGTTTGAGTGGTTTGAGTGACATGTGGAGTTTGTTGCACATGCACTTGAGGAAGTGCTTGAACATTTTGAATCTGTGGAGCAGGGGTTTGGACATAATGAATAGGGACAATTGTTACAGGGTTTTGTAAAATGAGTAGTGTTTTGCATTTGATGTGCAGGGGTAAACTGGGAATATTGGACAGTGCTTTGAGGATTGGGACGAGGATGGGTAACAACTGGTCCTGCAGTTTGAGTTCTGCATTCCCTGGCGAAATGTTCCATCCTATTGCACTTGTAACATTTTATCTTTGATTTATCTAACCCAACTTTTAACCCCCCATGCAATCCTGGAAATCTCCTATCAGTTCTTTTGTAAAACTTACTAGCCCTCACAATCAAAAGTGCCAACTGGTGTAGGATGTCCATTTCTTCCAGATCCGTGGGTTCAAAGTGTTGTAAGTCATTCATCTCAAAACTCATATTGTCAAAGGTTTGGCTTTCACAATTTGCAGCAAAAGCAAAATTGGGTGTACAGGGATCAGAGTTGAAATTGTTTCCCGAAGTTATGTCAATGTAATGATAAAAACTCTGATCCTTTCCACTGCCAGATCCTTCTTCATGACTATAGAGAGCAGTGTTTCCAAGGGTATAGTCATCAGTCACTTTCCCAGACTCTTAAAGCTTCTTTTTCTGGTTCAACTCTCTCTCATAAGTGAGAAGTCGACCATGAAGCTGTGCTAGGGTCATTTCCTTATAACCAACAAATGTTCGAGTGACATAAGCTATTTTCTCCCATTTTTCTGGTAGTGATCTTAAAAAACGACTATTGATAGTCGAATTAGGAAAGTTCACATCTACCAGTTTTAATTAGCTTATGAGACAGCTAAATCGCTTGAACTGTTGGGTTAGTGACTCACCTTTTACATGGCAAAATGTTTCATACTGCTGATTCAAGACTTCTCTATTATTCTCGATTACCTCTTCAGTACCACCGAATTGCTCTTTAAGAGCATCCAATAACTCTTTAGCACTATTACAATGAAGTAATCCCGCCTAAATCTCATTGGGCAAAGCTGAAGCAACTATGCTGAAAGCATTAGCATCCAATTCGATTTTGAGGAAATCCTGTTCAGAGTAATTTTCGAGTTTTTTAGGGACTTGAGTGTGGGGATCCTATGTGCTTGGAACCATGGGAATATGACCGATCCTACGTTGCCAAATAAAATACTCATTTCGTTTCAACATAGGTGGTTTAAACATGGATCCAATATTGGAATCCTGTGTGTTTTGTGCCATTTCTCTTGTTTACAACAAATTTGTGTTTTAAAACTTTTGTAGTTATAAAACTCTGTATTCAAGCAAAACTTATCAAACGAAATTAGCAACAAAGAGCTGATCTGTTTAAATCAATTTGACGTTTAAATCAAAATCGATTGACCAAGCTCTGATACCAATTATCAGGATCTAAGTTTGAATTGATTGCTGTTTTTGTTTCAAATAATGAAAATGATTGAAAATAGAGAATAAGTACAGCGGATCAATGGAAAAAATTTACAACAATCAATCGGTCGTTTGTTTTCATCACCATCATGCTTTCAAGTAATTAAACTATTGCATGTGATTCACAAACTCCCCCTTAGCCCAATAACAATCGTTTGATAGTAAGAAATGAAGAAGATATGCGAAATTGATATTTTTAAGAAGACAAGAAAAACTGTTACATTGGGCGCCTATTTATACTAACTATCTAACCACTGATCGTCTTACAATGACGTCATGGTTGATAGTGACAGCTAACAAACGCAACTAACTGTAAACACTGCTAGACTAAACTATCAGTGCATAGCACTGTTACATTGATTAAAATAAAACTATGCTAAGCACTGCTTGCCATCCTCTGTTATTGTAATCTTCTATCAGCGGTTGGGAGTTTCTTCTGTCAGATGATAGATAACAATGAGTTTATTGAATGCAGTAAAAGTCTATCAGTGGATAGAAACCTCTGATAGCTGGACCAAAGCTCGGATGGTGTGTTTTGACTTTGTATCATCTGTTCTTTCCAAAGGCTCAATCCCAGCATATAAAAAGATAATTTTTTAGTACGTAATTAAATTTGTCATAACTGTTACTCATGATTAAAAAACAACAATGTATATAGTTTCAATAATTACTTATTGTAAACAGGTGATGTTGTTGGGACATAACGACTCTTATTATAGAGACAAGATGATTCAAGTGATCATAGCATATAACCATACCGGTAAATGTTTAATTCAGAGAATGACAAGGTATATCATTAATTTATTTAATTCTCTGTTTGTGTAAAACGATGTATCTAACACATTTTCTTTTTGTCAAAAAAATAAATTTTGCATGTGCAAACATGGAAATTTCCATGTGGTTAACAATGACTACACTCACTACTAGGAAATGTATGCCATTGGTGGAAGTGCAAGCCCTACCATCAATAGTGAAGGAAATAGATATCTTGCTCCTAACAAACAACTTTTTTACAAAGAGCATGGGTAAAGAAAAATAAAAAGGAGCTTCGAAGGCTTTCATATGTTGGTATGGTTTGATTTTACCAAACTTCATTGTTTCATGCATTTCTGTATTGCAGTATGTTACTATTACACATGTTTATTGTAATATGTTTGACTTTAATACTGACGACGAGGGTAGCTCAAGCCTCATAAAATGGATTTTACACATTAACGCTTGAAAGGTTAAAGGGCTAAAGGGTTCATAACCCGCAAACACATGTGAACAACAAAAAGCATGTGAACAGTAACCAGTCAACTCACCCGATTACTTGACCAACTCCCTCACAGCCGAAAAAGGAGACGTGCACAGAGAACATGCTTTTACCCGCAGGTCACAAGCCTTCAACCCTTAAACGGGTAATTCCCCCACTGTAGCATCGGATCACAGGTTACGAGCTCCCTCTTATGGAATATATCTCACCTATAAGAACCAGCTCTGATCACTTGCATAGGATATTCCAGATCAGTTGAGTGTGCTCATACTCTCTGATCTTCTCCCTTCTCTTGAGAACAAGTTACATACTTGCTTCTCTTCTTCTCTGCAAACAGCATTGCTTCGCTTATAACTACATTCCGGTTCGAATTCCTTTCGAGCTAGAATCAAGAGCGATCAATAACCAAGTGATCCACCCCACGTCCTACAAACGTGGGAGGACCCCACGACCCGCGTTAGGCTAACTGAAACCCTTGAAGCCTTTTAGCCTAACCAGACAGTCCACTACCCTTGGTCTCATATCTGTTGTAACAATAAGTTGGCGCCCACCATGGGGCTACGCCACTTATTCTTCTCAAAAGACCAGCAGTGTAGCTCCATTTTTCTTCAAGATTAGCATGTCAGAAAACGGATCTCCAGGGGAAGTTAATTAAGTACCACGTACTTTAACGTCCACTGTTAGTCAAGCCTCTCCACCCCTGGAGACACTTCTGCTGGAATCTCGTTCCCCGAGTTTTTCCAACACCAACTCCTTCCCGTTTAGGGGTTCCTTCCCCACGGATCGGCACCTCAAGTGCGCCAGAACGCGTCGTATTAACCCCTGAAGGAGTTGCCAAAAATTTCTTGCGGTTGAGGACTCTCATCAACAAACACGTAAGTCAAGAACGAGAAAAAGGGGTCAGAATAAGGTTGGATTACGATGAGCCAGAACCGTCTTTATTGCCAGTACCACCACCTCCACCTTTCAGCAATTCACAACCCATGGCCTCCAACCATGAAGCTGGTCCCAGCACGGTATATCAACCTTTCAACCCTACCCCTTATTCTTATTGATGGCCTAACCCAACGGCCTTCCCCATGTTCACCTCTCAACCCGTTATGACCAGTGCACCAGTCGGGCACGAAACCACCTTTGAGCAGCTATGGCAGTCCCCAATAACAAGCGTTCCCCCACCGGTTGCCTCCACATGGGAACAAGCATTGGCTACTTTGCCTTTAGCACGAGGCACTGTCATGAATGCCTCCATGGGAATGCCTTGTGCTGCACAGCCATAAAGCCTCCAAGGCATTAACCTTGTGCCTCAACTGATGACCACATGATGGCGCAGTTTCCTTGGTAACATTTCATTAATCAGTTGCTTTCCACTCACTAGGGAACTTCAAATGGCAACCAAGGTTCAAGAACTGAAGAAGATCTTGCTAAATCATACAAGCCAAGCAATTTGTCCTGTTTATCACAGCAAATCGCTGACTACAATTTCCAAACAAAAATCAAGATGCCGTCTCACATAAAAACATACGATGGAACCGAAGATCCAGAAGTTCACCTCCAGATCTTTACTGGTGCAGCTAGAATCGAAAAATGGTCCAACGCTGAGTGCTGCCTCATGTTCATGCAAACTCTCGTTGGATCCGCGAGAATATGGTTCAACGACCTACACGCCAAGAGCGTTCGAAGCTTCGATGATCTGAGCAAAGGGTTTCTGGCCAATTTTTCACAGCAAAGGAGATACGTCAAGGATGCCACCGTAATTTTCCAAATCAAGCAAAGGGACGACGAAAGTCTCCGAGAATTCATTAAGAGGTACAAAAAAGCAGGTCTCACCTACGTGGGTGCAGATGAAAAAATGAGGGTGGCTGGTTTTATGAACGCTATCACTCCAAATATCTCACAAGAGACTTCAACAAGAGCCTACCGAAGACTCTTGAAGAAGCCCTTGAAAGGGCCAAAGCACATATACGTGGAGAAGAAGCCGTGAATATCAAAGAACAAAGGAAACGGGCATCTAGCTGGCGAAGCAGCAGCCCAAGCAGAAAGAGGGGAAATTTCGGCCATTACGATAAACGGTTCAAAGGTTCAGACTCCCGGAAACCTTAACCTCAGAACCCTCAAAGCACAGAAAGAGCCGTCAATTTCACAACCTTGTACAAAACTCCTCAAGAAATCCTAGCAACTAAGGAAATCAAGCAAAACTTCCGACCCCAAGACCTTTACCCAAAAGTAATAAGAATGAAAATTCCACTCAATACTGCGAGTTCTACGAGGAAAAAGGCCATCACACGAATGATTGTTTTCAACTTAAGAAAAGAATTGAAGAAGCCGTTAAGTCCGGAGAATTGGCTCATTTAGTGAAAGGGGTCAGGGAAAAAATGGCTGAAGGAAAAAGCAAAGAAGTAAGCATGGTAAATATCGATCAAGATGTTTCTCACCAAAAACAACGCTTGGAGGCTTGGGAGCTTCAATGTGCCTGCTTCCCACCACCTCAGGGAAACCTACTCTCGAATCCCCTGGTGGTCGAAGCGATGGTGGGAACAAGTAAGACAAGCAAAGCCTACATCAACACAGGGGCGGCCACCGAGATCATGTTTGAAAAGTTCTTCAACTGTCTCACTGATGAGGAACGTTCAAGGCTTCAACCCTCGGGGTCCTCTATAAAATGTATCGCTGACATACCCCTCAAGCCTTTAGGCTAGCTAACCCTTGATGTCTATTTAGTGAAGGTCAAATGGAAAGAACCAGATCACTCACCTTTGTGGTTATCAACATCCCTTCCAACTATGATGTTATCATAGGAAGGCCAGGACAGTGTGCATTCGGTATGGCTGTCTCGGTTGGCCAAGGCACTGCCAAGTTTCCCATCGAAAGGGGAATTGCAACCCTCCAACCGACCCAAGAAGCTTACATGGTCGAAGGGGAAGGTTCAAAGAATGAAGACAATGCAGGATTGATCATAAACCCCAAGTACCCTGAACAAAGGATAAGGGTTAACATAAACTTATCCCAGGAAACTCTATCATACCTTGAGAAGCTGCTCATACACTATAGCGATGTCTTTGCTTGGTGCTCGGAAGACATGACATGTATCCCTCAAAGCATTGATAAACATGACTTAAGATTACCACCAGATGTCAAGCCTGTGGTCCAAAAGAAACGGAGTCTAGCTCCTGAACGAAGCCTGGCAGCATGCCAAGAAGTTGAAAAGCTTGTCCTCTCCGGAATCCTTCGAGAAGTAAAATACCAATCATGGATTGCCAATCCTGTTATGGTTCGAAAAGCCGACAAGTCTTGGAGGATGTTTATCGACTTCAAAGACTTGAATAAAGCATGCCTAAAGGATTGTTATCCCTTGCCAGAATTGACCTCAAAGTCGACTCTCTTACCAGTTATCCTTTTAAGTGTTTCCTTGATGCTTACAAAGGTTATCACCAAATTCTCATGAAAGAAGAAGATGAAGAAAAAACCATGTTTCACACAGACAAGGGTATTTTTTGCTATCAAAAAATGCCTTTTGGTCTAAGAAACGCCGGTGCAACTTACCAACGCTTAATTGACAAAGTATTTGCTAGTTAAATTGGAAAAAAACATGGAAGCTTACGTCGACGATTTAGTGATAAAAAGCAAAACCAAGTATCAAATGCTCGACGACGTTCAAGAGATCTTCCAAAATCTGAGAAAATCAACATGAAGCCCAACCCGGTAAAATGTTCATTCGGATTTGAAGAAGGCAAATTTCTGGGGCATATTGTGGGGAAACAAAGTATAAAAGCCAATCCAAACAAGGTCAGAGCTGTTCTGGAAACCAAATCCCCACAAAGCAAACAAGAAGTTGAGAGTCTAAACGGAAGGCTTGCAGCCTTGAAGCGTTTTACCTCCAAGCTCACTAAGAAGTCTCTCCCCTTTTTCAAGACAACAAAAAAGATTTCAGATGGACGGAAGAGGCAGAAGAAGCTTTTAACCCGATGAAGCAACACTTAGTTTCACTCCCGGCCATAGCAGCCCCAGAAATGGGAGAAATGATCTCTGTGTACCTCTCAGCCGCTGAAGAAGCCATAAGTGCGGTATTAACTATTGAACGAGACAAAATTCAGGTACCCGTTTATTTCTTCAGTAAACATTAAAACTGGCTGAGATCAAATATCCTCCTTTGGAAAAAACTTGCTTTAGCCCTAGTCCAAACGGCTAGAAGGCTTCGAAGGTACTTTCAAGCACACCCAATGCAAGTGGTCACTGACCAACCCATCAAAAGTGTGCTTGAAAGACCAGAAAATTCAGGACGGTTAGCCAAATGGGCTGTGGAACTAGGTGAACATAACATCACCTATGTCCCCAGAAAAGCTATCAAAGCCCAAGTCCTGGCAGACTTTATCGTTGAAATACCAAAGCAAGACACCACTGAAGTTAATGTAACAGCCACTGAACCTTCTGACCCTGAAGCCTACCGACGGGGCCTCCAGCATTGAAGGGTCAGGGGCTGGGCTCATTTTAATCAATCCCGAAGGATTAGAGTTTACATACGCTCTTCGACTTGAATTTCAGACCACTAACAATGAAGCTGAATACGAGGCACTGATTGCTGGTCTAAAGATAGCCAAAGAAATGAAGGTTCAAAGGCTTCAAGTCTTCACAGACTCGTTGCTTGTTTCAAGTCAAGTCAATGATAGTTATGTAGCAAAAGAGCCCAATATGAAGAAGTATCGGGAAAAATCAAAAGAGCATGTACCATCAAGCAAGTCCCCAGATCCCAAAACAAGAGAGCCGACACTTTGAGCAAACTTGCATCTCTTACGTTTGCTCACCTTTCCAAGAAAGTGTTGGTTGAAGTGTTGAAAACCCCCTCCATCCATGAATTGGAAGTTCAGAATGTAATCACTTAAGAGGGCCCTAATTGGATGACTCCTATCGAATTTTTTCTCAAAATGGTGAATTACCCATTGATCTGATAGAAGCTGAAAGGGTTCGAATAAAATCTAGACAGTACGTGTTGTAAGGGGAAACTCTTTTCAAGAAAGGATACCTTGCACCGTTGTTGAGATGTGTTGGTCTGATCAAAGCCAATATCTAGTCAAAGAGGTTCACGAGGGAATATGTGGAGCTCATTTTGGACCAAGATCAGTGGTTGCTAAATTGATGAATCTTGGGTATTTTTGGCCTTCTATGCATCGAGATGCCACCGAGAAACTAAGAAAGTGTGAAGCTTGTCAAATACATGCACCGGTTCCCAAGAGCCCCAAACACGATCTCGTTCCCATCACTTCAGCCTAGCCATTTCACAAATGGGGAATGGACATCGTGGACCATTCCCACAGGACAAGGGTGGAGTGAAGTTTTTATTAGTAGTCGTGGACTACTTCACCAAGCGGCCCGAAGTTAAACCACTTGAAAAGATAACAGGAAAACAAGTCATCGACTTTGTTTGGGAAAGCATCATATGTCGCTTTGGGTTGCCAGGAGTTCTTGTTACGGATAACAGGAAACAATTTGCTGAAAAGCCTTTTAGCACTTGGTGCAAAGAATTTAGAATAACTCAAGCGTTCAGCATCCCCAATCCAATGGCCAAGTGGAAAGAACAAATCGAAGCATAGTAGAGAGTATCAAAACCCGTCTGGGAAGACATGAAAACCATTGGCTTGATGAACTCCCAAACGTTCTATGGGCAATAAGAACAACGGAAAAAACAAGCCACAAAAGAACACCTTACAGTTTGGTGTTTGGATCGGAAGCTGTAATTCCAGCGGAGGTTAGAGTTGTGACTCAAAGAACACTCAACACGGATCTCGAATCAAACAGCAATGAGACCATGTTGAACTTGCAACTCCTCGAAGAAATTCACGATCAAGTTGCCATACAAGAAGCCAATTACAAGCAATAAATGGAAGCCTACTACAATGCAAGGATGAAACACGAACGTTTCAGGCCAGGTGATCTTGTACTCCAGAACAACGAGGCCAGCAAGAAAGAAAACCAAGGAAAACTCGACCCAAAATGGGAGGGGCCATACACGATCCTCGAAGCCCACAAAGGGGGATCCTACAAACTGGCCAACCCAGAAGGCATAAAGCTTCCCAGACATTGGAACGGCAAAACCCTTAAAAGGTTCCATGCCTAGTTGAAAATGTAGAATGTATCTCAAGAGTTGTTAGATTTCCCTTTTGTAAACACAAAACCTCTTGAATGAATTATGAAGCTTTTATCATAACTTGTCTTAACTATCCTATGATCAGGTTGAGAACCTTGCAAAAAACTCCATGGCAAGGGCCATGTAAGGGGACGAGCTCCCAGGCCACATCACTCAATAGGTTCAAGGGTTAAATGAACCTATATAAGGGGTGAGTTCCTAAATCAATACAACTCCATGAGACTTAGAAATTTTTCAACAAACTTGTCTCATAGACGGGTTTGAGCAGCCTACATCAATCGTTCCTTAAACTTTAAAAAGTTTACGAAATACACACACACACTAAGTAGTGATATAAAGGATAGACACCAAGTGCCCTTTACCTAATGAAGCCTTGAAGCTAAAGTGACTGCAGCACTAAAACTTCTTAAGGAAATTAGATAAATGGACGCAGCAAACAAACAAGACAATCATCATCAATACACAAACGAAATTATCAACATAAAATATTCATAAAGGCCATAAGGGCCATAATAACTACCATTGTTTCAATAGCCATCAAGGCTAACCAACATAAGAAACCTTAAGGGTTTCAAAACCTAGAAATTGTTCATATAAGCCACAAAGGCTAACCACAACCACCAACAGAAACCTTAAGGGTTTATGCTTAACCTACATTGTTCAAAAGACATAACATAACAATGTTTAACAAAATGCTAAGAAAGCTACGAATGAGTTTTTAAAAACCTTCATTTTGCATCACTAGCCACAGGCTTTGGTGCAACAGCTTCTCCACCTTTAGTTTTCTTGACCTTCCTTTTCTTCTTACCCTCATTAGCAGCCTCAGAAGCTTCGGGGGTTGGATCCCTCAAGTCTTCACCCTCACCAATAGACAGGGTTTCCTCGCTATCACCAGAACGAGAACGTTTCTTGGAAAGAGATTCAAGCACTTCAGAGCATACTGCTTCATTAAGCCCGTTAGGCTTCAATCCCTGCAACACAGAAAGAGGCTTACCATAACAAGAAGACACCACACCAACATAAGGATAGGTCAACTGCTCCATGCTATGAACAGACTCCTCAAAAATTTGTGAAGCTTCAGGACGAAACATAGGAGACTGATCAAAAGTTTGACCGGACTCGTGAAGCTTATAACCAGCAACCAAACCCAAATGCTTCCCATAGTTCAACAATTTTGAATAAACACTACCAAGGGCTGAATTAAACTCGGTCGAGTGAAGGAGGTAAGTATCCACCTGCTGAAATCCATGTTCAATAAGCCATTGGTTGTCACTAGTAGCTTGAACCATCGAGGCTTTCAAACTCACCTTCTCTTCAACAATAGCCTTCTTCTAAACATCCAAGGCTTCCCTATCCGCCCTCAATTAAAGCTTATCTGCCTCCATCCTCTTCTTCAAATCCCCAACCTCAATCTCATGTATGCGGGTCAACTCACCAACCTTTTTCACCCAAGCTTCTTCCTTCTTGGCAACCCCGTCAATATCCTTCTTCATGGTTGCCATTCAAGCTTTCATTTTCTCCTTCTTCTTTGAAAACTCATCATACTCCTGCATGCCCTTGCGAAACCGATTAACACCCTCAGCTAATAGGGCAGAAAGGTTACAAGAACTCAAGATCAACCTAGAAAGCATTGTATCACCCTCCATTTCAGAAATCGCTCCACGAACCGCATGAGGGGCAAAATTGGCAAGTACATCAGCACAAACGTTAGCATCTTTAAAGCTATCTCCAATTTTAACCTCCCAGTTAGGGACATAAACCTCATCCGCAGTTGGTCCCTTCAAGCTTCCAACACTCCTACCAGAAGATTCCGGAGTAGAAGACCCCACAAATTTCTTAGCACATGACTTTTTCTTTTTCCCAACAACAACCAACTTTGTCTCCTCCTGGGCAGTTTCTTGCTCACTAGAAACTTCAACATCGTCAATAACATCCACCGCTTCTGAACCAGAAGGTTGTTCAGCACCCTTTAACATACGCCATGTAGAAAGACGAACAGATGTCTTAGAACCAGCAGTCTTGGTAAAGCCTTTAACGGTTGGAACATTCACTTACACAGAACCTTCAAAACGATGCTCAGAACCTTTCACAACAGCATTCTTATTGGGAGTAGCTTCAACATCCCGAAACACAACGTCTGAAGTGTCATAACTCTTGATGAAATCCAGCGCAGACATAACTGCAAGAACGAAAGCAAATTATAAGAAAAAAAAGAACATAAAACAAAACACTAAAACACAAAAATCATACCCTGATCATTTCTCATAAGAACAGGATCACGATCAGACCTATCCCACAATTTGCTAAGACCTAGCAACACCAAGAGATGTTCTGGAAAGGGACGAGCCTGGAAGGGCATGTCCTAATGGCTTTCAGAAAAACGTTATTTAACTCACTATCAGACGGCTCCGGTTCATTCAAAACAGCATGAGGATCCCTCTAAACGAGTTTAAAAGGAACAATCAAATCCGAAACCCAAAAAAAATCGGTCCTTCCGGGAACTAAGGGTTGTAATTGTCGAAGAAATCAAACAAACAACGGATTTAGTTGTCTCAAACGTGAACCAATCACCATTCTTCGCTAAACGAAAGAAGCGATGAAAAGACAATAGCGAAGGGTCATATCCTAATGCTCGGCACAAACCTTCAAAATGCAAAACCCTAGATAAACCCTGTGGATGCATCTGACCAAAAGATACACGGTAATACTCTAAAACGTTTAAAACAAAGGTCGAAAATGGATGACGGAGGTTAGAAAATTCAAAATGACGACAGTAAAGAGCAATCAAACCGGCCAGACACTGATCGATTGACACATCCATTGCCGGAGTAGTTGGTTTAAACTCTAACCCTATACCCCATTCAAGACAAAATGACTCGACTTCATCTTAGGTCAAACGTGAAAAACTCACGGCCAAGTCCTTACGAGCACCCATCGGAAATAATCGAAAGAAAGAAGAAAACAGAGAAACAACACTAACCTGGTAAGAGGAAGGAAGTATATGGAAAGGAACTTGAAAGGAAATGAAGAAGTTTGGTGTATATCTTTAGATAAAAATGAAAAATAAAAAGAGTAATAGGTGTTATAATTACATAGCAGTTAATTAGGGAACTGCCCTTTGCAAAAACCGCCGCTAAGTCACATCAATTGTCTTTTCAATTTTCAAATTTCAAAAATCTCAACTGCTCCGAACCTTTCAAGCCTTCAAGCCTTGAAACCTTTAAGCAACAAAAATAATGTGTAAAAGTCAGAAGTATTTGAGCTTACTTCCCAAAAACCTCTGACTTGCGGGGCTGATGACGGGGGTAGCTCAAGCCTCAATAAAATGGATTTTACACATTAACGCTTGAAAGGTTAAAGGGCTAAAGGGTTCATAACCCGCGAACACAGGTGAACAACAAAGCATGTGAACAGTAAACAGTCAACTCACCTGACTACTTGACCAACTCCCTTACAGCCGAAAAAGGAGACATGCGCACAGAGAACATGCTTTTACCCGTAGGTCACAAGCCTTCAACCCTTAAACGGTTAATTCCCCCGCTGTAGCCTCAGATCACAGGTTACGAGCTCCCTCTTATGGAATATATCTCACCTATAAGAACCAGCTCTGATCACTTGCATAGGACATTCCAGATCAGTTGAGTGTGCTCATACTCTCTTACCTTCTCCCTTCTCTTGAGAACAAGTTACATTCTTCACTGCAAACAGCATTGCTTCGCTTATAACTACATTCCGGTTCGAATTTTCTTCGAGCTAGAATCAAGAGCGATCAATAACCAAGTGATCCACCCCACGTGCTACAAACTTGGGAGGACCCCACGACCTGCGTTAGGCTAACTAAAACCCTTGAAGCCTTTTAGCCTAACCAGATAGTCCACTACCCTTAGTCTCATATCTGTTGTAACAACAACTACTCATAGCTTAAAATCTTGAATGTGTTCTTAAAGATGATAGAACTTGACTTACAAATGTTGCATTTCATTTGAACAAATAAGGCTTCAATATGTAATTTATTACGATTATTGATTCATATATATCCAAGATGGGGCTTTTCATTACCAACCATTGAATCTATGGCTAAATCCTTAAGTGCTCATAAAAAGATTTTAGGATTTCACCTGCTAGAGATGTAAATGGTAATGTTTATTTTAATGTTTTATAAAGTGATGTATCATGGTTTTTTCAAGTCTTAGGTTGGATGTGTGTGGTGATGGTAGGTGGAAATGACGATTGCAAGCCACATGAATGGAATAAATTATGTCTAAAGGATTTCTAGGATTACTAAGCTTCAAAAGTTGTTTTCAATGTGCTTAGAAAAAAAAAGGTTTGTTATTTTTTTTTGTGTGTATGTGTTTAGGATCAGTTATCTTTATTATCTGGTAAACTGCATTTTTGGAAGGGTTTCATGAGGAGACGAGGGTGCCTACAAAGGTGAAAAAGAAGGCAGATTAATATAGGGATAACGAGGAGAAGAACCTGTTATTTGTGAACGAAGAAGGATATCAGGTTGACATTGGCAAACTGATGCACTTCAGGCTGGTTATAATTCGTACCCAAACCCCTGTGACCTCTTCAGAAGATTGATGGTACCTACAATTTTGTTAGATTAGAGCTGGTCATTTACTTATGAATTGGTTATTCTGGTTGAATAGGTAAAATAAAAGGGAAATGAGATGTTTTGTCTAGAGTAAAAACAAAATGGAGTCAAAATACTAATATTAGACAAAGACTGCATGTTTAATTCACGTATGTCTCTTTTGTTTATTTAAACTTTTGGTTTGTGTAGGATAAATCCCTCAAGGGGGATTAACACCTATGGGCAGCAACAACAATCCTACTTTGGTCAATCTACTTATGGTCAAAATGAAAGATTTGTAGCTTAAGCCTTACTTTTAGAGTAAATTACAAGTTTTAATCTTTATGTTTACACCAAATTGCAGTCGCTATCCTTTAGCGCAAAAGTTTACAAGTTTTGTGCTTTGTGTTTCAAAATCTTGCACGTTTTAACCTTTAGGCAAAACCTAGTTAGATTTTTTAGTTAATTATGATCATGCGCTTTGCACATGAGGGTATTCTTGTCATTTTACCTCCCTAAGGACTGTTGAGTAAATAACTTCAAATTAAAGGGACTAGTTGTGTAAGGAATAAAATAAATTATAAATATTAAAACCCTAAATACCCTTATCTATGACTCTCTCTCTCTCTCTCACACACACACACACATTCAACTCTCCCTCTTCACCCACTACCACCACCAACACCCACCGTCGCAAAACCTAGTTAGTTAATTATGATCATGTGCTTTGCACATGAGGGTATTCTTGTCATTTTACCTCCCTAAGCACTGTTGAGTAAATAACTTCAAATTCAAGGGACTAGTTGTGTAAGGAATAAAAATAAATTATAAATATTAAAACCCTAAATTCCCTTATCTATGACTCTCTCTCTCTCTCTCTCACACACACATTCAACTCTCCCTCTTCTTTCTCTTCACCCACTACCAACACCAACACCCACCGTCGCAACCTCCCACTACTACCCTTCAGTCGCCACCACAACCTCCCACCACCAACCGTTAGCCGCCACATCCCATCTCCCACCACCACCACCAACACCCAACCACCACCACCTCCATTGCTCATATTGAACCACAACCACTACCA
This sequence comes from Scalesia atractyloides, assembly GCA_947069175.1. NCBI lineage: Eukaryota > Viridiplantae > Streptophyta > Magnoliopsida > Asterales > Asteraceae > Scalesia > Scalesia atractyloides. The sequence continues at coordinate 18,106,585 of CAMTDV010000006.1, forward strand.
CGTTTTTGTACACATGTATTCAAGATATTTGAACGAATTAATTAACATTTGAATTACAAAAACTCAAAAAGCCCCAATGATAAACAGATAGCTCTGTCTTCTGAGCCCACATGTTATTGCTAATGGCTGTGTGTCAGCGGAGATAACGGCGGCCGTGGCGGCAGCTACACCTGAGCATTCTGTTTGGTCTCTAGTGAAGTGGTGGCGGTGGTGGTGGTGGTTCAGATATGAGCAATTGAGGTGGTTGAAGGTTGGTGGTGGGAGGTTGTGGCGGCGGCTGAAGGGTAGTGGTGGGAGATTGCGGCGATGGCTGTTGGTGGTAGGAGGTGGAAGGTGGTGGTAGTGGGTGAAGAGAAAGAAGAGGGAGAGTTGAGTGTGAGAGAGAGAGAGTTAGAGAGAGAGAGATAGGCAGAGATAAAGAGAATTCAGGGTTTTAATATTTATAATTTATTTTTTATTTCTTACACAATTAGTCCCTTGAATCTTAACTTATTTACTCAACAGTCCCTAGGGAGGTAAAATGACAAGAATGCCCTCATGTGCAATCCACATGACCAGATTTAACTATAAAATCTAACTGGGTTTGGCCTAAAGAACATAACGTGTAAGATTTTGGAAGGTTAAGGACACCACCTGTAAACTTTTGGAAAAAATAAAAGCATCTGCAATTTGGTGTAAACATAAAGGACAAAATTTGTAATTTACTCCTTACTTTTATGTATAACTATTTTTTTTACAGTTTGTACCGAATATTGATGTGGTTATCCCAATTAGATATTTAGTTGGATAGACAATGATAATGATAAATATACACCACCACTATTTAAGATTTGTTATAGACTTTTGGCCTCAACCACCATTACAACCGGTTGAGGAATTGTTGGATGTTACGATTAATTAAGTTAATAGTTTGCTATAATGATTGTCATTTCACGTGTGTCTTTTTCATGTTATGTCCGAATATTGATTGTTTGTGTGATGCAAATTTTTATACTTAAAACTTGTTGCTAACATGTTTTTGTTACTATAGTTTGTTTAACTCATAACTTAATCATAACAAAAACTTTATGGTTATTAGAATTCCGTAAACAATCAGTACAATTGTTCTTTTACAATGAGAAGCCACTCCGAATTAAAGAATAAGAAGATGTTAAAACATGATAATAACCATAACACAGGAATCAATTGTAGGTATAGTATCATCTACATTTACACATAGTCTATTAAATCAATAGATTTATGATAATATTTCTTTTATACAACACTTGTAACACATGAAAACTTAAACTAGTCTACGTTAAAAAAAACAAAGTTAATTTTTTGTTCTTTTCTTTTATACATACAAGTTCCACATGTATATGTAAACAACATCAAATAAAAAAAATACTTCGTTCCAGAAGCTTCTATGGCAAGGGGAGGCCAACCCCTCTTTTGTGTGTAACTTTGAAATATCGCTCATGGCCATATCTCATCTTCATCCTCTTCTCTAAAAAATCATATTTCTTTAGATTTATCTCTAAATATTGTTTAACCTCTTACATTGAAGGACCGATCCTCGATACTTAGGAACCTAAATTTGATATCTAACGTCCATAATAGCAGAAATATTACGTCGTATTACCAATAGACAAGAATTAATCAGTTAATCGTCAGTTTCATTGATTAAACGTTCAGATTACAGACTGACAGAGCTTCGCCTCTACAATGCCAAAGTTACCAAAGTTTTTAAATGAGACACACAAGCTAGGTATTTATAGCACAACAAGTTCGGCCATGGAGGATGCAAGTTCGCCCGAACTTGCCTATGCAAGTTCGGCCGAACATGCCTTCACATGTTATCTCATGAGCGAACTTGGCTATAATACTTCATAAATACTTCATAACCTAGCCTATTCAGCTCTATACAATACAGACTCGATATAAGACTAAGACATAGACATTCTGCACCAACAGACTCCCCCCTGGATATCGTTTTCGTCTTTTATCAGTCTTCAAAACTCTGTCTTCATATAAACATTAACGTACCCGACCAAAGAAGTTCTTGTAGGGCTTCTTTCGTCTCCCTTGTTTCGTCCGGCGTTTGATCAGTTGGCGGTGGTCTTTTAAAGTTAGCCATCTTGAGCAAACTTTCTCTTACCGCTTTTTCCATCTTTTCTTTAATCGCCTCAATCCTTGTCTCTTCCTTCAAGAATTCAACTTTTTCCAGATCCCTCCACTTTGTCCGCCACATCTTTCCTGAATTCACATTACGTGCATAGCAAACATTGACAACTTTCTGATACTGCATCGCTTGTACCTTTTCTCTTTCTTCAAAAACAATCTTGCTGTAGAAAAGGCATTTTATATCTTCTCTCGAGCAGTTTACCAACCACATAGGATTGAAAATCCTTATCGTCCTTCACAATCCTCTCATACCCGGATAACCCATCACTTCAACTCGTTCCTTAGCAATATCTAAGTGATCTTCAAACTTTAAAACAATCACTGCTTCACACGTAGCGGAATCAATCTGCCACCACTTGAATAAAGGATAAAAGTTCTGTTCAATCGGCATAAGCGGCATATTCCTCATGGCTCTAGGACGTTTCATAATCAACGTTATGTCCTTTTCTCCTATAACCTTGTTAATCTTTATTCTTCGCCTCGGAATAAACGGCTTCCAATGATTCAACCTTTTTCAGCTTCATACTTTATCATTTTCCATAACAATTGATCAACCGTCTTCATCTGATAAGTGACATTCATTGTTTGCACTAGCTCTTCCATATCCCAATACGGCAAAGTCTTTAAATCAGCAAGATATTTGAAGTATTGTACTCCAAACTCCCTTTTGATTGCATACACGTTGAGCTCCTTAAACCATCCCCAACTCAAAATATCTCCCAAAGAAACATTTTTATCTCTGGTGAAGAATGCTAGTGGACGTCGAAACTTACGTTCACGAGGCATCTCCTTGAACCAGGTCTTTCTCGCTTCAGCTATCTCCTCTTTGATCATTGGCCTAGGAATTTTTCCTTCACGTAGCTCTTCAGCAATGCTATCTTTTAACATGTCTTCATTTAGCTGTTTATACATTTCTTCAAATGTAGGAAAGCTTTCTGAATCTTGACCAACATATTTATCTTTCTTTTCTGTTTCATCATCTGAGGACCAGTCTTCAACACTCACACAGTTGTATTTTCAGCTTCAAATCTTCTTTCATACTGATACTCTTTTGGCTCAAATGTATCGACATTCATTATCTCCTCAAAATCAAATTCCAAGTTTTCAACTTCAGCTTCAACTAGCTTCGCCAGATCTTCTTTCAAATTATTATGTACAAACTCACCTTCTTCAACATTATGCTCCAACATCAATATCAAAGGTTTCGTAGGTACTGCAGTCATAGACTTCACAAACCGATCAACATCTAACATATCAATGTCATCTGAAGGCCCTTTTTGCCCTGACTCCCCCTGGCTCTTATCTTCCATTTGATTCGATTCATCGTTCATCAGATCAAAGAAATCAAATTCATCAGAGACTTTAGCTTCATTGATCTTTAAGCCAGTACCACCCTGATCAAAATCATCATCACCCTGATCAAAATCGTCATCATCCTCCCCTACATTCCAATCTTCATATCCTTCCTCTTCTCATCCTCATTCTTTTCCTCTTTCTCGGCTTCATCATCGTATTTTTCTTTAGTCACGACAATATGATCCGAAGGCTTGACAGATTCGTCAACCTTTTGTATATTAGACTCAGAAGCTTTTGAAACATCTTCAGCAGACTTCTCGGAAACATCAGAAGATTTCTCTGTAGTAGATTTAGGGGCTTCTCCCTCTACCTGCTTCCCTTTACCACCCTCAGCCAATTCTTTTTCAGCATGCTCCTTGGCTTCTTGACGATCCAGATGATCGTATTCGGCGATAAAATCAATATTCAGATTATTGGATAACACCTTTTGTAATCTGATGAATCTTCGATCATTCAGAGCTTGAATTTTCTTCAATTCTCCAATCTATGTTTGTAATTTTTCGTTGGCGTCCTGCAGACTCTCTATCAACGCTTTGTAATATTCACGTTCATTTTCGAGCACCTTCACTCTATCATCTAGAATTTCCTTTTCGACTTCGCTTTTATTTACCTTGTTTTCGAGCTCAGCCTTTTCTAACTCAATCTTCGCAACTTTATCTTCCAAAACCTTCACACGCTTCTCTAACATCTCAACATTCGTTTCAGGGAAAAATTCATGCAAGTCTTCAAGACTTATAGGACCATGTGGCATATCACCAAACATACTTCCCCTCGGCGTCTATGGTGTTGAGTCTTTTGGTGTTGCAGTTTTTGGTGTAGACTTCTTTGGAGTAGAGCTTTCAGGAATAGAAGTCTTTTGAGCACTCGGCGATTCAACAATCGGAATTTCAACAAACTCAGACACAGGAGGTTCTTGTGTAACTCCTTGCCTTTCTGTTTCAGCATAAATGATAACAGGAGGTTCTTGTGTAGGAGGTTCTTGTGTTGCTCCTTTCTCCTGAGCACTAGAAGGTTCTTGTGTGGCTTCTGTGCTTTGTATCTTGCTCTTGTATCTTTTGCTTACAGCTTTCTGAACTTTCTTGGCCTTTCGTTTTTCTTTCGTGTGAGGTGACCCTGTAGTTTTCTTAGAAATTTCGATTGCAGGAGACTTTGTTCTTTTAGTCTTTTTCTTTGGCCTCTCCTGATCAGAATCTATTTCTGCATTCGGATCAAAATCTGCATCCAATCTCTTTTCTTTTTCTGCTCTTATTTCAGCCTTGTCTTTTCAGGCTCTTTATCAGATTCTTCATTTTCAGACGTAGCAGAAATTACTTCTTCTTGAGTCGACTTCATTGTTTCTTGACTCTCATTAACGACTGCAGCGCTAGATCCAGCCACTGCCTCAACATTCTCAGTCTCCTCCTCATCAACAAGCAAAGTCTCAACTTTCTTTGACCCTCGCTTCTTCTTTGATGTATCAGCTTCATCTTTAAAAAACCATTCACTTCTTGCCTTCGGTTTAAACTCTTTAAACCATTCTCGTTCACCTTTAAGCTCATTCTCATCGTCGCTACCTTCCTTTCTCCATTTATTTCCAGGTGCGATACATAATCTGAATCTTTAATTGCTCCGAAAACTGGTTTTGTGATAGGAGCTGAAGCTTGTTTCTGAAACTTGATAAGCTTCTTCACTGTGGTTTCGTCGAGATGAACCAAATAAAGAACATCACTCGAGCAATGTTGGGATACTTCTCATCGATCATCATCTGAATAAATCTTGGATATAAACACAGTCTTGAATCCTCCATATTCTTTGACATATGAACGAACACCATCTTAGAAATGTTAAACGGCTTCTTCAAAATAAGTGCCGTTGCCATGCTAGCCAAATAATCTTGAACATTATCTAACCCGGCTTTGCGATGGCTGAACGTGTGAATTAGAGCATGCATCAAAAGTTTATAGGTGTTTAGCACTTCCCCTTTCTTCAGTGTTGGTTTATTCACACTCCCTTTATATCCCATGCGGAAGAAACATCCGCGAACCATCTTCTCATCTAGATGAATAGCGATTCTTCTTCTTTATCTTTAAGCTCTAAAATTCTTCGATTATCGCCTTCAGTAACTGTAATCGGCTTTATCTCTTCACCAACCTTTACTGTAGAAGAGATTGTCTTCTCATCAGCACTTAGATTCGCGTTCATCCAGAAGTGAATAACACGAGATCGATAAGAAACAGTGCGCTCAGTAATAGCTCGACGGATATGACTATCTTCAAAAAACTTCAAAATGCTGTCATATTCCTTCAGCGACGGACAAATAGACTTGTCAAGCGTGATACATGTGTTATGAGTTTTAGAAAACTTAACTGAGACAACATGCGCTGGAATCTGTGCATGAAAAACGACATAAAACAATTAGTACGCTTTTCGAGAAAAAATCACAAAAAAAAATTCCAACATTTTCTAACACTTTAATCAAGTTCGGGCGAACTTGATTAGTGTTAAACACAATGATTTAAACAAGTTCGCCCGAACATGTAACATACATGTTCAATTTTCCTAATGCAAGTTCGGGCGAACTTACAAGTTTTATTAATCAATTTTTTTCTAATTTTGGTCGAACATGTATGAGACACATGTTTCATGTTAAAGAACAAGTTCGGTCGAACTTACAATACAAACAAATCATTTTGTTAACATAAGTTCGGTCGAACATGTATGATCGAAAATATTTCAATACTCAAGTTCGGTCGAACATGTTCCTTATTTGTTCAGGTGTGTTTTGGACAAGTCTGGTCGAACTTGACAACAAGTTCGGCCGAACTTGTCGTCTTCGTCATTCAGACCAAACAAGTTTAGGCATGCAAACATGATATTCAGTTCAATAAAAAACGATTTCACGATCGATTTTAAGTGTAGATCAAAGATCTACGTTCAATTTTGTCCAATACCACCTAAAACTATCAGATTTTAAGTTTTTAGATTTGGTTTTGTTTGTTAACAGTTCAAACATGGTTTATTATCAATTAATTACCTCTGCCATAGTAGTTGGTGTGCTAATCACCAAAAACTATCTTCAAATTGACAGTATAACGGCTTAAAAATGACAATTTCTCACAAAATCTCTCAAAAGCTCAAGTTCGCTCAAAATCTTCTGATATCAAGTAAATGAGTTCGGGCGAACTTGAATGGTATTTATACCATGTCAAGTTCGGGCGAACTTGTTAAGCCCATCCTTAGGCCCAGAGAAGTTCGGGCGAACTTATCGTAAAACTAACACTCAGCCATCTGCAAGTTCGGTCGAACTTGCTGATTATTAAGCTCGAATTGTTTAGCAAGTTCGGCCAAACTTGCCAAACCTCAACAATTTTAAACTTTTTCAAATTTTCCATTTTTAACCCTGAACTTTCCAACTTTTTACCAGTTATGAAAATCCACTCAGTTGACCAAGTCCAAGCTAATGACCTTTGTTAACCGATTTGTCTGCCGAGTCCAAGTTAATGACCCCGGTTTAACCCGTTACGAACAAACTGTTGATATTTTCAAAATCAAAGTTTCAAATTAATGAACTTTTCATCGTTTTAACTTTTCAGATTTTAACAGATTAGCTCCCAGCCCATTGTCAAAGAGATTCCCACCAGTTCTAGCATCTTACCAGACTTCGAAGATCCGTTCTCCAACATTGGTTTGCTGAAAACAATGTAGAAATAAAATCTTTTTGTATTTTTGTAAGTATATGCTAAAACTCACTGAAAATCTTTTTGATTTTTAATCTGAAAAGCTGAAATATAATGAAATAAGCAATGTAAACTATATACAAACATATTTACAGACATATTTTTGTGAATTCGTGTCTAAGGATCATATCAGTTGATTGAGACATATCACCAGTACCGTTGACCTTTATATGACTTTAAGTTTTAAACTTGTTTACCTAGATTGTCGATATGTTTGTCCACTTAAACTTTACCACATTTCTCAACTGTTTCAAGATATGTTAAAATAAAATTCATGAAACTTGACTTATCTATGGTTCCCACTTCTTGAATATACTCCCGTATCCAGATTCCCTAGATTTCATCTTACAGGTGAATATAGCGTAATTGATATCTGTATCTGGGTTGTGCGAGACCTTGAGAGCTCACGTTAGTACTACCGTACAGACAAAGAGATGAAGGCTCGTCTTTAAGGTGTGTTCCACTTAAGGAATCTTTTCAGCATTGCATATGATTATATCTTTCGATACTTTTCAATATTGCATGCAATTAGGGGGTATAAAGCGAAAGTATTATAGAAGTTGTAGGCTATTGCTTCCGCAAAATCAGAAAAACTTGTATAATACCCCAGATATCAACTATCTATAAAGACCTCGTATCTCAGAATCAGGCAATCTTTCAAATGAAATTTCGGAGTACTAAGTCCATATATCCAAGATGTGTTAATCCACAAGATTAAGCAGTTGTAAAATTTAGTTTATATCTCGAAAACAGTTTACTGAACGTGTTAAGCCTATCAACGCATCCGCAGTAATACTCGTTTATTACTTTTTAAAACTTTACATTTCTTTAGCATACTGTGATAGTCCACTGATGTATTATCATTTCCCTTTATGACACTGAATTCTTTTTATCTTTTTCAATGTTGTTGAACATTTTGATTTTTATATGTTTTTGGATTTTAAAATTTTTCGAATGTTTTTGTATTTTCTTTTACATTTCTCCCCCTAAAATCAAAAATATATTTTTGGATTTTAGTTTTTAACAAAAATTCTAAGCTAGAAAGGTATTTGCAAACCAATGTGGATCACGCGAACTCCTCATCCGATCCGTATTCAACCTCAGCGCCCGCACGTGTCAGCAAATTTTCATACTGTTAATTCTCAACAAGTATTTAAACCGTGATAATGAAAATGGTTTGGTATAAAAATCAGCCTTTTGTTCGTCGGTGTGGATTTTTTCTATTCGTACCAATTTCTTTTCGTAGCAACCACGAATGAAATGATAACGAATTTTAATGTGTTTTGTGCGTGAGTGATGAACCGGATTTTTAGTTATATCGATGGTTGCCTTGTTATCAACACACAGCGGAGTGTCTAGAAATTGCAGACCAAAGTCTCTCATCTGTTATTGAATCCACAGAATCTGTGAACAACAACTGGAGGCCGAGATATACTCACCTTCACAGGTAGAGAGAGCAACAGTAGTGTGTTTCTTACACTGCCAGGTTACCATTTTTGTAACATCCGTCGAAAAACGGGTTTTCAAAACCCGCTTCGTTTATTAATCGAATAGTCAGTTTCAAATTTTCGTTGCTTATTTAATGCTCATTTTAATTTTAAACAATACATAAGTAATAAACATTTTGGAATATGGAAACAAAAATTGTTAAAAAGTAAAAATAAAGTAAATAAAAATGAAAATAGGCTGCCGGGTTTCGAACCCGGGTTAGCCGGAAGACACAACCATCACACAACATAACCACTCCGCCACTTAGTTCTTTTGTGTAAACAAGGAAACAAATAAAACTTAACTCTACCCGTGAACTTATCTGTTTGCGCCAAAAACTGAAACTGCTCATCGGCTTTCAACTGTCCAGACTTTTGAGTGATCGATATTACTGATTACAACCGATAGATCAATTGCTGCCCACGTTCTTAATCAATTCAGTCATCAATTGTCTCGATTCATATGATTTTGGGAGTTGAAAACCGAAATCAATTACTTCCTGATTTACTCTAACAATATCATCGTCCCATAATTCGGAAACACTCACAGAACCTCCAATTTCACTTTCGCTCTAATTTCTGTTCATCGAAAACGTTTTCTGATATCGCCGGACTTTAGCCGGAAAACCGTGACATTCATCGAATCGGTAAATTTCTCAATTCTTTCATCTTCTATCCATTGTTAGACTTATACTAACTTAAATCCTTCAACCAGAATCGGTCCCAGACGACGTTACCGGATATTCAGCACTCGCCGGAAAATTTCTGAAAATTCCGAAATCACGTTGTGAATCGGTACGAACATCTAAACTCTTTGATAATTCTTGTCTAGTCATTTAATTTCACAATTAGTTAATCAAAACTGTTAATTGGTCCGCTCAGACGGAATTCATAAAACAGAGCCGACGACCTTTGCCGGAGTTCTGAGAAAAATCATATTTCCGGTACATTCATTTCCAAAACTTTCTCTATCCATTACATTTTAATCATTTATATGTTCGTTAATCGAATTAATCAAGAACTGTCGAATATCGTTCTCTGTGTCTTTGAACGAAGAAGATGAAGTCGAACAATAAGTATAAGTTTAATTAAAACAAGATATAAAACCGGGTTAGACACACAGTCCAGCGGTGGACTGTGTGCAAACACATAGCGCACGTCACGAGTTCGAATCTTGCAACACACCGGCTTTCCGAATTAAAACCAATTTTTTTATTACTGAATTAGAGTAGGACCCAGGATGTTCTTAAGATTAATTTAAATTGTTAGTTTAACAGATAAGTCACACAGCCCAACTGGTTGGGCTGTGTGCTTACAAACCAAGGGACCCGAGTTCGATTCGGTTTCCCTGCAACCGGTTCAATCATTTAAATTCTTTTAGTATAAACCGAATAAATTAAAACATTTAATTAGTATATATATATAATTAAAACTTAGAATATTTCGGGTTAGACACGTAGCTCAGTTGGTAGAGCTGCGTGCACGCGTACGAGAGGTCACAAGTTCGAACCTCACTCAGCGCAAACAAACACAAGTCCGAACCGGTCAACAGTCAAAGTCAACGGTCAACCCAAAAAGTCAACATTTTTTTATATTTTTATTTATTTATTTAATTTAAAAATCAATTAAAAATACTTAAAAATAATATTTTTAAAGTTAGAAAATGACCTTAAACTCACAAAAATAAATCTAAAAATCCTATTAAAAATTGTTAATAAAATCCACTTATTTACCGTACCTTTTCGTTATTATTTAGGCTAGTTATTCCTCATCGATCAACTCTCTAAACTCGTGCGCATTCAACATCATCAAACGAACGCACCCAATGTGAGTGAATCTCTACAAATTCCCCGTTTAATCACTTTTTGGGGTGTATCATGTGTCTTATTATTTATTACATTTAAACACTTGTGCATCCATCATATCCATGATCAAATGTGTATTCAATATGTATCAACTGTTTGTATGGTTAACGTTTAGATTAAATTTATCATTTTCAGTACATACATCATCATAGGCCGTCTGTTCCCCATTACCTATGAGCGGAATGTGGCGTTGCCAACATACGATCGGCTCCGTTTGATTGAGCCTTGATCGCACATACATCATCATAGGCCGTCCGTTCCCCATTACCTATGAGCGGAACGTGACGTTGCCAACATATACATTATCATTCATGTCATATACTCATGCAAGGTGGTTTGTTATTGTTTGTTATAGTATGTTTATTTACGTTTGCTCACATATGATTATTGCACAATTTTTCCATATTAAATACAACAAGAAATCAATAATAAATGTTTTCTAACAAGGTTCACTCGCCAACTTTTGTTGACCTAAAAACCCCCATTTTTACACATGATACAGGTGATCCAGTTGCAGCAAGAAACATATAAGACGGCTTAGAAGAATAAATCGGTTTAGGCTTTGGATTGCTTATTTAGTTACTTTTTCCTTGTAATTGTATGAACTTGTTTGGAATATTGAAGTTGAAATTTTGAATTTAATAAATATGAAACATATTAGTAAACATCATGAGCTTTGGTGATAACCCAATTATGCCCCGACTCTTATTTCCGCTGCGGGTCGGGGTGTGACAGATTGGTATCAGAGCCATGACTATAGGGATATAGGATAGGTTATTAGACCCTTAGAGCCTATACTATAGTTGAATAGAATTATTTAAATTGTTTATGTGTTACATACAAAATTCATGATGTTTATATGCTTCATGTTTATTGTTACATTCAATGTTATGCAAGCATGTTCATAAGTACATATTACTATACAATGCTCATCATGAATCATATCCTCATAACATATCATATCCATGAGAGCACACACCACACAATTTCCATGATTTTTACAACGATTTTTGTATTTTTTTCAATCACATCAAAGTGAGTTCTCATGACGGACATGTAGTAACTGGAAGGGTACAATTACCGGTAGTCGGAACGTCCTGTCTAGGCTTGGCATTCGTATAAATCCAAAATAAAGGACCAGTTTGCCTACATGGGGACTAACGATGAGAGTACGAAGGACCTATTAGGCCAAAGCATGCTATACCAAACGTCGTGTGAGCTAACCCCACTTTGAGTTGTCATTGTGTCTACACCTGGACACCCTCCGACCATACATTTCGCAAACATATTTCATGGTTTTCATTCGGGTGATGCAAGTATTAAACCGCCAACACCAATGTGAATCCTACTAAGCCAATAGTCATGGGGGCCCACATGACTATACAGGCGATGGTATGGGGACATTGGAGGCCCAAACATGAGCAAACCCAAGACATCCTATGGATGTAGTTGCATCATTGATGTTTATGCTATTTTTTTACGACACATGACACCTAAAAAGACTCCTTAAACTCACAATCTTCTTATGTATGTTCCTGTAGATGTCGGCTAGGCAACAACGTGGGGGTAGAAGGTCAGGAAGATCAAACGAACGCTTGGCCACCCAAATCGCAAAACAAATGGCCGCGGTGCTTCCTGACATCGTAATTCAAGTCCAACAAGCTCTCGCCGCAAATCCCATCAATCCTCCCCATCAAGAAGACCAGAACGTCGACAACCCACCCTCCAAAAAGTGCTCTTACAAACACTTCAAGTCTTGCGATCCACCGAAATTTGAAGGGACCGAAGGTGTCACTGCTCTCCTCCACTGGTTTGAGGAAATGGAGAACACCTTCCTCAATTGCGATTGTCCCGAGGATCGCAAGGTACGTTACGCTACCGGGAGACTATTTGGGGTAGCTCTTACCTGGTGGAATACAGAAAAAGGTAAGAGAGGTATCGAAGATGCAATGGCCTTATCATGGGGGGAATTAAGGGAAATCATGACAAGACGCTTCTGTCCAAGAAGCGAGATCAAAAAGTTAGAGGATGAATTCCACTCGTTAAAGCAAAAGGAAGGAGATCATACTTCCTACAACAAAAGGTTTCTAGAGTTGAACCAAATGATCCCCAACTTGTTCACTCTAGTATACCGCTTAGTCGAACACTATATTCGAGGCCTCCGCTCGAAAATTCAAGACTCAGTTCTAAGCACTTCGCCCGCAACACTTGAAGCTGCTATGGAACTAGCTACCGAGCTTACCGAGAATCGTATCCGTAATGGCAAATTTAAGGACAGAAAAAGAAAGCCCCCATTGAGGGCCAAACTTCAAACCATTCCACCTCCTCCTCAAAGTTTGCTAGTAAGAGGAAACGAAACACCAGAAACTTTGCTGTCACACAAACAAATTTCCCTATCCCTGCTGCACCCATCACTCAAGTTGCCCCCCACCTGCACCATATAAAAAGCCATACTCCGGCCCATACCCAAAATGCAACCGTTGCCAATACCATCACTTTCCTGATCATCCCTGCCAACATTGCACCGGCTGTGGCCGCGCAGGTCACACCATTCAAACCTGTCGCGCGCTTCAGCGAACGAACCGCAATTAACCCTCAACCCAAAACCATCAGATAGTGGGTCAAGCTCAACAACCTTTACTCCTACCACCTACCCAACATGTATCCCAATCCTACTAACCCAACTATCCCATGATGCAACCTATGCGGGCTTGTTACAACTGTGTAGACCCGAACCACTTCAGGAACACCTGTCTGCGCCTGGTGAACATCATCCATGCCCAAGCTCAAGCTAATCCAGTAAACCAGGCTAACCAAGCTCCTCCACCTGCAAGAGGAAGAGCTTTCAACATCAACGCAAATCAAGCTAGGGCTGACAACAATGTGGTTAACGGTACGTTTCTCATCAATGGTAGTTATGCATCCATGTTATTTGATACTGGCGCGGATAAGAGTTTTGTGTCCTTAGAATTTGAACCCATCCTCAACCAAACTCGTAATAAACTCGTGGAATCCATAACGGTAGAAGTTGCTGACGGAAAACCGGTCTCATTAAACTCTATTATACGCAATTGTACTATCACCCTAAACGATCACGATTTTCCAGTTGACCTCATTCCTATGAAGTTGGGAAGTTTCGACATTATAATTGGTATGGACTGGCTCAGCCAACATCATGCTGAAGTTGTATGCCGTGAAAAGTTCATTCGCATTCCTCTTGCAAACGGTCAGACTCTACAAATCTTTGGAGAAACCCCTTCGAAAGGACTCAAATTAATGTCCTGTCTTCAAGCCCGAAAATATCTCCGCAAGAATTATGTCGCATTCCTAACTCATGTCGTCAAAAAGGGAACCAAGGAGAAGAAACTCGAAGACATCCCATTAGTAAAAGATTTTCCGCAAGTTTTTCCTGACGACATTTCAGGACTTCCTCCCGTGAGAGAAGTCGAATTCCGCATTGATCTTATACCTGGAGCTACACCAGTTGCAAAATCTCCTTATAGGTTAGCCCCATCCGAAATGCAAGAGCTAGCCAGTCAACTGCAAGAGCTGACTGACAAAGGATTCATACGTCCTAGCTCATCGCCTTGGGGTGCACCTGTCCTTTTTGTGAAGAAGAAAGATGGAACATTTCGCATGTGTATCGACTACAGAGAACTCAACAAGTTAACGGTTAAGAACCGCTACCCATTACCTCGCATCGATGATCTTCTTGACCAACTTCTTGACCAACTTAGGTGGCACCTTGAAGTTGGTCAAGAAGATCATCAATGCGAGGTAAGGGATTGATTGTTAATTTGTTGAGCTCTCTGTAGTCGATGCACATACGTAACGATCCATCTTTCTTCTTTACAAAAAGAACAGGTGCACCCCAAGGCGATGAACTAGGACGTATGAATCCCTTGTCAGCCAACTCTTGTAATTGACTGGCTAGCTCTTGCATTTCAGAGGGGGCTAACCTATAAGGAGACTTTGCAACTGGTGTAGCACCAGGTATAAGATCAATACGGAATTCGACTTCTCTAACTGGAGGAAGTCCTGAAATGTCGTCAGGAAAAACTTGCGGGAAATCTTTTACTACTAGAATGTCTTCAAGTTTCTTCTCCATGGTTCCCTTTTTGATGATATGAGCTAAAAACGCGACATAATTTTTGCGAAGATATTTTTGGGCTTGAAGACAAGACATTAAGCTGAGCCCCTTCGACGAGGTTTCTCCAAAGATTCGAAGAGTCTGACCGTTTGAAAGAGGAATACGTATAAATTTTTCGCGACATACAACTTCTGCTTGATGTTGACTGAGCCAGTCCATACCAATTATGATATCAAAACCTCCCAGCTTCATAGGAATAAGGTTGACGGAGAAATCGTGGTCGTTTAATGTGAGTGTACAGTTGCGTATAATAGAGTTTAATGAAACTGGTTTCCCGTCAGCAACTTCTACCGTTATGGATTCCATGAGCTTATCCCGATTTTGGTTTAAGATAGGTTCAAATTCTAAGGACACAAAACTTCTATCCGCACCAGTATCAAATAACATAGATGCATATCTACCATTTATAAGGAACGTACCGTTAACCACATTGCCGTCAGCTCTAGCCTGATTAGCGTTGATATTGAAAGCTCTTCCTCTTGCAGGTGGAGGAGCTTGGTTCGCTTGATTCACCGGGTTGGCTTGGGCCTGAGCATGAATAATGTTTACCAACCTTGGACAAGTGTTTCTGAAATGGCTTGGGTCTCCGCAATTGTAGCAAGCCCGCATAGGTTGACCCATAGGATAATTGGGTTGGTAATATGTTTGGGCTAAATGTTGGGCGGGTGGATATAGTAGGGGTTGTTGGGCTTGACCCATTATTTGCTGGTGGGTTTGGGTTGAAGGTTGGTGGCGGTTCGTTCGCTGAGGCATGCGGCAGGTTTGAACAGTATGACCCGCGCTACCACAGCCGGTGCAATGCTGGCAAGGATAATCAGGAGAATGGTGATATTGGCAACGGTTGCATTTTGGTAATGGGCCAGAGTATGGTCTTTTGTATGGTGCAGGTGAAGGAGCGACTTGGGTAATGGGTGCAGCAGGAATAGGGGAGTTGGTTTGTGTAACAGCGAAGTTTCTAGTGTTGCGCTTCCTCTTGTTAACAAACTTAGAGGAGGAGACGGAATGGTTTGAAGCTTGACCCTCAACAGGGGCTTTCTTTTTCTCTTCTTTAAACTTCCCGTTGCGAATTCGATTCTCGGTCAGTTCAGTCGCTAGCTCCATAGCAGCTTCAAGTGTTACCGGTGAGATGCTGAGAACTGAATCTTGAATTTTCGAGGGAAGTCCTCGAATATAATGCTCGATCAAACGATAAGTTGGGGTAAACAAATTAGGAACCATTTGGTTCAACTCCAAGAACCTCTTGTTATAGGTGGTGTGATCTCCATCCTTCTGCTTTAAAGAATGAAATTCGTCCTCCAACTTTTTAATTTCACTCCTAGGACAGAAACACCTAGTCATGATTTCCCTTAACTCCTCCCAAGTTAAGGCCATTGCATCATCAATTCCCCTCTTCCCTTTTTCAGTATTCCACCAGGTGAGAGCGACCCCAAATAGTCTCCCGGTGGCGTATCGAACCTTGCGATCCTCAGGACAATCGCAGTTGAGGAAGGTGTTTTCCATTTCCTCAAACCAATGGAGGAGAGCAGTGACACCTTCGGTCCCTTCAAATTTAGGAGGATCACAAGACTTGAAATGTTTGTATGAGCACTTGCTGGTAGGAGGGTTGTCGATGTTCTGGTCATTCTGTTGGGGAGGATTAGTGGGATTTGTGGCGAGAGCTTGTTGTACTTGGACCACAATGTCAGGCAGTATCGTGGCCATTTGTTTCGCGATGTGTGTGGCCAAGCGTTCCTGAGACCTTCCTGATCTTTTACCCCCTCGTTGTTGTCTAGACGACATCTACAGGAACATACATAAGAAGATTGTGAGTTTTTGGAGTCTTTTTAGGTGTCATGTGTCTTTTAAGAAAAATGAAAATAACATAAATATCAATAATGCAACTACATCCAAAGGATGTCTTGGGTTTGCTCATGTTGGGCCTCAAATGTCCCCCATACCTTCACCTGTATAGTCATGTGGGCCCCCATGGCTATTGGCTTGGTAGGATTCACATTAGTATTGGCGATTTAACACTCGCATCACCCGAATGCAAACCACAAAATATGTTTACGAGATGTATGGTCGGAGTGTGTCCAGGTGTAGACACAATGACAAGACTTGAAGACACTCATGATGCAAACGAGGCGATTTGCACCAAAATAGGTCCAATGACTTACAATTTTTGGTGAAATCCCTCATTCCGCGTATTCGATTTTTCACGAAGTCATACCATCAAGTTAGGAGTGATATCCACATCTTGATGGAAACTTCCATTTCATACTCTAGTGGATCTTACAAACGAGTCAGAATATGCTCCTCGTTTAGTAAGAAGCAACCACACTTAGGGTACGATGTTGTCAAGTTAGGGGTGAAACTCACACCTTGTCAACTAGTTCCGTTCCTCAATTTTCAATCTCGCCAAAGTTTCGATTTTCTAATCGATTAGAGACGTGTAGTAACTGGAAGGGTAAAATACCGTTAGTTGCTTCTCGATGAGAGTATTTTACCTATAGGCCAAAGCACATTTCTCTAATTAGATAGGATCATCGATTCACTTTGGAATTGTCGACGTTTATCTACCCGAAACAACCCCATGTTTTATTGAGCCCATCTTTTATATTATCTCAATTTTTATGTGATTTTATACTTGTTACCTTATTCGTTTCGAACCGTTACACATTCGCACGTTTATCGCAATCAAAAACAATACTAATCCTCGTGAACAAACTAAATTTATACTCGCTACTCGCATTCATACGTGATTTTACATGCAATACTTGATACATTCATGTAAACTTTTTGAACCATGCTTGATGAACCCATGCAATTTTATGTGAGCCATACTTGAGCCTTATACATGCTTATACAAAACTTGTTTTCTTTATTATGATCAAGTCTCATTCCCTTTTCTTCTATGTTGAACCTTTAGATGAACTCCCCAATCTCTAATAAGAAGTCCAAGAGGTCCAACAGCAACAATAACAACAATGAGGACTCTATCTCCAAACAAGACCTTGTTGGTCTTGTCGCCGAACAAATGGCCGACCAAATGGCCCCTGTTATCCCTGATATCGTTAGCCAACTCCAAACCATCCATACCGAAGGCACACCCAAATCCTCTACCGACTCTAAAACCGACAACCCCAAAACGTCTTACCAGTTCAAGCATTTCATGGCTTGTAAACCCGTCGAATTCACTGGCATGGACGGGGCCACGGCATGATAAACTGGTTCGACGTGATGGAGCTTACCTTTCTTCAGGACGGGTGCCCTGATGAACTTCGAACCCTCAACGCTACTGGGGTCTTTCGTCAGAGAGCCCTCAAGTGGTGGACTATCGAGCGCAACAAGCGTGGCAACGAAGCAGCACACACTCTACCTTGGGACAAGCTTAAGCAGCTCATGAGAGATCAATTCTGTCCTCCCCATGAGACCCAGAAACTCGAGAACGAGTTCTGGAACCTCACGCAACAAGGGAGCGACGCCGAAGGTCTGATCGCGCACTTCAAACATTTAAGTATCATCTGTCCTGGACAGGTGGATACCGTTAGCAAGGCAATAGCTAAGCTCATCGTTCGCTTTCGCCTGTGATTATGAACCATGTAGCCGCCGCACGCCCCAAAACCATCGAAGAAGCCTATAATACCATCATAGAGCTTAACCACAACTGCATCCTTCAAGGGGCCTACGACAAGGTTCCTACGAAGCATGCGCACCAAGCCATCACCAATACCACCACCACTACCGAATCTCCTCCCTCACAAACCAAGAAGAACAACAACAACCGGAACAAGAAGCAGAAGGCTTCTGTTCAAAATAATGCGGTCGTCACTCCACAAAACCCTCAACCTATCCAAACCGTTGCAACCATCACCCCTGCTACCACCGAACAACCCAAGCGTGGCTACACTGGACTTCATCCCTAGTGTACTAACTTCTCCTACCACCACCCCGTTGGCACGCCGTGTCGCAAGTGTGCCAAATGTCAAAGGTTAGGACATTTTGCTAACCGTTGCTGAAACTTTTCTCCACCCCAAAACGAGCAAGCCCAAGCCATCATGCCAAATCCTAACCCTAATCCTAACCCTAACCCGAACCAAGCTCAACCGCAACGTCAAAATGCTCCTGTGCGAGCGTGTTTCAAATGTGGCGATTTAAACCATCTCGCCAATGTTTGCCCCCTTCTCAACCAACCATGCCAACAACAGCATCAGTAGCAGCAGCCTGAGCTTGCTAAAGGACGAGTTTTCATGCTTAGCTCCGCTCAAGCCCAAAGCTCTAACGACGACATTACTGGTACGTTCATTGTGAACCATATTTATGCTACATCTCTATTTGATACTGGTGCCAATAGAAGCTTTGTGTCCTTAGAATTTGAACCCTTGCTTAAGTGCGAACGAACTAAAATGCCTAATCCTTTCGCTGTCGAAGTCACTAATGGTAAAACCACTCTGTCGATTCCATTCTTTCGGGTTGCTCTTTGATTCTTAACAATCATATGTTCTCCATCGATCTCATTCCCATACAAATGGGTAGTTTCGACATCATAGTAGGCATGGATTGGCTTATGCGAGTTCGTGCCGAAGTTGTTTGCTCCGAAAAATTCATTCGCCTTCCTCTTCCTCAATGTGATTCTCTACAAATCTATGGGAGAAACCTTCTAAAGGTCTCAAGCTAATGTTGTGCATCAAAGCGAATAAGTACTTACGTAAGGAAGACAAAGGTCCTAGCATAATTGATGTTCCTTTCGTTTATGAGTTTCCTTCTGTTGATCTTCCTGGTCCTCCGCCTCCTCGAGCTGTCGATTTTCGTATTGATCTTATCCCTAGTGCAACTCCTGTTGCGAAAGCTACCTATCGTTTAGCACCCTTGGAAATGCAAGAGCTATCGAGTTTCTTGATAAAGGCTTTATACGCCCTAGTACTCCTCCTTGGGGCGCTCCCGTTCTCTTCGTCAAAAAGAAAGATGGATCATTCCGCATGTGTATTGACTATCGTGAGCTCAACAAGCTTACAGTCAAAAACCGCTATCCACTTCCTCGTATCGACGATCTCTTCGATCAATTGCAAGGCGCGAAGTGCTTTTCAAAGACTGATCTCCGTTCTGGCTATCATCAACTTCGAGTTTCCGAGGAAGATGTACCCAAAACTGCCTTTCACACACGTTATGGACACTACAAGTTCGTAGTCATGCCTTTTGGTTTGAACAACGCACCTGCAGTGTTTATGGACCTCATGAACCGCGTGTGTAAGCCTTTTCTGGATCATTTCGTCATTGTATTCATCGACGATGTCCTAATCTACTCCAAGATGAAAGAAGAGCATGGACGACATTTGCGTCTCATTCTTCAGCTTTTGCAAACCGAACGTCTTTATGCCAAATTCTCCAAGTGTGAATTTTGGCTAAAAGAGGTTCAATTCTTAGGTCACACCGTCAACGAACTCGGTATTCATGTTGACCCTGCAAAGATAGAAGCTGTGAAGAATTGGACTGCACCTAAGTTCCCTCTGAAATTCGTCCGTTTCTTGGCCTAGCAGGGTATTATCGCCGTTTCATCTCGAACTTCTCAAAGGTTGCCGCTCCTTTGACTTTGTTGACTCAAAAAGATAAACCTTTTGTTTGGGGTCCCGAACAAGAGGAATCTTTCCAAACGCTCAAGGACATGCTCTGTAATGCTCCTATCCTTACTTTCCCCGATAGGAACGACGACTTTGTCGTGTATTGCGATGCCTCTAACCAGGGTCTTTGTTGCGTTCTCAAGCAACGAGACAACGTTATCGCTTACGTGTAAAGGCAACTCAAAATACATGAGAAAAACTATACTACTCACGACCTTGAACTTGGCCCAGTTTTTTTGCATTAAAGATTTGGCGACACTAGCTTTACGGTACAAAGTGTACGGTCTTCACCGACCATAAGAGCCACCAACATATCTTTGATCAAAAGGAACTCAACATGCGTCAACGTCCCGTCGGGTAGAATTGTTAAACGACTACGAATGTGATATTCGCTACCACCCTGGTAAGGCGAATGTCGTGGCCGATGCACTCAGTCATAAGATTCATCTTAAGAGTGTTCGTTGCTACCAAATAGTGGGAAAACTCAACGAGTTGATTCGTTAAGCACAATTTTCCGTTATCAACGAGGGTAACCTCGGTAACGAGTTGAATTGTGGAGTTGAAAACCCACTCGAAGCTACGCCCGATGGTATTCTTTACTACCATAGTCGCATTTGGATTCCCGATTGTCTCAATATTCGAAGCAACTTGATGGACGAAGCTCACAAATCCCGATACTCCGTACATCCTTGAGCTGATAAGATGTACCATGATTTGCGTGCATCCTATTGGTGGCCTGAAATGAAAAGTGATATCGTTTTTTACGTGTCCAAATGTCTTACGTGTTCCAAAGTCAAGTCAGAACATCAACGTCCCTTTGGTTTGCTCGAACAACCAGAAATTCCTGTCTAGAAATGGGAGAGCATAGCCATGGATTTCATCATGAAATTGCCTCGTACTCCCTCTGGTCATGACAACATTTGAGTCATCATCGATCGTTTGACTAAATCCGCTCACTACCTCGCCATTCGTGAAGATTACAAAGTCGACAAATTGGCTCATATCTACACAAGTGAAATCATTAGTCGTCATGGTACTCCTCTTGATATTATCTCTGATTGCGGACGCTCGTTTCACCTCTCGCCTTTGGCAAACTTTTCAATCCACCCTTGGCACTCAGCTCAATCTTAGCACCGCTTTTCATCCTCAGTCTGATGGTCAAACCGAGCGTACTATGCAAACTTGGAGGATATGCTTCGGTCATGCATAATCGATTTTGGTGGCAATTGGGATTCACACTTACCCTTGGTAGAATTCTCGTACAACAATAGTTATCACGCTAGTATTCAAATGGCTCCATTTGAAGCATTGTATGGTCGTAAGTGTCGTTCGCCTATTTGTTGGCACGAGATTGGAGATGTTCAGATCACCGGTCCTAAATTAATACAAGAAATGATGGACAAGATCTTGAAAATACGTGATAATCTCCTCAAAGCACGAAGCCGACAAAAGAACTAAGCTGACAAAAGACGCAAGCCTTTGGAGTTTAATGTAGGTAAACAGGTACTTCTCAAGGTATCCCCTTGGAAAGGCGTTGTCCGTTTTGGTAAGAAAGGCAAACTCGCTCCTCGCTACGTAGGTCCTTTCATGATTCTCGAAAGGATTGGCAAGGTAGCGTATCGACTGGACCTACCTCAAACGCTCAACAATGTTCATCCTGTGTTTCACGTTTCAAATCTAAAGAGGTGTTTAGCAGAAGAAGGACTTCAAGTTCCGATCGAAGATCTTCAAATCAAAGATACTTTGCACTTTGTGGAAAAACCGGTTGAAATCATGGACCGAGGAATCAAGCAATTGAGACGCAGTCGTATCCCTATCATAAAAGTTCGTTGGGAAGGGAAACGTGGCGCTAAATTTACTTGGGAACTCGTGAGTGATATGAAGACTAAGTTCCGCATCTCTTCGTTGCATCTTCCTAAATTTTCGGGACGAAATTTCTTAAAGGAGGGGAGACTGCAATGCCTCGCGTTTCCATACTTTCTATTTATAGCTAGCTCGTATTGTATTTCTAATTTCGGAAAGCATTGTATCATGTATTCAATTTGTCGTTGTAATCATTGTATTCTGAGACTCGAATCATAATGAAAACTCGCATTTATTCATGTAATGTTTGTTCGTAATCATTTTATACTTGTACTTATTCATACACTTAAACATGTAATCATATTCATGATACTCATACTCGTAATCATGTGACGACTTGCAAACGTTATATTATACTTACTCGAGACTTAAACGTGATATTCATACTTAATCGTATTCATTTTATACTTACACTCATGTTACAACATGTTATTTATACTTATAATACCTTAATATTTCATAAAATGTCCTTAAAAATATTCTAAACCCATCACCTTTGGACAAAACAAGCAAAAACAACATTCTCACCCGGACCAGGTCCTTACGGTCTGTCAGGCATGCTGCACGGATCCCACTCAAACCACTTCACCCAATGGCCTTTAACCCCATTTAATCACTTCCTATCAACCCTAAACTCATCCCTATAAATACCAACACTCCGCCAAGCCATTTTCCACTTTCACAACTCTCTAATCTCATGAAATTCACTCTTAAATCATCTCAAGTTCTTGCAATATCAGAATTTTCGGTCCGATTCAAATACACTCACAAAAGTGAGCATAACTTGCTCAAATCTTGTTCTTTTTGCTTGATTCTTCTTTCTAAATACTTGGATAAACATTGGGATCGAATCCAAGGGTTCTCCATGGAGAATCCAGACCTAATGCTCCCAAAATGTCCAAAACTTTCTGTTGTGTTCAAATATTTTCAAAACTTGTTTAAACTTATCATTTCTTCATCCAATCTTGTGCTCTTGTGCTCCTAATCAAGGCTATGATTAGTGAGACTAACCAAGGTTTTAGTACATGTAAACAAGAGTGTTTAAACACTCCAAACTTTCTGTTTTGGAAGAGCTTTAAGCTCACAAGTGATGTCAAGCCAAGAGCTTGATGATAGTGTGTCCACCTTGGTTAGCTTGGGCAACCCTAAACTTTGAGACCACACATCACTTGATGATTTTCATCATTATCCCAAGTAGTTTGCTAGTTCTAAAGTGTCACAACCCGACTAGCCATCGACGTGTGTTCACGCGTGCTCACCGGGTTGTAGTTCACTTGGCTACTTGGTATCATGGTGACACACTTACATTATTGTCATTTATATTCTTGTTCATACTATTGTTCTAAGACCCTCCTTGTTACCTATGGTGACATGTGTAGTGGTGAATATCATACGAGGTTTCAAAGTGGATGGTTAATCCTCCCACCTCTTACTTAACTTACATGATACTTAGAGGTACCAAAGTGGATGGTTCATCCTCCCACCTCCTACATGATTACATAACTATATATATAATTATGGAATATAATATAATCCTTAAAACCGAACCCTTGATAATGACTAAATAATCATCTATCGAGTTAATAAGTTTATCACTTATGTGTATAGTTCCTTGTCAAGATTCTAATAGGTCTTGAACCTATGAAACCACATTCAATCCTTATGGATTAATATAGTGTCAAAGACAAGTGCTAATACCTTAGTGACTAATTTGGTATCATATACTTTGTCACATTTTGAATCTTAAATCCGGATATCCCATCATCATCCCATAACACTCATACGCCTTTGTTTCCCTCTTATAGGATAACTCGACGTTCATCCCATCAAAACAACTACCTTCACGGACTTGTCAAGTTAGAAGACTTAGCAAAACCGTGAGTACACTCAACCCACTTTTCGTTTATAACACTTTTGGGTGTAACATGTTTCCATATACAAAAATCACAACTCTTAAACTTTATAAAGTGCACAAACAATCCTATATCCATGATTACTTGAATCGATTACTTGATGCTTATATCTTGGACATTCTTTATGTAATACCTTAGTCATTAACTATTTTAGCCTTCGTTAGACATGTATAGCGCTATAGGAAGTAATGCATCCCCTACTCATGAAATCTAGAGGCCATGTTAAAATACCGTATTTGCGTTAAGGGCTTGACTAGTAGTATTGCATGTCTTGTATATGCTCTTGTAGAATCATAGTTGCCATGAGGATTTGTTTAAACTTTATTCATATACGTATGCTATGCTTAAACTTGTGTACTCGCCTTTGCTTTTGCATTGAATTGTTATTTTAAAACATGTTACAGGTTGATTGAGATGACACTATGAAATCAAAGTAGCAAGGACAGTAGATACACATTTAGACGTTTAGGTTTAATATTGTTATTTGAATTTCCCCTTGTAATGTATTGAATTTTGTTATGAAATGAAATCTGGTTTATTTAAATATTGTCGCAACTAGTATTTATGAGCAATGAGCAATCACTTTCATCCTGCCTCGATGTTTCCGCCATCGGCTGGGGTGTGACTCTTGTAATCGAGACTTGAATCATAATGGAATATACATTTTATCACAACACTTGTTATACATGTTCATACATACATTGATATATTATACTAAAAACGTGACCATACTTGCAAATACGTGACAACTATACCTCATACATACTTTATACGTGATGCATATACTCGATCTCGTTCATTTGATACTTATATACATCTTATAACATGCCCCTCATACATAAAAATACCTTACACTATCATAAAATATCATTAGTTAACACTTAAACCCGTCACCAATTAACAAAACACAAAAATAATAATTTTTCCACCCTGACCCAGTCCATAAGACCATCTAGGCGGGCATAATGTTTTGGCTCGCGAATTTTGCATGGATCCAAACCTCTAACTTACCTCCAATCACCTCTAGACGCCATTAAACACCCTCTAACCACCTCCCAACTCTTCCATTATAAATACCAAGCTTCCCTAAGCATTTCTCACTTTCTAAACTCTTTCTGATCTCTCTCGAGCACTCTCAAATCACCCACAAAATTAGTTGCAACTCAAAGTTCGAGCAAATTGTACCTCTTCCACTAAAGTGAGCATAACTTGCTCATTTCTTAACGAAATCACTTGATTCTTCTTCCTACTTCCTTGGATCAGTCTAGGGTTGATCCCACAAACTTGCCATGGGATTTCCAGACTTGGGTATTCATTGAAAAGGCTCCAAAGTAGGCTAAAAGTTTCTGATGTGATTAAAACCTTTTCAAAACTTGTGTTTTCTTCATTCAACCTTGTGTTCTTGAGCTTCTAATCAACTATATGATTAAGGAGCCTAACCTAGGTTGTTATACATGTAAATAGGAGTGTTTAGACACTCCAAACTTTCTGTTTTCGAAGAGCTTGAAGCTCACAAGTGATGCAAGTCTTGAACTTGTTCATGTGTGACTATCTTGGTTAGCTTGGGCTATCCTAACTCTAGGTCCACATAT
The DNA here is from genome assembly GCA_947069175.1 of Scalesia atractyloides. Lineage (NCBI taxonomy): Eukaryota > Viridiplantae > Streptophyta > Magnoliopsida > Asterales > Asteraceae > Scalesia > Scalesia atractyloides. The sequence goes on from CAMTDV010000006.1 coordinate 18,132,287, forward strand.
CACTTGATGATTTCACATCATTATCACAAGTTAGTTTACTAGATTAAAAGTGACACAACCCCGTCTAGCATTCGACGTGTGTCAACGCCGGCTCACCAGGTTGTAGGTTGCTTGGCTACTTGGTATAGTGATAACATACATTTACATTCTTGTTGTTAATATTGTTCTTGACCCTCCTTGTTGTCTATGACAACTTGTGAAGTGGTGAACTTATACGAGGTTCCTAAACGGATGGTTTCTTACCACCTACCTCCTACATAACTTCTATGATTATCCTTGTTAGTTGTAGCATATAATTTTTATATATATATATGGACTATTGTTGGTCCCAGATAACAATGCTTTGACTTAAAATGGCAAGTTGATTTCAACTTTATATGAAAATAATGTGAGGAATTAGAAATCAACTTGTAAGAAACAGAGATACAAAATTTTCAAGTTTATATCACTTTTGAAAGGTTACAAAAGATGATTGGAAAGTTATTTTTTAATACAAAACAATGCTTAAGAATTTTGTGGAAGTGAAGGGCAATGGAGTATGTAAGTTGTAATACTTGCAATGCTCTGCTCGGTCGATCTTTGGTTTGGTGATCTCTATTTATAGAGAAAAATTGGCATGAATACACAATTGTTTATTCATGCAAGTGTTTATCGTGGCAGAATGTTTCATATGTCATGCTTACTACTTCCACTTGTATCATAAATGTCCTTCAACTGAATTACCTTATCTTCAACTGCAAGTTGACATTATGATTGGTCACCAGATTTCTGATGACTTCTGATCAGAATCTGATGAGGTTTCATCAGATTTGATCAGATCTTTTCTAATCCTTTCTTCGAACACTTAGACAAAGATATTCTCCTCAGATCTGATTCAAATGCTTCTTCTTATGGCCTATGATCATGTTTCTTCTGTTGACTTGATCCTTTGACTTCTCCTTCATCAGATCTGACCAGATTGGTCAGACTCTCTTTCTTCATTTTTCTTCAATACTTTAATCATACATATAAAGTTTCCTAACATACAACCAAGAACTTGCAAGATAAAACAAAAACAACCACTTAAACAATTTTCAAACAAACAATTCAAAGAAAACTTGTTTGACCCTAGTAATATTTTGACAAATTAAATAATAAAAATCTTTCATGCTGGGCTTCCACTTTTGAGGGATTGATTGCCTGCATTCCTCATACATGGTTTTTACGTACTCCCTATCTTGAATCTAGTCATCAATGATGCCTTCAATCTGTTTCACCAAGTGCTCTTTGTTCTTATCCTTCTTCTGTTCCTGCTTTTTCCTCATGATCTCTTTAATGTAAGTTAAAGTTTTGTTTGAAAACTTACATATTTCATTACTTCTGAACACTTTTCTCCCTTCTTTGTCTTTATAGATCACTGCTAGCTAAGGTGTTTCAACAATGCTACCTGTTCTGGCATCCTTCGTTGCTTCAGGGATTTCAGTGTTTGGTGCTGTGATCAGAGGTTTGCCATTGACCAAGTGTTTGTACCGAAGGAATAGGTCAAAATCTACTTGGCATATGTTGGTTGCTATCTCCCTTCCATGTTCTGAGAAGCTGTGAAGTGCTTTTCTGTTTTCTCTTTTTCTCGGTGATTCTTGTGCATACATTCTTCTTTGATTAACTATATCCAGTGGATGCAGACGCTCCATAATTTGACTGCCAAGGACCTGTTGTTCTTCACCATCTTCTCTCCTAATGGGATACATGTTTTGATGCCATACACCTTCGAGAGGAGTTTTGACTGATTTGTCTGTGATGTGTACACTCTTATTGGGATTTCTGTATTTCCCCCAGAGACATCCTTCTTGTCTATTGCCTCTCATTGTAAGGGCATTTCTAGTGATTGAGTACATCTTGCTAGGAAGAGGTTCATCGTTTTTTCTGTAATATTCCTTTAAAACAACCTCTAGAAAGAGTACTTCATGGTCATCTACAGTTTGTTTGATTCTTGTAATGTTTGGATCTTCTGTTGGAATCACAGCAGGCTTCTTTGAGGAAATATGACCACTTTCTTCCCGTTTCCTTTTCTCTCCAGATACACATTGTTTGCTGAATTCAATTTGACTAGAAAGAGTGGGTTCAGCAATTTCTTTTCCATTCTTTTTGTCTATGTATGAGGACTGAGTTATGCGTTGAGCTCTTGTTCTTAATGATGGTTCTGTTTGAGTTTGAGATTGTTGTAGTGGTGGTTGAATTGGTTTTGATTGAATTGGTGCTGATTGAGGTGATGATTGAGTTTGTGTTAAAGGGTGTAAGATTAAGGCTTTTTCTCTAGAGATAGAGGTAGGATGAGGTGGAAGAGGGAAAGAACTCATTTTGTGGTGATTCAGTTGAATCTTTTGGTTTGATTGGTATAGGAGCTGGTATTCTGAAAAGAGGTTTTGTTGATGCAGTTGCATCCTTTTGGGTTGTGCCAGACTTATCTCTTCCCTCAGGAATCTTTTTCAACAAATCTGGCTGGGTTGTCTTAGTTGCTTGTGCAATATTAACACAGAGTCACTTTAATAGATCTTTTACATCTTCAGTCAGCTTTGTGTTAGTGGCGCTTTCTTCTCTAATGCTTGCCATCTGCCCTTGTAGTTCTGTTTTGCTTTTGCTCCAATTCTGCTTTTGTTCTTTTAATAAATGCACCATCAGATCATTGTTCTTCTCAACTTCCTTCAGCTTTTCCTACATTTTTGTAAAGTTTTCTGCAATACTTGACAGATTATGTGCTGCAGTTCTTGATTCAGCATTTCCTGTTGTCTTCACAAGTTCTTTCATCTCTTCTTTCATAGCTCTGAATTCCTCAGCTAGTTTCTGAAATTCATGAGAGATCTTTTTCACATTTTGAGAGGTGACTGGAGATTCTTGCAGTTTGTTCAATTTATCTGTGTTTGCTTCTGATCGCTTTCTGATGGATTCAACAGATTCTGACAGATTTTTGATGTCAGACTTCTGTTGCTTCATTTCATTCAACAGATTATCCAGTTTTTCTTCAAGAGGAGATTTTCTCTCTTGATTCATTACATCCTCTATCACCTTTTTCAAAGTTGATTCAAGATTGGTTGTAAGTAGGTTATTTGGAACAACAGATGTTCCTTCTAACATACCAGCAGAAAACACATTTCTTGTTGTTTCAGCAAATCCCATGTCTTGATCATAAGACCAATTCAAAGGATTCCTACCAGAATCATGCACCACATGCATTTCCTGGATTTCCTCAAATCCTTGAACAATCCTTTTGGAATGTTCTCCTTGAGTTCTAGGATAACACAAAGTATCGTTGTCTCTGATCAAGTGGATTTTCTCCAGTTGTTACAGTTTCAACCTCCTCCTCATCAGATTCGGAGTTGATGCTCAGAGCCATACCCAATTGGGCTTCAACATTAGGTACTCTTGTTCTTATTTCAAAATCAGCCTCAACAGATTTTGATGAGGTTTTATTAGAAGTTGGTTTTGTAAAATTAAGTTTAGGGTTTGATTCAAGGTGTGCACCTGTTTCAAGAGTATCATGTTGTTGACCTTCTCCGGCTAGCATTGAATCTGAATCAGATGCTTCATCTTTAGTGGATGAGACTTCATCAGATTCTTCATTTGTTCCATACTCCTCAGCAATTTTTTGTCACCAGCAGCTGATGTAGACACCATTCTTGATCCACAATCATCTGGTCTTGTTCGTTTGATCAATTCTTCATGCGTTTTGATAAAAGGTGAGTCTGCAGGAATCACCTTCATCATACTTTGAGGCAGGGGAGGAAGATCACTGGTGTCACACCCCGGCCGCGTAAAACAACAAACCGCAACGGAAACGTCGGGAGGTGGAGTAATAGAAGTATTGTTTCAACAACCATGGAAATTTAAAGTTTTGTATTATTGATTCAAATTGTTTACATTGTCTGAAATTTAACAGAAACATAACATAAATGTATTTGTCTTGCTAATTTTGAAGTCACTAAAGCCCAAGTCCATCCTAAGTGTCGCATGAATCATCCTTAAGCATTAGCTCCTGAAAACCATGTGAAAATAGGTACGTCAGCATAAAAATGCCTGTGAGATACATAGGTTTTGTTGATGAGGAATCATGACTTGAAGTTAAAATAATAGTTTAACGAAAAGTAGTCATGAACCTTATAAAATGTTTTCTTTAACAAAAATAATATGAAAATCAAATGTGAAAATCAAATGATATAGAAGAAGGATGTATGGTTAAATAATTGATAATGAATTGTATAAAATATGTCATTTGTAAAACAATGTCTTGTGAAAAATATATGATATTTGTACGAAATGTGTCATGTCTTTGTCTTTGTCTTTGTCGAAGTGGTTTAAGTAACGTTACGTTATGTATCCACCATGCTTTTATCATATTACACACATCTCGTTAATTAAATAACTTATCAAATAACCACCAAAAATGTCTTGTCAAACAAATGTCAAATGTCATGTGTAAACAATCTAATATGTCACAATGTTAGTTATAAACCATGTCTTGTATAACAAATGTCTTGTATGGCAAGTAAAAAGACTTTATTCAAGCCATATGGATAATGTCGTTTATAACCAATGTCATGTACAAAACAATGTCTTGAATAAACCGAAGTTTTAAATCAAAAGTCATGTTTTGCAAAACCAATGCTTTATTTGATATGAACATTTATGTAGTTATGTTTATCGCATACATTAAAGACTTGAGACTGTCGGATAAACCCTTATCAAGCCAAAGGTTTATAAAAAATGTATTCGGATTCTGTCATTCCCTACTTCCAAACAAACCTAGGAAGTGGGGGACGGGATTTGTCAAGTACTATGGTACCATTACATACAACCGGGCGGCGTGATCAATGTTAATGAATGTATTATGTCCCGTTAAACAAACCAAATGTATTAGTCAATGTAAGCAATGTCATGAAAAATGTCTTTAAACCATGTACTAAGTATGCTAAGTCAACATACGAAGTAGAAATGTCCATAAAATCAATGTGCTAGCATGCTCAGTCAACATACATAGCAAAATGTAGTGTAAATCAATGTGCTCATATGCTAAGTCAACATATGCCGCAAAAGGTGTCTTTGAAATCAATGTGGTCATATGCTAACTCAACATATGCCGCAAAAGGTGTCTTTGAAATCAATGTGCTAGCATGCTCAGTCAACATACATAGCAAAACATAATTGAAATCATGTACTATATATTGTACTAGTTGGACATAATAAGTATATGTTATGAAAAACAAGAAAACCTGAAAGTAGCAAGTAGGCACATGTGTATCACCCCAAAAGTATCCTTGTTCAAGAAGAATAATAAAGCTCAAGAGTATGAGGAATGAAATGGTTCCTAAGATCGGATAACTATGTTAATAAGTCGGGACTTTAATCGGCGGATTGGATAGAATGATGTCTTATAAATCAAATGAGTGTTGGAACTCATATGGTATGATTTAATAAACTCAACATTCTGATTTAGAAGTGATCCTAAGTGCTTTTGACCCGTAATGACCCGTTAAGGTAGTTTACGCTACTTTAACGTGTCATTTGCGTAAACGCATGATCGGATGGTTAAACATGTCCTATGATGAGTCTTAAATGCCCAAACATGTTTAATAATGTTGTAATATCAGTTTATATGTCAAAACTTTAGCCACATACGCTTAAAATGAATTTATGCGCAAAAAGGGCATTTTGGTCATTTAGAAAGGGCATATTAATGACCTATCATAATACTAACCAAACGACGTGACCATAAGGTATAACCTCAGAGGGCTATTCCCTATATAACTATGGTCACTACTATGAGTTTGGTCGGATCCTAAGATCGACCAAACGGGTCGGATTCGAAAGTCAAAGCGGTGGTCAAGACAGCTCGACTTACGACCCTAAACAAGCACTAAACTAAAAGTGACGAGTTAGACATGTTTAACATGTCTAACTAAGTTTATAAAACTGATTTGGTATCAAAACAAAGTGTTTTGACACCCTAAAATAGTTCCGTTGAATAATGCGCACTTTGCGTATTATTGACCGAAACCTTGACTCGTCACTTCGACTAGGAAAACGTGGTAATCAGTAGGCATGATCGCTATGGATCATAACCATCGTGATTACGATCACGTTGCAAAGTCCAATTGGACCTTGACTTGACCAACTAATGGTCAAAACCGAAAGTCAAAAAGTAAGTCAAAGTGTTTGACTTTTAGCTCATAATAAGCTAAAAGAATGAACAAGGCTTGGTTAGAGCACTTACTTGCACTCAAGGAAGCCAAGATTACTAGAAAAACTCAGATGGGAGGCCTCCTAATAAGGTAGCAACTCCACTTAGAGTTTAGAGAGAAGAAAGATGGAAATGAGCAAGGAATTTGTTTGAAGATCAAGGGTATTTATAGTTGTTGGAGAGCTTTAGGATCATGCCAAGTGTTAGGAGATGTTTTAGGATTATTACAAGTGTTTAGAGAGGTGTCAAGACCAGAGAAAGTGTGGCAAAAACGAGTTATAGGTGTCAAGTCAAATGAACAAGAAGCTTCCAGGTAGCTGCTGTCGCTGGGCATCCCCCATGTGTCGCGGGAGATCTTGGGGGGTCTCTCGCATGGCGCCTGGGATTCCTAAGTTTCAGAATTGGCAGAAGAAGTCCCTGCAGCCTAAAACTTGTTTTTCGACGCGTTTTGGCACTTTTAACACTCGTTAACCCCATTTTTAAGCTTTAAAAGGAAGATAAAGCATAGGGAACTTGAAAAATGCTCGGAAACTTTTCGGATGTCGGTTTGTTTGGTCGTACGGTTGCGGTTTTCGGTTAATTACGACGAAAATCATAACGAACGCGCAAATGTCCTTAAACACGTGACGAATGATATTTTTGCATTCCAATCATTGAAATGCTATATTTTAATGATTACAAAAATTTTTGGATGTGCGTATAGGCTCCGGATTAGGAAATACGCGTAACAGCATAGTTTCACAGAATTTGCAAAATAGCCCCTGAAGTTGCATAAGCATGTTTTGCCATACTGAAGCCTTCAAAACTTATTATAAGTTATGTAAAGGGTATTTAGGGTATGTTTAGTTTATGTCTTTGTTCTGGAGTGTACGTCGCATTAAATTGATTACGTTTGCCTAACAGTTTGCGATTTCACTTCCAGAAGTGATTCGAAAGATCAGAATTGAACAAGGATTGAAAATATGAAATACCATATATAAATACACAAATCTTGGAATTAAACACAATGTTATAAAATTAGAAAATCGTTTCGGAATTGAACGATGATGGAAAAGCACAGATGACACAGTCTCCCCAACTTTAGGAAATTTCGTCCCGAAATTTAATTAGAGGAAACTTGTGAGAAAAGATGTGGATATTTCGCCTTCATCTGGTCCTCTCATTCCCAGGTAAACTCTGGGCCACGTTTGGACTCCCAGTGAACTTTAACAATCGGTATACATCTGCGCTTAAGCTTTTTGACTTCACGATCCAAAATTTCCACAGGTTTCTCGACAAAGTGTAACGTGTCATCAACACGAATTTCATCAAGAGGGATTTGGAGGTTTTCATCAGCTAAACACTTTTTCAAATTGGACACATGGAATGTTGGATAAACATTTCCAAGTTCAGGAGGTAGCTCAAGTTTGTAGGCTACCTTTCCGATTTTCTCAATGATCTTAAATGGTCCAACAAATCTAGGTGCAAGTTTTCCTTTCTTCCCAAATCTAACCACGCCTTTCCAAGCGGATACCTTGAGTAGGACATGATCGCTGACTTGGAATTCCAAGGGCTTGCATCGTTTATCCGCGTAACTCTTTTGACGGCTTCTAGCTGTCAAGAGATTATCACGAATTGTTTTGTCTTTGTCTGTTGTGTCTTGAATGAGTTCAGGTCCAGTGAATTGAGATTCACTGATTTCATTCCAACAGACAGGTGAACAACATTTTCGACCATAAAGAGCTTCGAAAGGAGCCATGTTAATGCTGGTGTGATAACTGTTGTTGTAGGAGAATTTGATCAAAGGTAGATGTAAGTCGATCACAAAAGCTCTAAGCATATCCTCCAGTGTCTGGATTGTCCTTTCGGATTGTCCATCCATTTGAGGATGATAAGCAGTGCTCAGGTTAAGTCTGGTTCCCATGGCAGATTGCATGGTCCTCCAAAAATGAGATGAGAATCGAGCATCACGATCAGATATGATGTCCAAAGGGACACCATGACGAGATACAATTTCATCCACATAGATCTTAGCAAGTTTGTCAGCAGGGAAATCCTCACGGATTGCTATAAAGTGTGCTGACTTGGTTAGACTATCAATGATTACCCAAATGGCATCATGATCTCTAGATGGGTACGCGGTAATTTGGTAATGAGATCCATTGCAATGCTTTCCCATTTCCAAACCGGAATTTCTGGTTGTTAAAGAAAACCAGATGGATATTGATGTTATGCCTTAACTTTGAGACAAGTAAGACATTTAGATACGTTCAAGGCAATGTCTTTCTTCATACCCGGCCACCAATACTGGGTACGAAGATCCTTATACATTTTGTCTGCACCTGGATGAATTGAATAACGAGACTTATGAGCTTCATCCATTATCAAGGTGCAGAGATTGTCTTGACTTGGAACCCACAAACGGTTCAGATAATAGGATAACCCGTTGTCTTTCGTTTCAAGTTGAAGCTCAAGATGATGTGGTAATTCATCACTCATCATGCCTTGTGTAATACAAGTTCATTGAGCTTGGGAGATACGGTTTTGAATATCAGATCTAACTTGAACACAATGTAGCTTGACTCGTTCTTTATGACTAAGAGCATCGGCTACGACATTCTCCTTACCAGGATGGTAGCGAATCTCACAGTCGTAGTCGTTCAGAAGTTCGACCCATCGTCGTTGTCTCATGTTTAGTTCATTCTGATTGAGAATGTGCTGGAGACTTTTGTGGTCCGTGAAAACCACACATTTTGTACCGTATAGATAGTGTCTCCAAATTTTCATAGCGAAAACGACAGCACCCAACTCAAGATCATGAGTGGTGTAGTTCTTTTCGTGAATCTTCAATTGTCTAGATGCATAGGATATAACTTTGTTGCTTTGCATGAGAACACAGCCAAGGCCTAAGTTCGATGCATCACAATATACGACAAAGTCGTCGTTACCTTCAGGTAAGGATAAAATAGGAGCATTACAAAGTTTCTGTTTCAAGGTCTGAAAAGCTTCTTCTTGTTTGGGTCCCCACTTAAAAGGTTTATTCTTTTGAGTCAAAGCAGTGAGTGGAACCGCAATCTTTGAGAAGTTTGCGATAAAGCGACGGTAATAACCCGCGAGACCAAGAAATGAACGAACTTCGGTAGGAGTAGTAGGCGTATCCCATTTCTTAATCGCACTGATTTTGGCGGGATCCACATGAATACCTTGTTCATTGACAATATGACCCAAGAATGAACTTCCTTAAGCCAAAATTCACACTTGGAGAACTTGACATAGAGTTGTTCTTTCTTTAGGAGTTCCATCGTTAAACGGAGATGTTGCTCATGATCAGCTCGAGACTTTGAGTAAATCAAAATGTCATCAATGAAAACAATGATGAACTTATCCAAATAAGGCTTACAAACCCTATTCAACAAGTCCATGAAAACAGCAGGAGCATTTGTCAGACCAAAAGGCATAACGGTAACTCATAATGACTGTATCGAGTGCGGAAAGCAGTTTTGGGAATATCTTCTTCGAGAACACGAAGCTGATGATACCCATAACGTATATCAATCTTTAAGAAACAAGTAGCACCTTGTAGCTGATCAAAGATATCATCAATGCGAGGTTTGTGAGTTTGTTGAGCTCACGGTAATCGATACACATACGGAATGATCCATCCTTCTATTTCACAAATAGGACTGGAGCGCCCCAAGGTGAAAAGCTTGGACGAATGAATCCTTTGTCAGACAACTCCGGAAGTTGTTTAGATAACTCTTGCATCTCAGACGATGCAAGTCGGTATTGGGATTTGGCTATAGGGTTGGCACCAGGTACAAGATCTATACGAAAATCGACTTGTCGTGCTGGGGGTAAACCAGGTAGATCTTCAGGGAATACCTCGGGATAATACCGAACCACGGGAATATCTTGAATAGTTTTGCCTTTGCCTTTCTCTTCTACGATATGTGCCAAGAAAGCAACATAGTTCTTTCGTAGGTATTTATGGACTTGGGTGCATGTCATGAGTTTAAGGCTACTGACGGGTTTTTCTCCACGAACATCTACGGTTTCACCAGACGGAAGGGGTATACGAACGATATTATCAAAGCAAATCACCTCAGCATGGTGTTTAGATAACCAGTCCATCCCTACTATGATATCAAAGCTCCCGATTTGCATTGGCGTGAGGTCAATGGCAAAAAGATGGTTATTAAGGTTCAATTGGCAATCACGGATGACAGAATCAAGAACAAGGGGTTCACCACTAGATATTTCGACTGTTAAGGGCTTTCCTAGTTTGGTTCTAGGCATGGAAAGCAAAGGTTCAAAAGCTAGGGATACAAAACTTCTATCGGCACCCGAATCGAAAAGAATTAAAGCAGGATGATTGTTAACAAAGAACATACCGTTGACTACTTCATTGTCAGCCCGAGCCTCATTAGCATTGATGTTAAATGCTCGTCCACGAGCCTGGTTTGCATTTGCCAACTTCGGGCAATTGTTTCTGTAGTGGGTAAGATCACCACAGTTATAGCAAGACCCAGGTGGATAGTGAGGTTGCGCAGGATGCTGAGCAAGGTTTTGGGCTATTTGATTTTGGGTAGGAGCAAAACGGCAAGTGTTGGCAAGATGACCAGATTTCCCACAGTTAGTGCAAACGCGGCACTGTAAATGTGGCTGATGGTGACTGTTACACTTATTGCACAAAGGTGCATTGCCAACATACTGTTTCTTGGCCGGTGGCTGAGCAGGCTGATTGGGAGCAGTTTGGTTAGGTTGGGTAGTGAGAGCGAAGTTCTTGGAAGCCTTGCGCTTCCTCGACTTCTTGGACGTTTCAGTTTTGTTACCCTTTTGCTTCTCAGTTTTAATAGACGGTTTCTTATCACCCTTTCGGTGAAGCTTACCCTTTTTTACTTGTGATTCAGTAAGGATTGCAGCTAGCTCAATGGCTTGACGGACATATGTAGGGTTACTGCCAGTGACGATGTCCTGAACTGGGTCAGGAAGACCGTCTATGTACTTTTCAATCGCCTTATCCAAAGGCGTCACCATCTCCAGACATAATAGGCTTAACTCCTCATACCGATTGGTATACGCACGGTGCTCACCACTATCCTGCTTTAGGTCATGGAACTCATTCTCAAGCGCCCTATTTTCATGACGGGGGCAGAACTCTTTCATCATTAGAGCTCTAAGTTCCTCCCATGTCTGACCCATCGCAACATCAGCACCCCTATCTCTCACCACTCCGTTCCACCACATGAGTGCCCTCTTATGAAATACACTTGAAGCAAACTCGACTTTACAATTATCAGGACACGGAACATAGCGAAAAGTACTCTCAAGACTCTCAAACCACTGTAGGAGTCCAGTTGCTCCTTCAGAACCACTAAACTTGAGTGGTTTAGCCAAGTTAAACTGTTTAAAGTTGCACGTAGCATGTGCATTGTTATTGCTCTTGGCTTGGTTGATTTGAGTAATGAGATTTGGTAGCATAGCAGCCATCTGTTATAGATGCCAGTTCGGTGTTAGGTGGTGGTACGTTTCGTCGAGGAGGCATTCTAAAAGAGGAAATATGAGAGAAACGAGTGAGATGAATGTTGGATAATGAGATGTCATAAAAATCGATGAAATGAAAGGATGGTGGTCATTCGTTCGTTTACTTGCAACAAACAAACGACACATAGCGACTAATCAAAGTAAATAGGTTTTTATAATGTATCGCAAAGACATGCTTTAACCTATAGGTGGACACTCACCCCAAGAGTTCCTGGGTAAGAGTGACTGATCCGATTAAGTGGATTTGTACGAACACTCTAACCTTAGAGAGAAAACTCAGGGTACAGGCGCCCACCCTTCCAGATTGCATGTGTTCACATTTATTAAAACCCAAACTTTGACGAGATTTTGAAAAACTTTGAAGGCAAAGAGCACCGATGATTTGTTTTGGCCTTTAAAATGAATTATACCTTATTTTTGGTAATCACCTAAGGATAGGTTATGATATTGTTTTAAGATCTAAACACAAGATAACTTGTGTTAGGGTCCTAGTAAGAGTATAGTATAGGTCAAAGCGTTACTAATAACCTAATTCCCTATAACCATTGGCTCTAATACCAATCTTTCTGTCACACCCCGACCGCGTAAAACAACAAACCGCGGCGGAAACGTCGGGGGTGGAGTAACAGAAGTATTGTTTCAACAACCATGGGAATTTAAAGTTTTGTATTATTGATTCAAATTATTTACATTATCTAAAATTTAACAGAAACATAACATAAATTTATTTGTCTTGCTAATTTTTAAGTCACTAAAGCCTAAGTCCGTCCTAAGTGTCGCATGAATCATCCTTAAGCATTAGCTCCTGAAACACACGTGAAAATAGGTATGTCAGCATAAAAATGCCTGTGAGATACATAGGTTTTGTTGATGAGGATTCATGACTTGAAGTTAAAATAATAGTTTACCGAAAAGTAGTCATGAACCTTATAAAATGTTTTCTTTTACAAAAAATCATATGAAAATCAATGTCAAAATCAAATGATATAGAAGAAGGATGTATGGTTAAATAATTGATAATGAATTGTATAAAATATGTCATTTGTAAAACAATGTCTTGTGAAAAATATATGATATTTATACCAAATGTATCATGTCTTGTCTTTGTCGAAGTGGTTTAAGTAACGCTACGTTATGTAATATCATGAAAGCACTTATATATAGGAAGTACCAGTGGCTATCCACCATGCTTTTATCATATTACACACATCTCGTTAATTAAATCACTTATCAAATAACCACCAAAAATGTCTTGTCAAACAAATGTCAAATGTCATGTGTAAACAATGTAATATGTCACAATGTTAGTTATAAACCATGTCTTGTATAGAAAATGTCTTGTATGGAAAGTAAAAAGACTTTACTCAAGCTATATGCATAATGTCGTGTATAACCAATGTCATGTACAAAACAATGTCTTGAATAAACCGAAGTTTTAAATCAAAAGTCATGTTTTGCAAAACCAATGCTTTATTTGATATGAACATTTATGTAGTTATGTTTATCGCATACATTCAAGCCTTGAGACTGTCGGATAAACCCTTATCAAGCCAAAGGTTTATAAAAAATGTATTCGGATTCTATCATTCCCTATTTCCAAACAAACCTAGGAAGCGGGGAACGGGATTTGTCAAGTCCTATGGTACCATTACATACTACCGGGCGGCGTGATCAATGTTAATGAATGTATTATGTCCCGTTAAACAAACCAAATGTCTTAGTCAATGTAAGCAATGTCATGAAAAATGTCTTTAAACCATGTACTAAGTATGCTAAGTCAACATACGAAGTAGAAATGTCCATAAAATCAATGTGCTAGCATGCTCAGTCAACATACATAGCAAAATGTAGTGTAAATCAATGTGCTCATATGCTAAGTCAACATATGCCGCAAAAGGTGTCTTTGAAATAAATGTGCTCATATGCTAAGTCAACATATGCCGCAAAAGGTGTCTTTGAAATCAATGTGCTAGCATTCTCAGTCAACATACATAGCAAAACATAATTGTAATCATGTACTATATATTGTACTAGTTGAACATAATAAGTATATGTTATGAAAAACAAAAAAACCTGAAAGTAGCAAGTAGGCACATGTGTATCACCCCAAAACTTTTGAAAACGTAAAAGAGGGGTCTATGTACTCACCTGGGGTTGCAAAAGTATCCTTGTTCAAGAAGAATAATAAAGCTCAAGAGTATGAGGAATGAAATGGTTCCTAAGATCGGATAACTATGTTAATAAGTCGGGACTTTAATCGGCGGATTGGATAGAATGATGTCTGATAAATCAAATGAGTGTTGGAAATCATATGGTATGATTTAATAAACTCAACATTCTGATTTGGAAGTGATCCTAAGTGCTTTTGACCCGTAATGACCCGTTAAGGTAGTTTACGCTACTTTAACGTGTCATTAGCGTAAACGCATGATCGGATGGTTAAACATGTCCTATGATGAGTCTTAAATGCCCAAACATGTTTAATAATGTTGTAATATCAGTTTATATGTCAAAACTTTAGCCACATACGCTTAAAATGAATTCATGCGCAAAAAGGGCATTTTGGTCATTTATAAAGGGCATAATAATGACCTATCATAATACTAACCAAACGACGTGACCATAAGGTATAACCTCAGAGGGTTATTCCCTATATAACTATGGTCACTACTATGAGTTTGGTCGGATCCTAAGATCGACCAAACAGGTCGGATTCGAAAGTCAAAGCGGTGGTCAAGACAGCTCGACTTACGACCCTAAACAAGCACTAAACTAAAAGTGACGAGTTAGACATGTTTAACATGTCTAACTAAGTTTATAAAACTGATTTGGTATCAAAACAAAGTGTTTTGACACCCTAAAATAGTTCCGTTGAATAATGCGCACTTTGCGTATTATTGACCGAAACCTTGACTCGTCACTTCGACTAGGAAAACGTGGTAATCAGTAGGCATGATCGCTATGGATCATAACCATCGTGATTACGATCACGTTGCAAAGTCCAATTGGACCTTGACTTGACCAACTAATGGTCAAAACCGAAAGTCAAAAAGTAAGTCAAAGTGTTTGACTTTTAGCTCATAATAAGCTAAAAGAATGAACAAGGCTTGGTTAGAGCACTTACTTGCACTCAAGGAAGCCAAGATTACTAGAAAAACTCAGATGGGAGGCCTCCTAATAAGGTAGCAACTCCACTTAGAGTTTAGAGAGAAGAAAGATGGAAATGAGCAAGGAATTTGTTTGAAGATCAAGGGTATTTATAGTTGTTGGAGAGCTTTAGGATCATGCCAAGTGTTAGGAGATGTTTTAGGATTATTACAAGTGTTTAGAGAGGTGTCAAGACCAGAGAAAGTGTGGCAAAAACGAGTTATAGGTGTCAAGTCAAATGAACAAGAAGCTGCCAGGTAGCTGCTATCGCTGGGCATCCCCCACGTGTCGCGGGAGATCTTGGGGGGTCTCTCGCATGGCGCCTGGGATTCCTAAGTTTCAGAATTGGCAGAACAGGTCCCTGCAGCCTAAAACTTGTTTTTCGACGCGTTTTGGTACTTTTAACACTCGTTAACCCCATTTTTAAGCTTTAAAAGGAAGATAAAGCATAGGGAACTTGTAAAATGCTCGGAAAATTTTCGGATGTCGGTTTGTTTGGTCGTACGGTTGCGGTTTTCGGTTAATTACGACGAAAATCGTAACGAACGCGCAAATGTCCTTAAACGCGTGACGAATGATATTTTTGCATTCCAATCATTAAAATGCTATATTTTAATGATTACAAAATTTTTGGATGTGTGTATATGTTCCGGATCAGGAAATACGCGTAACGGCATAGTTTTGCAGAATTTGCAAAATAGCCCCTGAAGTTGCATAAGCATGTTTTTGCCATACCGAAGCCTTCAAAACGTATTTCTAAGTTATGTAAAGGGTATTTAGGGTGTGTTTAGTTTATGTCTTTGTTCCGGAGTGTACGTCGCATTAAACTAATTACGTTTGCGAAACGGTTTGCGATTTCACTTCCAGAAGTAATTCAAAATATCATAATTGAACAAGGATTGAAAATATGAAATACCATATATAAATACACAAATCTTGGAATAAAACACAATGTTATAAAATTACAAAATCGTTTCAGAATTGAACGATGATGGAAAAGCACAGATGTCACAACTAGGAAGGGCCCAAGCACTTGCTGCAGCAGTCCATGGAGTCATCACCACTGGTTTCCACACTATATCATGAGTAAGGACTTCCATGTTTCTTTCAGCAAAGACTTTTGTTATGATGATTGACCAAAATCTTGCATGTGGAAGATGTGTTATTGTTCTTCCTTTATGAGTGAATATGTTGATTTTCAGTAGTGAAAATATCTCTTTGGCATAATCTACATCTTCACCCTTTATCAGCCCATACATGATATTCAATATTGGAATAGTTTTTTGATTAGCACCTCATATCTTCCCTGTGAGACAGCTGTTAATTATATCCATAAAAACTTGCCAAAGACCTGGCAATTCCTTTCTTTTGAATTGGCTAATTAGAGTGATTGGGGCCTTGTACCCAAGGTTTCTGAATACCGCCAAGACTTCTTCTTTGACTGGAGGGATGTGATATTTTTGTTTTTCAAGGATCTCCAACCATCTTCTGATGTTTTCTTCATTGACAGTGATTCTGATGTTGCCCCACACATGTGAAGTCAATTTTGTTCCTGACTTCTCTGTTGTATGCACTGTTTGCTGCAGGATTTGTTGAGGAACTTCATAGCCTCCTGGTAAAGCATATTTTATCGGACAATTGATCAGAAACTCTAAAAGAATTCTAACCCTTTCATCATGCTGCTCATGATCAGTGTTGAGAGCCAGGTTGTTCTTTTTCTCTGTGTCTAGCCATTTTGATTTTTTGACAAGAGGAACTTCATGTTCCACAGCTGGGATATTGAGGTTCATGGAGCCGGAAGAAGACATGATGTTGTGATTTGAGGTTTTGGCTTGCAGAAACAAAGTTCTGATTTTTAGGGTTTGGAATTTTGAAAGCTTGAAACTTTTGGAGATGAATGTGAGAGATTGTGGATTGGGGTTGGTTTATATAGGCTTTGTTGTCCCACGTGATTGGTGATTAACTGTGTTAATAACCCATTGAATTATAAGTTTAATGCTGACACCTTTGGGTTATCTAAAGAAAACTGTTTTTGAAAGAATTGATTTTATCTTTTCTTCTATTGGTACTTGCTAACCGCCAATCTTCACTTTTACACAAGTGGGTCCATGTTTTTTTGAAGAGTAGTCCATATGCACAAGTGGGTCCACGTTTTTGAAGAGTGATCCATTTGCACAAGTGGGTCCATGTTTTTGAAGAGTGGTCCACTTATTTTCTTTCTTCCTGCTAACCGCCAATCTTCACTTTTGCATGACTCTATCTTTCCCCTTTTCTGTAAGTCAAAAGCTCAAAACTGTGGATCTTTTGATTTCTATTGACTTTTTCTTCAACAGATTAATAAGTGGACTTCTGTTGATTTTCCGTTGACTTTCTGTTCAAGTTGATAGCTTGAAACTATTATATTTTTTATTTTTTTTTTGGAGAGAGAGAGAAAGTGAGTAGAAATTCTTCCGAGACACTGACATTGAATTGGAGTGTCTTCAATTCAGATTTTCTGATAAAGTTGCTCAGACATTCTGATAAAAGTGATCATACTATTCGGAAAAAATGATTAGATTTTCTGATGATCAATGATTACGAATGTTTTTCTTATTAAAACGACATGTTTTTGTGATTGTCAATGATTAAGAATTTTTGCTGAAAGTGAGCAGATTTTCTGATAAAAATGATCAGACTTCTGATAAATATGATCAGATTTTCTGATAAAAATGATCTGATTTTCTTATAAAAATGATCAGATTTTCTTATGATAGTAGAAAAAAATGTTGCATTTAAATTGAGAACTTGTTAATCCGCAAATTTTCATCTCCTATCGTCTGTTCGAAAGGTTGCATGTGGTCAGACTTTCATCAAAAAAAAGTTGATATGTTTTAGAAGAGTCAGAAATAGATGTTGTGATTGAATCAAGAAAAAGTTGTCGCATTTGAAACCAGAAAAGATGTTGTATTTGAAACAAGCAAGAGATGCTGCATTTGAGAAGAGGAAAAAAATTGTTTTAATCAACATAACATCATCTCCCTTCATTTAACCTTCTTGTTTTGAAATGTTTTCATTCTTAAAAAAAATCCTTCAAGGATTCCTTTTTTTAAACATCAGCAGTTCCTGAAAATTGTGATCTCATGTGAGAAATTTTATGATATTATCAGAAATTCTTTGAAATGTTAAGGTTAACAGAAATTCCCCGTGGATTCCGTATCTCATTAGAAATTCCCCCTGGGTTCTTAATTTCATCAGAAATTCCCCCTGGATTCTTAATCTTATCAGAATTCCCCTTGGATTTGTGATCTCATCAGAAATTTCCTTTGGATTCCTGATCTCATCAGAAATTTCCTTTAGGTTCCTGATCTCATCAGAAATTTCCTTTGGATTCCTGATCTCATCAGAAATTCCCCCTCAACCAAAACAAAATAGATATAAACATATATATATATACACACACACATATGTAGTTAAGTACAAGAAATATAAGCTCATAAAAAGAAAAACATAGAAAAGTTAAACTATCTCTGCATCGCTTGGATCGTCATCGCCAAAATCTCCATCTCCATACATGATCTGCACCATTTCCCAGAGAGGTGTTTCATGCCCTGTGTTGTCGTCTGTTGGTATGAGGGCAGCAATGTGTTGTTCCTCCTGAACAAGCATTCTTGGTCTAACATATGATGCAGGAATTCCTCCAAAGTCCAGTTGAGAGGTTATTACTTTCATCAAGAACCTTGTGTAGATGAAGAAAGGATGACCTCCCCGTAAGTTGGCCCTAAAGTCATTCATCAGATAGGCTGAGAGGTTGTAGCGGAGATGATTCACTAAGGCATGGAGAGGATCCATTATCCTTAGAGTAATCTCATACCAACTCGAGGCTTTCCTTGTAAAGCAAAAGGCAAACTGGGTTACCAGAAACTGCCAAGGTTCAATGAACCCGCTTTTGAAGATGGGGACCCTTCCTTGAGATCATGGTATCCCATCATGGCCAATGTAGCCTGCCTGTCAGCCAAGGAGATGGTGGTTGCAGGACAGTCATCTCTTAGCAAGAGAGCTTCCGTGATAGTTTGCTCATTTAAGCAAATGAGCCTGTCGCCCATCACCCTCCTTGCAATGGTGGTCAGCCTACCATCATCTACAACTAGCCGTGCAGACTTCCAAAACTCTTGAAGAATTTCTGGAAACACTTGAACGTGCATGGAGAGAGCAAAAGCTATTGGACTGCTCAGTAGTATGTTCATAATGGTGGAGCAGTTTACATATCTTAGATCATCTACGTTCATCCTTACTCTTGCATTGTGCCTTTGGAAGTAAGGCATGGGGAATCGATTGCTCTCAATTCTTTCCATGGTGGTTGTGTGTGTTAAGTGAAGAAGACGAGTATTTCAAAAAGTTTTCAGGTGAAAATGTATGAGTAAGTGTGTGTCTATTTAAAGACAATAAGTTCATGCCTTAAATGTTTTCACCGATTAAGATCTTGATTGTACCAGTTCTACTCTACTTTGAGATATGGTGTCAGATTCGTTTAGAACTAAAAGTTTACCATATTCTCCCTCCTCATTTATGAATAGGCAGCACCCTGGTCTTCAATTTTCTGTTGAGAGGACAAGTGTAGCCTTCTTTCCTTTAACCGTGCTGAGTAAGCGTGTGAAGTTGATGTGATGGGGGTAAATAAAATAAAATAAATAAGAGAAAAATGAAAACGTGGGGAGTTATCTTTGTGACGTAAACTTTCCTCATGCATTGGATATTCCCAGCTAAAAAAATTGAAAAGAAGCTATATAAAATAAGAAAACAATTGTACAAGTTATGTGTGCATACATGGTGCAAAGGAGATATATGAAGGTGGCATTTTTTCTATTGAAAATAAAGAAAAATTTTCTTGCTTCTAATGAATTGATCAGATTTCTGATGGGATTATCAGATTCAGTTTTGACAGAATTCTGATCAGAATTTTTATCAGATTTCTGATCAATTTATTAGAGCCCGTTCTATTATCAAGTTTTAGTTTGGTCAGAAAATTTTTTGGATTGAGTAGTTTCATCGTATCTCTTGTTTATCATTCACAATTTGCTGATTAAATAATTATGTCTTTTCTCATCCAAAGTTTTGTAAAAATATCAGCAAATTGATTTTCTGTTGGAACAAAATACATTTCTATATTTCCTTTTTCCACATGATCTTTTATGAAATGATACCTGACATCAATATGTTTCGTTCGTGAGTGGTGAACCGGATTTGAAGTTATTGCTATTGCACTTTTAGAATCACACAGGATTGGTATTTTTGTCAGATTCACTCCATAATCTTTGAGTTGTGTTTGCATCCACAAAACTTGTGAACAACAGCTTGCTACTGCTACATATTCTGCTTCAGCTGTAGAGGTGGAAACACAGTTTTGTTTCTTACTTTCCCAACATACAAGCTTTTCTCCAAGTATCTGACAAGCACATGATGTGCTTTTTCTGTCCAGTTTACAACCTACATGATCTGCGTCTGAATATGCAATAGGGTCTAAACTAGTTCCCTTAGGGTACCATAAGCCATGGTCAGATGTGCCTTTTAGATACTTAAAAACCATTTTTACTGCTTTTAAATGAGATTCTTTGGGATTACACTGATATCTAGCCAGAAAACATGTTGAAAACATTAAATCAGGTCTGCTAACTGTTAAATATAAGAGTGATCCAATCATTCCCCTGTAGGTTTTAAGATCTACATTTGCACCATCAGGATCAGAATCTAATTTGTTTCCTGTGGCCATAGGAGTTTTTGATGATGAGCAATTTTCTAATGAATATTTCTTTAAAATGGTGTTAACATATTTTGATTGATTCAAAAATATTCCATCAGATTCTTGTTTTACTTGGAGACCTAAAAAGAAGCTTAATTCTCCCATCATGCTCATTTTAAAATTGATTGTCATCAATTTTTCAAACTTTTTACAATGATTTGAGTTGGTTGATCCAAATATTATGTCATCAACATATATTTGTACCAACAAAGTGTGTCCTTTGTGTGTTTTGAGAAACAGAGTTGTGTCTATAGTACCTTTGGTAAAACCTGATTGGATCAAAAAGTTTGAAAGAGTTTCATACCATGCTCTTGGAGCTTGTTTCAACCCATACAAGGCCTTGTTCAGTTTATAAACATGCTTTTGAAATTTTGGATCAACAAAGCCTTCTGGTTGCTGCACATACACTTCTTAATCAATCTTACCATTCAGAAAAGCAGACTTTACGTCCATCTGATAAACTTTGAAGCCTATTGAAGCTGCATAAGCAAGGAAGATTCTAACTGCCTCCAGTCTTGCTACTGGTGCAAATGTTTCATCATAGTCAATTCCTTCTTGTTGACTATACCCTTTACTACTAACCTTGCTTTGTTTCTTGTTATTATACCTTGTTCATCAGATTTGTTTCTAAATACCCATTTTGACCCGTTGACAGATTTACCATTTGGTCTAGGTACTAGGTTCCACACTTGACTTCTTTCAAACTAATCAAGTTCTTCTTGTGTTGCTTGAACGCAGTCTGGATCCTTGAGTGCTTCATTTGTTGTTTTTGGTTCAGTTAAACTTAAGAAACCAGCATGAAGACATTCATGAACAGTTGTTGATCTTGTTTTAACACCATCTTGAAGGTTTCCTATGATATTTTCTGTTGAGTGACCCTTTATCCATCTTCCACTTGTAGCAGTATTTGTTTAATCAAGTGATGCATTTTATGAAGAACTTTCTGCTTCCTCTTGATTGATGATCTGTTCTGAGCCTGAGTCTTCAGACATTTGTTTTTCTTGATTTTCTAATGTAGTATCTGATGCCTGATTTGTTATTCCTTGTATTTCAACTGATGGCTCTAAATTTCTGCAAAGTTAGAGTGTGACTGGTTTTCTGGTAAATTTCCATAATTTTCCTCCCAGTCAAACCCAAGCAATTAGTTTGTTAGTTCTGTTAATAGGTGTTCATTATTTGTAGAATTTTCTTTTTGTGAGAAAGTTATGATGTCATCAAAGTTTTCTATTTCCGATGAATCATCAAAAGAGACATACAGACTTTCTCTTATTGCTCTGCTATTTAAAACAAATACTCTGTAAGCTTTTGAAGAGAAAGAGTATCCAAGAAAAATTCCTTTTTCAGCTTTTCTGTCAAATTTCTCTAAACTATCAAAATCATTAAAAATAAAACATCTACATCCAAAGGTATGTAAAAATTTGACACTTGGTACCCTTTTGTTTATGATGTGAAAAGGTGTTTTCTGATGTCTTTTGTTGGTGATAGTTCTGTTTTGTGAGAAACATGCATTTGCCACTGCTTCATCCCAAAAATAGGCTGGCAGCTTGGCATATGCCAGCATTGTTCTTGCTGCTTCTACCAAAGTTTTGTTTCTCCTTTCAACAACCCCATTTTGTTGTGGGGTTCTGGGAGCAGAAAAATCATGAGATATTCCTCTTTCTGTTAGGAAGTTCTCAAGTTTTGCATTTTTAAATTATGTCCCATTGTCAGATCTGATCTTTCTTACAGTTAATTTTAACAGATTTTCAATTTTCTTGACAAAATTTATAATCAGATCTGGGGTTTCACTCTTTCGCCTCAAAAATTCCACCCATGTGTACCTAGAATAGTCATCAACAATGATAAAATGTATTTCTTTCCAGAAAAACTTTCAGTGCTTATTGGTCCACAGAGGTCCATGTGTAAAAGTTCAAGATTTTCAGAAATAGAAGATTACACCACAGTTTTGTGTGAGCCTCCTTTTGACTTTCCCAGCTCACATGCTTCACAAAGTTCGTCTTTTCTTGAAGTAATAGAAGGTAATCCTTTTACCAGACACTTGCTTGCTAATTTGTTTAAAGTTTTAAAATTTATGTGAGCCAGTCTTTTATGCCATAACCAACTGTTTCCTTTATTTTCTTTTGTAAATAAACAAAATTGAGGTTCTTCAATTTTGTTATTGAAGTCAAAGAAATAAATTGATCTTTTTATTCTTTTTCCTTTAATATAAATTTTATCATCTTCAAGACCTATTAATAAGCAAGTATCAGGTAGAAAAGTTACCTTAAATCCTTTGTCACAAAACTTACCACAACTTAGAAGGTTGTATTTTAATCCTTCTACATGTGCCACTTTCTCAATTGTTATTGTACCATATGTTATGCTTCCATAACCTTTCACCCTACCCTTGACTCCATTACCAAAATTTACAATTTACCTAGCTTTTCTACGTAGTTGCTAAGTAAGCTCCTATCCCCAGTCATGTGCTTGGAGCTTCCTGAATCGCAGTACCAAATCTGCTGCACATGATGGTCCTGTAACGGAGAGGTTTGTGAATTTTTTGGTACCCAGACTTTCTTAGGTACTTTGACAGATGAGTACTTAGCATATAATAGTTTTCCTTCATCATTTGTTGATCTAGATCTGTCAGAGTCTGTTGATTCTGACTGATCAGCTTTCTTTACCATATCTGTTGACATCTGATCAGATCTGATAAGATTTCCGTTCAATGCTGAACCACTGACAAATTTTTGGTTTTTGTTCAGATGCTGTTGAATTATTTTCAAAATATCAACACACTTACAACCCACCTTATTAGAGATATCTGATGGAATGATTTTTGATGAAAGCCCATTTTTCTGAGATTTTTGAAAAATATTTTGACCCTTTTCTTTTAAGACCCTTTTAGTGTTTTCTTTTGTATGATCTTGTTTTGTCTTTATTTTTTCTTTAGAGCAGGCCTTCTTTGATTCTGGACTTGACACAGAACAAGATGACATGAAGCCAATTTCTTCTCATAAATTTGATTCATTGTCAAAATCTGCTTGTGGTTTATCTGAAGCTTTTACAAACACTGTAGGATTATCTTTTGTTGTTTTTGTATAACCGAATCCTTCACCTTGATTTTTTGACGTTGTTTCATTGTAGTCAATGAAATCCTTTGCTTGTTGAAAACCTTTTACATTTACCTTATTTTTATGAATTTTTGCATGCAAAAATTTTCTCTCTTTTTCATAAAAACTGATTTTTGTGTCTTTGATCAAACTTTCTTCATGTAAAAAATTTCCATTTTCTTGACAATGTTTCAACATGTCTTTAAGTTCATCAGATTTCTTTGTTTATGTCAAGTATTTCTTTTGTAATTTTTGAAAATCTTCCAATAATTTGTTTATTTGATTTTGAAGTTCTTGATCATTTTGACTTACATTGATTTCTGATGCCTCATTGTCAAGTTTTGCCATAAGACAAAAGTTGGTCATTTCTTCCTGATCATCATCTGAGAGTCCTCAGTCATCCAGGTATCTATCCCTGCAATCAGGCTGACTTGTTGTTGTTGTTGTTTCTTGGCTTCTTCCAGCTTCTTTTCATAGTAAGCTGGATCTTTTAACTCTTTGTTCTTGCATTCTGAAGCATAGTGACCCTTTTATTTGCATCTATAGCATACCACTTCCGACTTGCTTTCTGCTCTTCTTTCCTTGGATCTTGCTTCCATCTTTCCTTTATCACTTCTCTGAATTCTGGAACTTCCTCCCTTCAATCTTTGCTCAAAGGTTTTGGTGAGCAAAGCTATTGCTTCAGCAAAAGTAGAAAAATCTGATGGATTTTCAGAATTTTCTGATGCTAAAACTAGGTTTTGTGGGTTAGAGGGTTGTAGATCAGGTGTCATTGATCTTTGAGAGTTTGATATTAAGTCTATTGGTCCACCATATTGCTTTGAGTTTTCAATGATTTGTTGCTCTCTTGGGAGTAGAATACTATATAGATCATGTAGGTTCAGATTTCCTAGCTCTAGTGTGGAAGCTATGGTCATGGCAAGATTTTGCCATTCTCTGGGCAAAGCATCAAGAAATTTTACATTTCTTTCATCATTCGTTTTTTCAACTCCATGCTTTTTTAGTTCATTTAAAATTTTTGTCAATCTATTGTAAGCATCAGTGAGTGTTTCATTTGGTGAACATTTAAACCTTTCATAAGAAGAGACATGATTTGTTCTCATGTTTATTTTCATTTTGTCTCCTCCTTCACAAAGATTTTCAAGTTGATCCCAAATTTCTTTTGCAGATGAGCATGCATCAACGTAAGAAAATATGTCGTTTGGAAGTGCCATAATCAGAACTGATTTGGCCCTTTCATCTGTCTCTACCAGTTTCCTGTCTTTTGGGCTCCAATTTTTCTCTTGTTTGGGAGCCCAAGAAGCAGAGGTTTCTGGTGAGTCATCAGATGCTGGAACACCAGGTATTTGAACACGTGGTATATATGGGCCACACACAATGGATTGAAACGGAGCTCGATCATGTCCATTAAGGAAATTGATCATCCTGATTTTCCATTGGGGATACTCCTCCCTGACTAACGTCGGAGGCTTCGACATAGAACCCATGTTGAAAGCACTGTTGCAAGACTGAAAATTTGCCATTTTTAGTCAAAGTTTTTGAACTTTTGAAAAACATAGTATTAACAAAGATACTCGAGCAATTGATCGATTTGAAAATATTTTATTCAATCTGCCCTGATACCAATTGTTGGTCCCAGATAACAATGCTTTGACTTAAAATGGCAAGTTGATTTCAACTTTATATGAAAATAATGTACGGAATTAGAAATCAACTTGTAAGAAACAGAGATACAGAATTTTCAAGTTTATATCACTTTTGAAAGGTTACAAAAGATTATTGAAAAGTTATTTTCAAATACAAAACAATGCTTAAGAATTCTGTGGGAGTGAAGGGCAATGGAGTATGTAAGTTGTAATACTTGCAATGCTCTGCTCCTTCGATCTTCAGTTTGGTGATCTTTATTTATAGAGAACAATTGGCATGAATACACAATTGTTTATTCATGCAACTGTTTATCGTGGTAGGTCGTTTCATATGTCATTCTTACTACTTCCACTTGTATCATAAATGTCCTTCAACGGAATTACCTTATCTTCAACTGCAAGTGGACATTATGATTGGTCACCAGAATTCTGAGGACTTCTGATTAGAATCTGATGAGGTTTCATCAGATTTGATCATATCTTTTCTGATCCTTTTCTTCGAACACTTAGACAAAGATATTCTCATCAGATCTGATTCAAATGCTTCTTCTTATAGCCTATGATCATGTTTCTTATGTTGACTTGATCCTTTGACTTCTTCTTCATCAGATCTGATCAGATTGATCAGACTCTCTTTCTTCATTTTTCTTCAATACTTATACATATAAAGTTTCTTAACAATTATATTATAATGAACCTAAATACCGAACCATTGATAATGAATAAGTAATCACTTGTCAAGTTACTAAGTTTATCACTAAAGTGTGTAGTTCCTAGTTACGATTCTAATAGTTTCCAAACCTATGAAATCACATCAAACCCGTATGGGTTACCATAGTGTCAAAAACGAGTGCTATACCTTAGTGACTATTTTTATATCTTTATACTTTTTTCTTAATTCATGCTCAATAATCCGAATCTTCCGTCAAACTCTTACTCATACCTATGTTCTTCGTGTAGAAGGACAAGGTGCCAAACCTTAATCACAACAAGCTCGCGGGATTTCTCTAAATGGAACACTTTTGCAAAACCGTGAGTACACTCGACCCATTTACCGTATTTACACATTTTTGGGTTGTAACATGTTAATCTATCAAATACAAAATCACACTTTATGCTTTTATACGCTTAATCCGTTAGTACATGATACTTGTTATGCTTAGGATAAATGCTAGATTCATACATGCCTTGTCATTAACTTAGCTAGCCCAACTTGACATATATAGCGCTATAGGAATAGCACACCACCCGTCGGGATTATGTTATGCTTATTCATACTTTTTAGTCTCGTAACTTTTGTGACGAGGGAAGCTCATTATACTTGTGGAAACTCGGATTGACCTAGCATTACATGATTAGTATACCCTTTCATTACAATTAACATGTGGATTCGAGAAATGCCTTTCTATACTTATGCTATGTATCATAAAACTTGTGTACTCGCCTTTGCTTTTGCATTGAATTGTATTTTAAACATGTTACAGGTTGAAGATGATTCGCATGATGAAAGCTAGTAGGGACTACTTTAGAAACCCATTTGAAACTTACTAGATTGTTTATGTTGTAATCGTTAAAGATGTTGTATTGTTGTTATCTATTTGAATGTTGTATTTCCTTTGAAACGATTTAGTATTTTGGATACCTTCTATGAATGAAATTCGGTTTTTATTAAACTATTGTCACCATTAGTGTTATGAAGTCTCTTGCAATCTCGTTTTCATCTCACTCCGATGTTTCCGCCATCGGTTGGGGTGTAACATATTGGTATCAGAGCCATAACTATAGGGAATTTGGTAGAATTGTCATGTTCGAACTAGTCTATAGTTTAAGTGTCCATTTTTTTACCATTCTTGTCTTATGCTTAAAACCTTATTCTTCCTACATTGCTTCTTCCTTTCTTTTAGTCTTAATACTTACCATAATGTCTTTCCTAAGACATTCACACAATACACTTGAAGACTTGAAAATACTCATTATGCAAACGACGCGATTTGCACCAAGATAGGCCCAATGGCTTACAATTTTTGGTGAAATCCCACAATCCGCTTATTCGATTTTTCACGAAGTTACGCCATCAAGTTAGGAGTGATATCCACATCTTGACGGAAAACTTCCATTTCATACACTAGTGGATCTTACTAACGAGTCGGAATATGCTCCTCGTTTAGTAAGAAGCAACCACACTTAGGGTACGATGTTGTCAAGTTAGGGGTGAAACCCGCACCTTGTCAACTAGTCCCGTTCATCGATTTTCAATCTCACCAAAGTCTTGAATTTTCGATCGACTAGGGACATGTAGTAAGTTGAAGGGTAAAATACCGTTAATCGCTTCTCGACAAGAGTAGTTTACCTATTAGGCCAAATCATGATCCCTAACTCGAAAGATCTTACAAATCACTTTGGAATAGTCGATGTTTCTCTACCCGAAACAATCCTATGTTTTATTGAGCCAATCTTTTATGTTAGCTCAATTTTTATGTGATTTTATACTTGTTACCCCGTTCAATTCAAACCGTTACACAAATCGCACGTCTATCGCAATAAAAAACAATAATAATCCTCGTGAACAAACTAAATTTATACTCTTTACGCATTCATACGTGATTATACTTATTGCATACTCGTCAAATACATGCAACATACATGATCATACACATGCTTATACATGCAAAACTTATTTTTACATTATGATCAAGTCTCATCCTTTCCTTTCTATTTTCAACCCTTGATGTCTTCTCCAAGCTCATCCAAGAAATCCAAGGGTTCCAAGAAGGGTTCAAACAACCATGGAGACTCTATGTCCAAACAGGAACTTGTAGGGCTAGTCGTTGAGCAAATGGTCGAACAGATGGCTAAGATTATCCCCAACATTGTTAGCCAGATCCAAACCATCCATGAAACCCCCAAATCCTTCGTCGACTCAAATGTGGACCCTCCCAAAGCAACGTTCCAGTTCAAGCAGTTCATGGCTTGTAAGCCCATGGAATTCACTGGTAATGATGGCGCTACTGCCATGATGAACTGGTTCGACATGATCAAACTCACCTTTTTACAAGGTGGATGCCCTGATGAGCTCCGAACCTTAAACGCCACAGGGGTCTTTCGTGAGAGAGCCCTCGAGTGGTGGACCACTGAGAGAAACAAACGTGGCAATGAAACAGCCCATGCATTACCTTAGGAAGAGCTAAGGCATCTTATGAAGGACCATTTCTGCCCCCCCTAACGAGACCCAGAAACATGAAAACGAATTCTAGAACCTTACCCAAAAGGGGAGCGACGCTGAAGGACTGGTTGCACGCTTCAAACAACTGAGTATCCTTTGTCCTAGACAAGTGGATACTGTTCCCAATCGCCAAGTTTATTCGTTGCCTCTCCCCCGTGTTGATCAACCATGTAGCCGCCGCAAGCCCCAAAACCGTCGAAGATGCTTATAGCATCACAATCGAGCTCAACCACAACTGCATTCTCCATGGAGCCTATGAAAAGGTCTCCACGAAGAGTGCGCACCAAGCTACCACCAATACCACCACTGCTGAACCCTCACCCTCTCAAGCCAAGAAAAACAACAACAGGAACAAGAAGCGGAAGGCTTCTGTTCAGAATTGTGCGGTCGTTACTCCACCCAACCCAACACCATTGAACTCCATATCCACTACCCTAAACACCAAACCACCCCAGAGAAACTACACTGGGACTTGGCCCAGGTGTGAGCAGTGCACCTACCACCATCTTGCAACCGCCCCGTGTCGCAAATGCGCGAACTGTAACAAGTTTGGGCATTTCACCGATTGTTGTTGTCAACCCCTTAGAACCATCCAAGATCAAGCTTTGGTTCCCAACCAGCCTCAACCCCAACAACAGACTGCTCCTGTGCGAGCATGTTACAAGTGTGGCGATCTCAACCATCTCGCCAACGTTTGTCCCCAACGCAACCAGTAGCCTCAACTCCAACAGCAGCTGCAGCCTCAGCCTGCTAAAGGAAGAGCTTTCGTGCTCACCTCTACTCAGGCTCAAAGCTCAAATGACGTCATCACTGGTATGTTCCTTGTCAACCATATTTATGCTTCATGTCTATTTGATACTGGTGCCGATAAAAGTTTTGTGTCTGTCGAATTTGAACCTTTACTTAAGTGCGAACGTTTCAAGTTGCCTAATCCTTTCGATGTCGAAGTCGCTAATGGTAAAACCATCTCTGTTGATTCTATTCTTCCTGACGTTCTTTGATTCTTAACGACCATACGTTCTCCATCGACTTCATACCCATGCAAATGGGAAGTTTTAAAATCATAATAGGCATGGACTGGCTTAGGCGAGTTCGCGCTAAAGTTGTCTGTTCGGAAAAATTCATACGCCTTCTACTTCCTAATGGTGATTCATTGCACGTCTATGGTGAGAAACCTTCTAAAGGTCTCAAACTTATGTCGTGTATTCAAGCGAACAAGTACTTATGTAAGGAGTACTTTGCCTTTCTCGCCTATGTCGTGGAAAAGAAAGACAAAGGCCCAAACATAAGTGATGTTCCCGTCGTTTGTCAATTTCCTGACGTTT
This sequence comes from Scalesia atractyloides, assembly GCA_947069175.1. Taxonomy (NCBI): domain Eukaryota; kingdom Viridiplantae; phylum Streptophyta; class Magnoliopsida; order Asterales; family Asteraceae; genus Scalesia; species Scalesia atractyloides. Next base: position 18,162,230 of record CAMTDV010000006.1, read on the forward strand.
TCCCTGAGGATCTTCCTGGTCCTCCACCTCCTCATTCTGTCGACTTTCGTATTGATCTTATCCCTGGCGCAACTCCTATTGCGAAAGCTCCCTATCGTCTAGCACCCTCCTATTGCGAAAGCTCTTTTTGATAAAGGCTTTATACACACTAGTAATTCTCCTTGGGGCGCTCCCGTTCTATTTGTTAAAAAGAAAGATGGATCATTTTGGATGTGCATCGACTATCGTGAGTTGAACAAGCTTACACTAAAAACCGATATCCTCTTCCTCGCATTAACGATCTCTTCGATCAGCTTCAAGGTGCGACGTGTTTCTCCAAGATCGACCTTCGATCTGGCTACCATCAACTTTGAGTTCTCGAAGAAGATGTACTGAAAGCATTCCGCAAACGTTATGGACACTACGAGTTCGTAGTCATGCCTTTTGGTTTGACTAACGCGCCTGCAATGTTTATGGATCTCATGAACCGCGTGTGTAAACCCTTCCTCGATCGTTTCGTAATCGTTTTCATCGACGATATCCTCATCTACTCCAAGACGAAAGAAGAACACCTGAGACATTTGCACCTCATCCTTCAGCTTTTGCGGACCGAACGTGTAGGACCGATCCTCGATACTGAGGAACCTAAATTTGATATCTAACGTCCATAATAGCGGAAATATTACGGCGTGTTACCAATAGACAAGATTTAATCAGTTAATTGTCAGTTTCATTGATTAAACGTTCAGATTACAGACCGACAGAGCTTCGCCTCTCCAATGCCAAAGTTACAAATGAGACACACAAGCTAGGTATTTATAGGTTTACAAGTTCGCCCAACATGTGTAAGTTCGCCCGAACTTGCCTATGCAGGTTCGGCCGAACATGCTTAAAGATGTTATCTCATGAGCGAACTTGACTAAGACTCTTCATAAATACTTCTTAACCTAGCCTATCCAGCTCTATACAATACAGACTCGATATAAGACTAAGACATAGACATTATGCACCAACAGACTCCCCCTTGGATATCGTCTTCGTCATTTATCAGTCTTCAAAAATCTGTCTTCATATATACATTAACGTACCCGACCAAAGAAGTTCTTGTACGGCTTCTTTCGTCTCTCTTGTTTTGGATCCGGCGTTTGATCAGTTGGCGGTGGTCTTTTGAAGTTAGCCATTCTGAGCGAACTTTCTCTTACCGCTTTTTCCATCTTTTCTTTAATCGCCTCACTTCTGGTTTCTTCTTTAAGAAATTCGACTCTTTCCATATCCCTCCACTTTGTCTGCCACATCTTCCCTGAATTCACTTCACTTGCATAGCAAACATTGACAACTTTCTGATACTGCGTCGCTTAGAAAAGGCATTTTATATCTTCTCTCGAGCAGTTTACCAACCACATAGGATCTAGAATCCTTATCGTCCTCCACAATCCTCTCATACCTTGATAACCCATCACTTCAACTCGTTCTTTAGCAATATCTAAGTGAGCTTCAAACTTTAATACAATCACTGCTTCACAAGTAGCTGGATCAATCTGCCACCACTTGAATAAAGGATAAAAGTTCTGTTCAATAGGCATAAGTGGCATGTTCCTCATGGCTCTAGGACGTTTCATAATTAATGTTATGTCCCTTTCTCCTGTAACCTTGTTAATCTTTATTCTTCGTCTCGAAATAAACGGCTTCCAGTGATTCCAACCTTTTTCAGCTTCGTACTTTATCATTTTCCATAACAATTGATCAACTGTCTTCATCTGATAAGTAACGTTCACTGTTTGCACTAGCTCTTCCATATCCCAATACGGCAATGTCTTTAAATCAGCAAGATATTTGAAGTATTGCACTCCAAACTCTCTTTTGATTGCGTATACGTTTAGCTCCTTAAACCATCCCCAACTCAATATATCTCCCAAAGAAACATTTTTATCTCTGGTGAAGAATGCTAGTGGACGTCGAAACTTACGTTCACGAGGCATCTCCTTGAACCAGGTCTTTCTCGCTTCAGTTATCTCCTCTTTGGTCATTGGCCTAGGAATTTTTCCTTCACGTAACTCTTCAGCAATTCTATCTTTTAACATATCCTCATTCAATTGTTTATACATTTCTTCGAATGTAGGAAAACTTTCTGAATCCTGACCAACATACTTATCTTTCTTTTCTGTTTCATCATCTGAGGACCAGTCTTCAACAATCACACGATTATATTCATCAGCTTCAAATCTTCTTTCGTACTGATACTCTTTTGGATCAAAAGTATTGACATTCATTATCTCCTCAAAATCAAACTCCAAGTTTTCAACTTCAGCTTCAACTAGCTTCGCTAGATCTTCTTTCGATTAATTAAGTACAAACTCACCTTCTTCAACATTGTGTTCCAACATCAGTATCAGACGTTTCGTACTGCAGTCATAGGCTTCACAAAACGATCAACATCCAACATATCAATATCATCTGAAGGCCCTTTTTGCCCTGACTCCCCCTGGATTTTATCTTCCATTCGATTAGATTCATCGTCCATCAGATCAGAAAATCAAATGCATTAGAGACTTTCGCTTCGTTGATCTTTAAGCCAGTACCACCCTGATCAAAATCATCATCTCCTTGATCAAAATCATCATCGTCATCCCCAACATTCCAATATTCATATCCTTCCTCTTCTTCATCCTCATTCTTATCCTCTTTCTCGGCTTCTTCATTGTCTTTTTCTTCAGTAACAATGATAGGATCAGAAGGCTTGACAGATTCATCAACCTTTTGTATATCAGACTCAGAAGCTTTTGAAACATCTTCAGTAGACTTTTCGGGGACATCAGAAGATTTCTCTGTAGTAGATTTAGAGGCTTCTCCCTCTACCTGCTTCCCTTTACCACCCTCAGCCAATTCTCTTTCCGCACGTTCCTTGGCTTCTTGACGATCCAGACGGTCGTATTCGGTGATAAAATCAGTATTCAGATTATTGGATAACACCTTTTGTAATCTGATGAATCTTCGATCATTCAGAGCTTGAATTTTCTTCAATTCTGCAATCTCTGTTTGTAATTTTTCATTTGCGTCCTGCAGACTTTCTATCAATGCTTTGTAATATTCTCATTCATTTTCTAGCACCTTCACTTTATCATCAAGAATTTCCTTTTCGACTTCGCTTTTATTCACCTTCTTTACGAGCTCAGCTTTTTCTAACTCAATCTGTGCAACTTTATCTTCTAATACCTTCACACGCTTTTCTAACATTTCAGCATTCGTTTCAGGGAAAAATTCATCCAAATCTTCAAGACTTATAGGACCATGTGGCATATCACCAAACATACTTCCCCTTGGTGTCTTTGGTGTTGAGTCTTTTGGTGTTGCAGTTTTCAGTGTAGACTTCTTTGGCGTAGAGCTTTCAGGAGTAGAAGTCTTTTGAGAACTCGGCGATTCAGCGATCGGAATTTCAACAAACTCAGACACAGGAGGTTCTTGTGTAACTCCTGGCCTTTCAGCTTCGACATGAACGATAACAGGAGGTTCTTGTGGAGGAGGTTCTTGTGTGGCTCCTTTCTCCTGAGCACCAGAAGGTTCTTGTGTGGCTTCTGTGCTTTTCACTTTGCTTTTATGTCTTTTGCTCACCGCTTTCTGAGCTTTCTTGGCCTTTCGTTTCCCTTTCGTGTGAGGTGACCCTGTAGTTTTCTTAGATATTTCGATTGCCGGAGATTTTGTACGCTTCGCCTTTTTCTTAGGCCTCTCCTCATCAGATTCTTTTTCTACGCTCGGATCAAAATCTGCATCCAATCTCTTTTCTTTTTCAGCTCTTATTTCAGCCTCTGTATTTTCAGGCTCTTTATCAGATTCTTCAATTTCAGACGTAGCAGAAATTACTTCTTCTTGAGTCGACTTCATTGTTTCTTGAATCTCATTAACGACTGCAGCGCTAGATCCAGCCACTGCCTCAACATTCTCAGTCTCCTCCTCATCGACAAGCAAAGTTTCAGCTTTCTTTGATGCTCACTTCTTCTTTGGTTTATCAGCTTCATCTTTCAAAAACCATTCACTTCTTGCCTTCGGTTTAAATTCTTTAAACCACTCTCGTTCAGCTTTAAGCTCATTCTCATTGTAGCTACCTTCTTTTCTCCATTTGTTTCCAGGTGGCGATATATAATCTGAATCTTTAATTGCTCCGAAAACTAGTTTGGCAATAGGAGCTGAAGCTTGTTTCTGAAACTTGATAAGCTTCTTCACTGTGGTTTTGTCGAGATGAACCAAATAAAGAACGTCATTTGGATCTCGAGCAATGTTGGGATACTTCTCATCGATCAGCATTTGAATAAATCTTGGATATAAACACAGTCTTGAATCCTCCATATTCTTCGACATGTGAACGAACACCATCTTAGAAACATTGAACGGCTTCTTCAAAATAAGCGTCGTTGCCATGCTAGCCAAATAATCTTGAACATCATCTAAACCAGCTTTGCGATGGCTGAACGTGTGAATTAGAGCATGCATCAAAAGTTTATAGGGGTTTGGCACTTCCCCTTTCTTCAGCGTTGGTTTATTCACACTCCCCTTGTAACCCATGCGGAAGAAACATCCGCGAACCATCTTCTCATCTAGATGAATCGGATCATCTTCTTTATCTTTAAGCTCTAAAATTCTTCGAATATCGCCTTCAGTAACTGTAATCGGCTTTTATCTCATCACCAACCTGTACTGTAGAAGAGATTTTCTTCTCATCAGCACTTAGATTCGCGTTCATCCAGAAGTGAATAACATGACATTGATAAGATACAGTGCGCTCAGTAATTGCACGGGGAATATGACTATCTTCAAGAAACTTCAAAATGTTGTCATATTCCTTCAGCGACGGACAAATAGACTTGTCAAGCGTGATACATGTGTTGTGAGTTTTGGAAAACTCAACTGAGATAACACGCGCAGGAACCTATGCATGAAAAACGACATAAAACAATTAGCAAGCTTTTCGAGGAAAAATCACAAAAAAATTTCTAAAAATTTTTCTAACACTTTAATCAAGTTCGGGCGAACTCGATTAGTGTTAAACACACTGATTTTAACAAGTTCCCCCGAACATGTAACACACATGTTCAATTTTTTTCTTAATGCAAGTTCGGGCGAACTTACAATTTTATTATACAATTTTTCCTAAGTTCGGTCGAACATGTTTATATCAAAAATATTTCAACACTCAAGTTCAGGCGAACATGTTTCTGATTCATTCAGTTGTGTTTTGGACAAGTCCGGTCAAACTTGACAACAAGTTCGGCCGAACTTGTCGTCTTCTTCAATCAGACCAACCAAGTTTAAGCATGCAAACATCTATTTCAGTTCAGTCAAAAATAGTTTCTCGGTCGTTTTTAAGTGTCGATCAAAGATCTATGTTCAATTGTGTACAATAACACCTAAAACTATAAAATTTTAATTTTTTTGATTTGGTTTTGTTTGTTAACAGTTCTATTCATAGATTATTTTCAAATTAATACCTCTGCCATAGTAATTGGTGTGCTAATCACCAAAGAGTAACTTCAATCGAACAATATAATGGCTTAAAAGTGACAATTTCTCACAATTTCTCTCAAAAAGCTCAAGTTCGCTCAAGTGTTCTGATAACAAGTAAATGAGTTGCTCCGAACTTGAATGATATTTATACCATGTCAAGTTCGGGCGAACTTGTTAAGCCCATCCTGAGGCCCAGAGAAGTTCGGGCGAACTTATCATAAAAACAAACAATCAGCCATCTACAAGTTTGGTCGAACTTGCTGATTGTTAAACTTGAATTGTTTAGCAAGTTCGGCCGAACTTGCCAAACCTCAAAAATTTCAAACTTTTTCAATTTTTTTTATTTTTAAGCCTGAACTTTCCAACTTTTTACCAGTTATGAAAATCCACTCAGTTGACCAAGTCCAAGCTAATGACCTTGGTTAACCGATTTGTCTGCCGAGTCCAAGTTAATGACCCCGGTTTGACCCGTTACGAACAAACTGTTGATATTTTCAAAATCAAAGTTTTAAATTAATGAACTTTTCATCGTTTTAACTTTTCAGATTTTTGCAGAGTAGCTCCCAGCCCATTTTCAAAGAGATTCCCACCAGTTCTAGCATCTTACCAGACTTCGAAGATCCGTTCTCCAACATTGGTTTGCTGAAAACAATGTAGAAATAAAATCTTTTTGTATTTTTGTAAGTTTACGCTAAAACACACCGAAAATCTTTTTGATTTTAATCTGTAAAGCTGAAATATAATGAAATAAGCAATGTAAACTATGTACAAACATATTTACAGACATATTTTTGTGAATTCATGTCTAAGGATCATATCAGTTGATTGAGACATATCACCAGTACCGTTGACCTTTATATGACTTTAAGTTTTAAACTCGTTTACCTAGATTATCGATATGTTTGTCCACTTAAACTTTTACCACATTTCTCAACTGTTTCAAGATATGCTAAGATAGAATTCATGAAACTTGACTTATCTATGGTTCCCACTCTTGAATATACTCCCGTATCCAGATTCCCTAGATTTCATCTTACAGGTGAATATAGCGTAATTGATATTTGTATCTGGGTTGTGCGAGACCTTGAGAGCTCAGGTTAGTACTACCGTACAGACAAAGAGATGAAAGCTCATCTTTAAGGTGTGTTCCACTTAAGGAATCTTTTCAGCATTGCATATGATTATATCTTTCGATACTTCTCAATATTGCATGCAATTTTGGGGTTTAAAACAAAAGTATTATAGAAGTTCTAGGCCATTGCTTCCGCAAAATCAGAAGAACTTGTATAATACCCCAGATATCAACTATCTATAAAGACCTCGTATCTCAGAATCAGGCAATCTTTCAGACGAAATTTCGGAGTACTAAGTCCATATATCCAAGATGTGTTAATCCACAAGATTAAGCAGTTGTAAAATTTAGTTTATATCTCGAAAACAGTTTACTAAACGTGTTCAGCCTATCGACACATCCGCAGTAAGACTCGTTTATTACTTTTTAAAACTTTACATTTCTTTAGCACACTGTGATAGTGCACTGATGTACTATCATTTCCTTTTATGACACTGAATTCTTTTTGTCTTTTTCAATGTTTTTGAACATTTTGAATTTTATATGTTTTTGGATTTTAAAATTTTTCGAATGTTTTTCTATTTTCTCTAACATTTCTCCCCAGAAAATCAACAACATCTTTTGGATTTTAGTTTTTAATAAAATTCTAAGCTAGAAAAGTATTTACAAACCAATGTGGATCACGCGAACTCGTTGTCCGATCCGTATTCAACCTCAGCGTCCGCACCTGTCAGCAAGTTTTTCATACCGTTAATTCTCAACAAGTATTTAAACCGTGATAATGAAAATGGTTTGGTATAAAAATCAGCCTTTTGTTTGTCGGTGTGGATTTTTTCTATTCGTGCCAATTTCTTTTCATAGCAATCACGAATGAAATGATAACGAATTTAAATGTGTTTTGTGCGTGAGTGATGAACCGGATTTTTAGTTATATCGATGGCTGCCTTGTTATCAACACACAGCAGAGTGTCTAGAAATTGCAGACCATAGTCTCTCATCTGTTGTTGAATCCACAGAATCTGTGAACAACAGCTGGAGGCCGAGATGTACTCAGCTTCACAGGTAGAGAGAGCGACCATAGTCTGTTTCTTACACTGCCAGGTTATCATTCTTGTTCCAAAGAACTGGCATCCCACTGTAGTTGATTTAGAATTCAATTTATCTACACCAAAATCGGAATCAGCATAGCCTGTGAGGTCAAAATTATTGTTCTTCGGGTACCACAAGCTGGTGCTTGGGCATCCTTTCAGATATCTGAAGATACGCTTCACGATCTGCATGTGTAAGATCCTCGGGATTGACTGATATCTGGCGCATAGGCAGGTTGGATACATAATATCTGGGCGCGATGCCGTCAGATACATCACACGATCCTATCATCGATCTATATAACGTCTCGTCAACTTTGGCTCCAGTCTCGTCAACGCAAATGTCGTGGTTGAGAGCAAGAGGCGTAGATAGAGGCTTCAAGCTTTCCATTCCAAACTTTTTCAAGATGTCGTGAACATACTTAGTCTGATGAATGAAAATACCATCCGGAAGCTGATCTACTTGCAAACCAAGAAAGAACTTCATTTCGCCCATCGAGGACATTTCGAATTTCTTTTTCATGATTCCCTTAAACTCTTTGCAGAGACTATCATTTGTAGATCCAAAGATGATGTCGTCAACGTAGATTTGAACTATAATCAGATGGCCATCAACTTCTTTGGTGAAAAGAGTACTATCCATAGTTCCTCTGATAAAGCCATTTCCGACGAGATGTTGCGACAACGTCTCATACCAAGCTCTCGGAGCTTGGTGTAGACCATAAAGTGCTTTATCCAGTAGGTACGTTTTCTTCTTGTTAAGTGGATCGACAAACCCTGGTGGTTGTCCAACGTACACCTTCTCGTGTAATTTGCCATACAGAAAAGCTGATTTGACATCCAATTGATAGACCTTAAATCCTTTCCATGATGCAAAAGCTAGAAATATTCGAATAGATTCCAATCGAGCTACAGATGCATAGACTTCTGTGTAGTCTATCCCTTCCTGCTGGTGAAATCCCTTGACAACAAGCCTAGCTTTATTACGAACAATAATTCCTCTATTATCACGTTTACACTTAAAGACCCATTTTGTTTCAATTGCTTTCTGATTTTCTGGTAGGTCTTCAAGCTTCCACACACCCAACTTCTCAAACTGCAATAATTCTTCTTGCATTGCTTGTACCCAGTTTTCATCTGCTAAAGCTTCATTAACTGTCTTTGGCTCAATCTGAGAGATGAAACTTGAATGGAAACAATAGTTCTGGGTTGTAGCAACATGTGTATAGAAACCACTGAGTGCTTTATTAATTTGCCCTCGAGTTCTAACACCAGTTTGAAATTCTCTGATAATATTTGTTGACGGATGATAGGAATATGATCACGGTAATTCTTCACCTGGAACATCTACAGAGTTTTGCTAATTCGTGATATTAAGATCAACAACCAGTTCAATGTTTGGAGAGCTTGATGAAGCTTCATTTCTGTTGTTCGGGACTGCAGATTGATTAAGAAGACTTGTTATCTGCTCCACTTCTTCATCTTAAGAAGATGATTCCCCATCAGCATCAAATGTTGGTGCTTCATCTGAATCAAAATCTTGATTCTGAGGCATACTGGGCTCCGTTGTTGTATTCATTGGTACGGTAGAGGCGTTCATTGGAAGAGTAGTTAGGTGATGATAATGTTTCAGAAACATTTTTAGCCGGAACACCACTATTGTTTGAACTTGCGCCAGAAGAAGATGGATCCAACGTGGGTTGATTAACCACAATTGGTCGAACAATTTGCTCTTGATTCGCTGACCGGTGAAGATAATATAACGCTGCAACTTCTTCGTCAGTTGGTTCTTTGGGCAAGTCAAATGACTTCCATAGGTCTTGATAGTTAAACAGCCACGCGTCACCTTTCCTTTGAATAGGATCCGTGTAATTGAAACAATCCACGTGTTATGCTTCAATAACCTTTCGCAATGAAGGAACATATACTCTTCTCAACGGACTCGCATATTCGACAAAGAAACCTTCGAGAGATTTAGCACCGGATTTACCATTTTTGTCTATTACGGTACAAGGTGCACCGAATGGTTCTAAGAACTTCAAATTTGGCTTCCGTCGGTTTATCATCTCAAAAGATGTTTTCTTTGTTGGTTTGACAGTGAGAACCCTGTTTAGCGTTTAGCAAGCCGCAGCAACTGCTTCACTCCAGAAGCTGATTGGAAGTTTAGAATCTGCAAGCATGGTTCTCGCAGTTTCAATCAAAGTTCGATTCTTCCATTCAACAACTCCGTTTTGCTGTGGAGTATAGGGAGCACTAAACTCGTGCAGAATCCCTTTTGCATTGCAGAATTCCTTCATTTTGTTATTCTTAAACTCTGTGCCGTTGTCACTTCTAATGCGTCTGACCGGCAGATGATAAATGTTCTCGAGTTTCTTGAATAGAATAACCAAGTTCTCGAATGTTTCGTCTTTTGATTCTTGAAAGAATACCCACGAATATCTCGAATAATCATCTGTCACGACCAAGCAATATAAGTCTCCTGATATGCTTCGAACATTTACAGGACCAAATAAATCCATCTGTAGACGTTCTAAAGGCAACTTGATTGAGTTTAGAATTTTTTTCGGATGAGATTTCTTGATCTGCTTTCCCTTCTTGCATTCCAAACAATGATCAGACATCTGAAAACTTCGAAGATTTACGCCTTCTACAAGATCATTATGAACCAAGAAATTCATTTTTCGCAAATGAATATGCCCCATCTTTCGATGCCAAAGAATAGAATCTTTTTCAGTAGCCTTTGATACAAAACATTGTGCTGATTGTGATGAAGTGGTAGCAACACCCATATCAAGAACATATAAATCATTTTCTCGAGGTGCTCGCATCAGAATCCACTCATCTGGATTTTTGAATCCCGGTTTCAAGATAATACACTCTTTATCATTGAAATGAACTGTAAATTTCTTGTCACAAATCTGCGATACACTCAGAAGATTGTTCTCAAGTTCTACAATATAGTTCACGCGATCAAAAGAGACTACGACATTGGAAAGTTTTCCCTCGGCGACTATCCTTCCACCTTGAATCCAACATATCCACCATTGATAGCTTTAATGTCGAATAGCAATGCCTTCATTCCTGTCATGTGCCTGAACGCTCCACTATCCAAAATCCACTTTGAAAGTACGGATCTTTGGAGCCCCTGCAAAATTCAGAAATTAGGTGAAAAGCTCTACCCAAGCCTTCTTGGTCTTGGGTTTTACAGGATAACCATCATCAAAAGCATATTCAAACTCATCAACATCATCAAAATCAAATTCATCATCTGTTTCAACAATGTTAATGTTTGAAAATTTCACTTTTTTCTTATCTTTTACAGATTTGACATTATCGTTCTTGATTTCTGTTTTAATTTCTTTCACATTCTCACTAGTCTTCACCTGCTCAGACTTAGTGATTTCAAACTTTGATGCTTTTGTGTTGTCAGTCTTTACTAGCTCAGACTTAACAACACCAGATGTTGTTGACCTTTTCTTGGCAATCCAGGTTTGAGATTTGATATTAGCCTTTTTGATGTAAAACTTGTTTTCATTAGACCTAGAAGTTTCACCTTTTTCGAAAATGGAATTTTCAAAAATCTTTTCAGACTTTGGTTTAACTTCTGGTTTTGATTCATTTCATTTCAAAATCTTTACAGGTTTTACAAACACTGGTTGCTTCGGTTTAACAACATTTGTTTCTCTTTTTCGAGGACAAGCCGGTTTTGATTTCAGACAATGTCGTGCCACATGACCAATTTCATTGCACTTGAAACATGTCCGATTATCAAGTGGATGTCCTTTAGTTTGTGGTTTAACACTACTTGAGGTTTTGGCACCACTTGTAACCTTAGCTTTATCTCGAATTTCTTTCTCCTTCTTGAACTCATCATTTGATTACTTACCAATCAAATTCTCCTCATGAACTGAATTCGTCCCATATACAAAATTCATGTTTTTGTTTTTATATTCATGAAATGGTGACGGTTTCTTTACAGAATCATCAGTTTCTTCTTCTAAACCTAACCCCGCTCTCCGGTTTCCAGATGATCACCACCGTTTCTTCAGTAATTGTTTCTTTTAGGTTTGGAATAGAATTTTCGTTCATTGATTAACAATTCTTCTGATGTGACTTCCACGAGTTTAAAGAATTTATCAAGTAATTCTTCTTTCACATTCTGAATCGGGAAGCTATCATCAAAGTATAGTCTATCCGAATCCTTAATTGTGTACATTACAATATTAGGATCGTCACTTAGACCATCTTCTGACGACTTATCGTGATTTTCATATTGTGAATCAGAATTCTTTGAACTCGAGTTGGTGCTTTTGAAGCTGCCATCATCAGAATCACTTAAAACATTTTCAACAACTTTGTTAACCACAGTGTTATTATCATCATCAGATTTAGCATAGACTATATCAACGTTCTCTAGCAACTCGGTTTTCTTTTCAGAAAGTAATTCAACATTGAGTGCCTTGTCCATCCCGTCTGCAGATTTAACACAGTATTTTTCACAAAGGGGTGGAGGAACATTGCTATATTCTTTGCCCACTTTCTTTTTAGGTTTTTCTTCTGTTTGAAGTGTTGGGAAAATATGATCGATAACATACGCGTTAGTGGTATAACTTCTTAACAATTGTCGAACTCTTTCAATTTCAATTGTCATATCTTGAAGTTGTTGTTTAATTTCAGCAATGGTGTTGATATAAATGTTAATTGCTCTTTGTTTATCCATTACTGTACCACTCAACATTCTTATATTATCATGTTGTTCGGTGTTATTTCTGTCGAGTCTGCCATAATCATTTTTCATTTTGTCATACGCTTCTTTCATTGTCCGATAATCATATTCTAACAAATCGTTATGCACATTGTTTTCAGTGATGATCTTTGATTTTTCGACACATTCGACACAAGGTTTAGTACATTTTGTACAAGGTTTCTCAACCTCTACAACTTGTACTTTGACAACTTCTTTCTCGATAACCTTTACCTCTGGACCTACCTTGGTTAGATTTGCCATTAAAGCTTTATTTGCCATGTCCTTGAGGTCTTCGACTTTCATTTCTTGAGTGATATCAACAATCACTTCATCAATCTTTTTCTCCTCAACCACTTGTTCTTTCGTGCTTCCATCAAAGTGACCTGCAAAACTGTCACAAGAATTAGAGGATAAAATTCCTTGTCTCTGCATACGGATATATTCATTTTCTTCTTGTTTTTGATACAAATATTGTTCCAGAATAGCTTGTTCAAAAGCTGCTGCTTCTGCTGCTGTCGCTGCCTCCTCTGCAGAATTATCTTCAACTATCTCTGCCATCAAAGCAACTCCGGTCTTTTCCCAATATAAGAGTTCCAGTCAAAACCGTCATCTTCTGTGGATACAACCATGGCTTCTCCGTGGTACTACTGTTTGGCTTTTCTTGGATCTCAATCTGAGTTTTCTTCGGGAATGGTTTATATTGAAGTGCCTTCTTGTAATATTCATTCCCTCCTCCGAAAGGACTTTGATTTCCGGTTGCCTTGGAGTTTTTACACTCTCTTTTAAAATGTCCCTTCTGTCGACATCTAAAACACGTGACTTTGGATTTGTCAAAACCCAATTTGTTGCTGGAGTTTCCTATGTCACGGCCCGTGAGTGCAACGAACTTTGTCACTCTCCTGATAATCGAAGCTAAGGACCATTTGATGTCCATTAGTTCGAGTTCTTCCCCGTCAACCTAGTCATAATCTTCTGCGGTCATCTCGGGGTTTCCGATCTTACCAGCAACAAGACATTCATAAGATTCTAAGACGGTAGCGAGTAGTGACATATGTTGTTTTGCAACTTCTTCTGAAACAACATTGTTCAAGTTCACTGCGATGTTGCACTTGTAAACATTCGGATCAGAACTTTGATGTTGGTTCTGACTTGCTTGACTTTGGAATGTTGAATTTGAACAAGTGCTCGAGTAAGAATTTTGTGGACTTTGGTCATCCTGAGGCTGTGAATGATTCTGGTTCTGTGGAGAAGCATTCATGTTTGCACTAAAAGCAGTTCCAATTTTTGGACTCGAAATGTTATCTTGCATTCCGGTTTTGTAGTACAAACCAATGTCTTGAACAACATTAGCATTTTTGACTTTGCTATCTTCAGAAGCTCCATTTTGTGGCCTTCTAGTTTATCTATAAACGTTGACAACTTGAAGAACTCCCACTTATCACTATTCTTCAGAACCATCAAATACGTAGTCCATTCACCCTCTGGTAGTGCATCAGCAAGTTTGTCGATGTATTCTTGTTCCGTCTTCTCAAGACCGTGTCTTTGCATTTGCACTTTGAGATAACAGAAACGCTCAATCATTTGCTTAATGGTCTCATTCTTCAACATGCTGAAAATATCGAACTCTTTCAAAATGAGAGCCTTCTTGCTTTTGATCATTTCGGCACTGCCTTGGTATTTCTTCTGTAATGACAACCAAAGCTCTCTTGCAGTAGTATATTCTGGTAACAGAATCAGAATATCTTCTTTGAAAGACTGTTGGATGAGACTGGTCATCTTTTTCTCTGCAATGTATTCGTCTCTCTGAGCTGTCGAGTAGTTGTATTTCTCAAGAACTTGTTGATGCTCATCTACCGGAATAGTATAACCTCTTTCAATTGATACCCAGCCAGCAAAGTGCATGGCTTGAACCCAGTAGGTAAATTTCTCTTTCCATGCTTCGTATTCGTCCTGCTCATTAGCTTGGGCGGTTTGACTGTTGTTCTCATTTCGTTATCAAGATTGACTTGATTAATCACGTTGGCGTTTGACGAACTAGCTCCGGACATATAAGCTCTTAGTTGATCTTCCATTGTGAATCACGAAACGTGTACGCTGAAAAACTTTCAAAACTTTGAAAACAATTAGTTCTACTACAAGTTCGGTCGAACTTGTAGTGACAAATAAAGAATTCTTGAAATTTCTAACAAGTTCGGTTGAACTTGTTAGGTTTACTTTGAAAATTTTCGATTATCTTCGGTTGAACTTATAACCCCAATTAAACAAATCTTCTAGCGAACTTTTTTTAAAGAACTTTGATGAAATACAAGCAAGTTCGGGCGAACTTACTTAAAATCTTCTTGATTTTACACAAGTTCGGTCGAACTTGATGTAAAATTAATGAAAATTTAGTATCTTCAGGCAAACTTGACTCAAATTTCCTCAAAAATCACCTAAGTTCGGGCGAACTTACTAAAAAATAACTTGAAAAGTGATGTTTTAGTGCAAGTTCGGCCGAACATGGCCAACAAGTTTGTTCCAGAAAGTTTTCAAAAACATAGTTTTTTCTAAATTTCGACATGAATTCGGTTGAATTTGGTCTCCAATCTTTCAAGGGTTTATCTTTGTTGTATTTTACATGATATATTCAAAATTCAAAAGATTTTGACCATGAATTCTTCATTTTGTGATAAAAGTTAAAGAAAAAGAAGAATGGAGTAGAAATAGAAGTGTTCTTGTCTTGATACTATCAAATCAGGCTGTTCTAACTCTGATACCCCTTGTAGGACCGACCCTTGATGCTTAGGAACCTAAATTTGATATCTAACGTCCATAATAGCGGAAATATTACGTCGTGTAACCAATAGACAATATTTAATCAGTTAATCGTCAGTTTCATTGATTAAACGTTCAGATTACAGAACCGACAGAGCTTCGCCTCTACAATGCCAAAGTTACAAATGAGACACACAAGCTAGGTACTTATAGGTTTACAAGTTCGCCCAACACGTGTAAGTTCGCCCGAACTTGCCTATGCAAGTTCGGCCGAACATGCTTAAACATGTTATCTCATGAGCGAACTTGACTAAGACTCTTCATAAATACTTCTTAACCTTGTAACATTCGTGGTAAAACGGGTTTCAAAACCCGCTTCGTTAAATAATTCAAGTAGTTAATCTAAAGTCACGTTGCGTATTTATGCACCATTTAATTCGAATTATTAACTTATAGCTACTAAATGAATTAAAAGAATTTAAAATTTAAATAAATAATAACAATAATAATAAATGAAAGTAAAAAAAATAATAATAATAATAGTAATAATAATAAATAAATCATAAGGGGTAACCGGGTTCGAACCCGGGTCTCCCGTATAAATACATACACCAAACACCACTACACCGCACGCACATTTGTGCTTAGAAACGAAAACAATTAAGTTTTATTTTTGAAAACCCGCTAAACCTGCAACTCTTTCCTTTTCAGAAATCAGTAACCGCCAAAATCAATCAAACATAATTCTTGATTGCGAAACTGTTATACCAGCTACGATCTCAGCAATCAAATCTCAATCCACATTCGGTTACAGACTGAAAATCATCAATCCATAATCATAGTTGTAACCGAAACCCACAAGATTGAAAGATCAACTATAAATATCGACCCTTTCACTCATAGGAACTCGCTCACATCCTTCACAATTTACCTCTATTTTTATCTGCTCAACCTTCTGCTCGTCGGAAAGTTCATCTGCAACTCGCCGGAGTTCGCCGCAAGATGCCGGAATTCAGGTGTAATCATCAGAGGTGTCACCGGAGAATCTGCAGCCATCGTCGGTATATAATCACCCTCTCTATCCTTGTGTTTAATGCTGTATCAGGATTGAATCAAATTAACAAGATTCAAATGATCGATCCTGAAACAGAGGGCTTCAAATAAAGAAGATGAAGTCTGATCAATCTACAAATATAATTAAAATCTCAAGTATCACCGGGTTAGACACACAGTCCAGTGGTGGACTGTGTGCGATCATAATGTTCACGTCACGAGTTCGAGTCTTGGTCAGATCCGTATTAATAATAATCGTTTCCCTTTGCTTTAAACCAAACACGCTAACACGCAGCAAGATGTTAAGTATAATAATATTACTAAATTAGACAGGTTAGACAACACAACATATGGTTGCGGGTTCGAATGTTAACAGGCATGCCGGTTCGATTGGTTTAAAAACCTTTTTAATTAAATAAAATTCTGAATAATCTAAATAGTATATAAATATAATTAAAATCAGAAATATTTCGGGTTAGACACGTAGCTCAGTTGGTAGAGCTGCGTGCACATATACGAGAGGTCACAAGTTCGAACCTCATACGCTGCCTATAATAAAATAGCCTGACCGGCCGTTGACCGGTCAACTGTAGAAAAAGGATAATTTTTTTTAAAATTCCTTATTATTTTTCTTTAAAAATTAGTTTGAAATGCCTCAAAATAAAGTTTTAAAGCCTAAAAAATTTGCTTTAAATTCACAAGAATAAATCTAAAAATCTTATTAAGAGCACTAATTAAAAATATTAATTTCAAATGAACTTTATTTGTTTATCGAATTATTACGTTATTATTTAGGTTAGTCTTTCCTCGTCGGTCAAATCATAAAATCGTGTGCATTCATCATTATCAAGGAACGCACCCACTGTGAGTGAATCCTTACAAATTCCCCTTTTTATTCATGTTTTGGGGTGTATCATGTGTCGCTTTAATTATTTCGTTTATTCAAACTTGTGCCATTATATGACCTAAACTAATGATGTAAATATTGTTTGTTGTGATACGTGTTTACATTTTGTCAAGTTGCGTGCAAATCATTCTTTAAAGAGAAATAATAAATATGAACCTTTATAGTAAATGTCATAAGCTTTGATGAAAACCCAATTGTGCCCCAACTACCATTTCCGCTGCGGGTCAGGGTGTGACAGATTGGTATCAGAGCTTTTGACTATAAGGATATAGGATAGGTTATTAGACCTTAGAGCCTATACTATAGTTGATTATATTCTAATTGTGTATGTGGTTACATGCAAACTCATGATATTTATTTGTTTCGGATTTATTACACACACAAATGCATGCAAACACTTCCCAATCATTTTGTGTGATACTTAATGAGTTATACTTATTGTCAAACTTAACATGCTTACATATACATTCATCACGCATATTTCAATGTTCACATATTCAAATCATCCTCATATTTCCTTTATTCAAGATTTTGTCGCATTTTTCATTTTTCAATCTCATCAAAGTGAGTTCTACGACGGGCATGTAGTAACTGTAAGGGTACAAGTACCGGTAGTCGGAACGTCCTGTCTAGGTTGGCATTCGTATAAATCCAATATAACGGACCAGTTTGCCTACCTGGGGACTAACGATGAGAGTACGAAGGACCTATTAGGCCAAAGCATGCCACACCAAACGTCGTTCGAACTAACCCCACTTTGAGGTATCACCGTGTCCACACCTGGATGCACTCCGAATTTCATACGTTACATTCATATTTCTCGATTTTCTCCGGGTTTTAGTGTACGTTACCAGGCTAACACATGCGAACCATATGAAAGCCCGGTAATCATGGGGGCCCACATGATTACGAAGGTGAAGTATGGCGGCATGCAAGGCCCAATTACGAGCAAAGCCCAAGACATCCTATGGATGTAGTAAATTGATTATTTTTCATTTGTTTTATGAATGTTCATTTCTAAATACGACACATGACACCTAAAACGTCAAACTCATACTCTCGATACGTATTCCTTGTAGATGTCTCCTAGTCTCTCTCGTAGAAAAATGAGATCAGGAAAATCTCGCGAGCGCATGGCTGCCCAAATCGCTCAACAAATGGCTGCCGTAATACCCAACATCATAGTTCAAGTTCAACAAGCCCTTACCGCTAATCCCGTCAACCCAATCAATCAAGAAGATCAAAATGTTGTCAACCCTCCCCCAAATACCACTAAATGCACCTTCAAGCATTTCAAATCCTGCGACCCTCCAAAATACGAAGGGACTGAAGGTGTCACCGCTCTCCTCCATTGGTTTGAGGAGATGGAAAACACTTTTCTCAATTGCGACTGCCCCGATGATCGCAAGGTACGATATGCTACCGGTCGTTTGTTTGGAGTAGCACTTACATGGTGGAATACAGAAAAGGCCAAGCGAGGTACTGAGAATGCTATGACTTTGACTTGGGAAGAGTTGAGGGAGATCATGACAAGACGTTTCTGTCCAAGAAGCGAAATCAAGAAATTAGAAGATGAGTTCTATTCTTTGAAACAAAAGGAGGGCGACCACACCACATACAACAAGAGATTCCTTGAGTTGAATCAGATGGTCCCCAACTTGTTCACTCCCCTCTACCGTTTAATCGAGCACTATATTCGAGGTCTTCCTTCAAAAATTCAAGACCCTGTAATAAGTACCACACCTGCAACTTTGGAAGCAGTAATGGAATTAGCTACAGAGCTCACCGAAAACCGCATACGGAATAAAGACTTCACGGAGGAGAAGAAGAAGGATAAAGCATCAACCGAAACCTCAAACTCAACCCAGACCGAATCCCCTTCTCAAACCACTTCTAAGAGAAAACGAGATGGAAAAATTTTCGCTGTCACCCAACACAATCAACCAGCTTCACAAGTTGTACCCCTCCAAGCTATCCCAATCACTCAAGTAGCACCCAACTCTACTTACCCAAATAAGAAACCTTACATTGGACCTCACCCTCAATGCAACACCTGTTTTTATCACCATCCATCTACCTTACCTTGTCGACTATGTGCTAATTGTGGGCGTTATGGTCATTTGAGCAAGACTTGTCGCGCCTCTCAAAACCAAGCTTCACCCCCTACTCAAAACATGATCCAAACATATCAACAACCCCAATACCCCATGTTTCCATATGTTCGAGCTTGTTTTAATTGTGGCGACCCTACCCACTTCAGAAACACGTGCCCTCGATTGGTTAACATCATAAACGCCCAAGCTCAAGCAAACCCAGTTAACCAAGCAAATCAAGCAAACCCAGCTCCACCGCCATCAAGAGGAAGAGCTTACAACATCAACGCCAATCCTGTTGAAGATAATAACGGCCCAAACGAACCACCCAACTAGCCTTCCTTCACCAAGAATCAAGACTCAACTCTAACCGTTTAGTTTTTATGTTTTCTTATGTTATCTCAATCTTTACGTATCTCAGTTATAAATTGGAAATTTATGTATCCAAGAATCTTAATGTGAATTACTATTTCAGTTTTGTTTTATACTCACTGATTTAACATTCATATCATCATACATCTCGACGTATCTCAATCTCATCATTTAAAGTAGTTGGGTTGTGTCTCACTTTTACATAGACTGGCCCCTTCATCATAACAAACGAGAGAGGTACTGTCATCATTCAGTCATGTATTCTTTCAGATTTGAGACTCAAGCTTTGGCTGTTGTGTTTGTTTATGTTTTAGAGTCACATAGAACTAATCATAACTTACTGACAAAGCCAATGAAAATTTGACAAGAATATGGTGGATACGCCGCTGGTACTTCCTATATATAAGTACTCTTGCCAAAAGGATCAGAGGCATTGTCAGGCGGTTATGAGAGGTTCCGTGTAGGTTTTAGTATCATCATGGTTGAAGTTTTGTTTTATGATATAACCTTATCTTTTCAAACGTATCAATTTCCCTCAAAACTCTTATGCGTGGGATCATACATAGGCAATCAACGCTGTTTATCCATGTTTGGCATTTTCATATTTTAGGCATCAAAAAGCGATTCCTGTAGCAGGATATTCAAGCCTTACTAGGAACGTTACCGCCTCAAATAAAATTTAAACCTTCACCCTCTTTTGAAAATGTAATTGTCAAATTAAAACACCCTCCCCTCGAGTCAAACATAACACTACTTAAATTTCGGGTCGAAATTTCTAAAAGTATGGGATACTGTAACATTCGTGGTAAAACGGGTTTCAAAACCCGCTTCGTTAAATAATTAAAGTAGTTAATCTAAAGTCACGTTGCGTATTTATGCACCATTTAATTCGAATTATTAACTTATAGCTACTAAATGAATTAAAAGAATTTAAAATTTAAATAAATAATAACAATAATAATAAATGAAAGTAAAAAAAATAATAATAATAATAGTAATAATAATAAATAAATCATAAGGGGTAACCGGGTTCGAACCCGGGTCTCCCGTATAAATACATACACCAAACACCACTACACCGCACGCACATTTGTGCTTAGAAACGAAAACAATTAAGTTTTATTTTTGAAAACCCGCTAAACCTACAACTCTTTCCTTTTCAGAAATCAGTAACCGCCAAAATCAATCAAACATAATTCTTGATTGCGAAACTGTTATACCAGCTACGATCTCAGCAATCAAATCTCAATCCACATTCGGTTACAGACTGAAAATCATCAATCCATAATCATAGTTGTAACCGAAACCCACAAGATTGAAAGATCAACTATAAATATCGACCCTTTCACTCATAGGAACTCGCTCACATCCTTCACAATTTACCTCTATTTTTATCTGCTCAACCTTCTGCTCGTCGGAAAGTTCATCTGCAACTCGCCGGAGTTCGCCGCAAGATGCCGGAATTCAGGTGTAATCATCAGAGGTGTCACCGGAGAATCTGCAGCCATCGTCGGTATATAATCACCCTCTCTATCCTTGTGTTTAATGCTGTATCAGGATTGAATCAAATTAACAAGATTCAAATGATCAATCCTGAAACAGAGGGCTTCAAATAAAGAAGATGAAGTCTGATCAGTCTATAAATATAATTAAAATCCCAAGTATCACCGGGTTAGACACACAGTACAGTGGTTGACTGTGTGCGATCATAATGTTCACGTCACGAATTCGAGTCTTGGTCAGATCCGTATTAATAATAATCGTTTCCCTTTTTCTTTAAACCAAACACGCTAACACGCAGCAAGATGTTAAGTATAATAATATTACTAAATTAGACGGGTTAGACACCCAGCCCAACTGGTTGGGCTGGGTGCAACACAACATAAGGTCGCGGGTTCGAGTGTTAACAGGCATGCCGATTCGATTGGTTTAAAAACCTTTTTAATTAAATAAAATTCTGAATAATCTAAATAGTATATAAATATAATTAAAATCAGAAATATTTCGGGTTAGACACGTAGCTCAGTTGGTAGAGCTGCGTGCACGTATACGAGAGGTCACGAGTTCGAACCTCACACGCTGCCTATAATAAAATAGCCTGACCGGCCGTTGACCGGTCAACTGTAGAAAAAGGATAATTTTTTTTTAAAATCCTTATTATTTTTCTTTAAAAATTAGTTTAAAATGCCTCAAAATAAAGTTTTAAAGCCTAAAAAATTTGCTTTAAATTCACAAGAATAAATCTAAAAATCTTATTAAGAGCACTAATTAAAAATATTAATTTCAAATGAACTTTATTTATTTATCGAATTATTACGTTATTATTTAGGTTAGTCTTTCCTCGTCGGTCGAATCATAAAATCGTGTGCATTCATCATTATCAAGGAACGCACCCACTGTGAGTGAATCCTTACAAATTCCCCTTTTTATTCATGTTTTGGGGTGTATCATGTGTCGCTTTAATTATTTCGTTTATTCAAACTTGTGCCATTATATGACCTAAACTAATGATGTAAATATTGTTTGTTGTGATACGTGTTTACATTTTGTCAAGTTGCGTGCAAATCATTCATTAGGCCCATCAGTTCCTCGTGGGAGACGAGTTGAACATCGCGTGCCTCATTAGATCGGCTCCGTTTGATTGAGCCTTGATCTCATTGTTCATCATTTGGTGTGTGTGCTTGTGCATTGTTTGATATTATGTGTTTTGTGATTGAATTTACATTTACATTTATTCATATTTGGTTATGCACAATTTTATTCAAATAACCAACATAACTAATCCTTTCAAATATTTAAATAAGATTCACTCGCCAACTTTTGTTGACCCAAAACCCTATTTTACACATGATACAGGTGATCCGGTTGAGAAAAGAAACACATAGGATGGCCTAGAAGAATAAACAAGTTAATGCCTTGGAATGAACGTTTAGTTTTGTTTTCCTTTGAAATTGTACTTTAGCTTGTAATTTGAATGAAAATGTATTTGAACATATTGTGTTTCTAGGTTTATTTGAACTTCTCCTTTAAAGAGAAATAATAAATATGAAACTTTATAGTAAATGTCATGAGCTTTGATGAAAACCCAATCATGCCCCGACTACCATTTCCGCTGCGGGTCAGGGTGTGACAAACCTAGCCTATCCAGCTCTATACAATACAGACTCGATTTAAGACTAAGACATAGACATTATGCACCAACAGAACGTCTTTACGCCAAATTCTCCAAGTGTGAATTTTGGCTAAAAGAGGTTTAATTCCTTGGTCACACCGTTAATGAACTTGGTATTCATGTTGACCCCGCAAAGATAGAAGCTGTGAAGAATTGGATTGCACCTAAATCGCCTTCTGAAATTCGTTCGTTTCTTGGCCTAGCTGGGTATTATCGTCGTTTCATCTCGAACTTCTCCAAAATCGTCGTTCCCTTAACGTCTTTGACCCAAAAAGATAAACCTTTTGTTTGGGGTCCCGAATAAGAGGAGTCTTTTCAAACTCTCAAGGACATGCTTTGTAATGCTCCTATCCTTACCTTCTCGATCGAAACGATGATTTCGTCGTGTATTGCGATGCTTCAAACCAAGGTCTTGGTTGCGTTCTTATACAACGGGACAAGGTCATCGATTACGCGTCGAGACAACTCAAAATACATAAGAAAAACTATACTACGCATGACCTTGAACTCGGTGCAGTTGTATTTGCATTAAAGATTTGGAGACACTACCTTTACGGTACCAAGTGTACGGTCTTTACCGACCACAAGAGTCTTCAACATATCTTTGATCAAAAGGAACTCAACATGCGTCAACGTCGTTAGGTAGAATTGTTAAACGACTACGACTGTGGTATTCGCTACCACCCTGGTAAGGCGAATGTCGTGGCCGATGCACTTAGCCGTAAAACTCATGTTCAGAGTATTCGTTGCTACGAAATCATGGGAAAACTTCACGAGCTAATTCGCCAAGCACCATTCTCTGTCATTAATGAGGGTAACCTCGATAACAAGTTAAATTGTGGAGTCGAAAACCCACTCAAAGCTAAGCCCGATGGTATTCTTTACTACCATGGTCGCATTTGGATTCCCGATCGTCTCAACCTTCAAAACACCTTGATGGATGAAGCCCACAAATCCCGATACTCCATTCACCCTGGCGCTGATAAAATGTACCATGATCTTCGTGCGTCTTATTGGTGGCCTGGGAGAAAGAAAGATATCACTCTTTATGCCTCGAATTGTCTTACTTGTTCAAAGGTGAAAGCTGAACATCAACGTCCCTCTGGCTTTCTCGAACAACCAAAAATTCCTGTCTGGAAATGGGAGAGCATTGCTATGGATTTCAACACCAAGCTTCCTCGTACTTCGTCTGGTCATGACAGCATCTGGGTTATCATTGACCGATTGATTGAATCCGCTCATTTCCTCGCCATTCGTGAAGATTACAAAGTCGAGAAATTGGCACATATCTACATGGATGAAGTCATTAGTCATCATGGTACTCCCATCGACATCATTTCTGATCGTGATGCTCGTTTCACCTCCAGCCTCTGGCAAACGTTTCAATCCGCCCTTGGCACTCGTCTTAACCTTAGCACTGCTTTTCACCCACAATTTGATGGTCAAACCGAGCGTACAATCCAAACTTTAGAAGATATGCTTCGTTCTTACGTAATCTATTTTGGCAGCAATTGAGATTCGCACTTACCCTTGGTAGAATACTCATACAATAATAGTTATCACGCCAGTTTTCAAATGGCTCCATGTGAAGTATTGTATGGTCGTAGGTGTCGTTCGCCTATTTGTTGGCACGAGATTGGAGATGTTTAGATCACTGGTCCAGAACTAATACAAGAGACAACGGACAAGATCCTACAAATCCGTGATAACCTCCTCAAAGCTCGAAGTCGTCAAAAGAGTTACGCAGACAAGAGACACAAACCCGTGGAATTTAGTGTTGGTGACCAAGTACTTCTCAAGGTATCCCCTTGGAAGGGTGTTGTTCGTTTTGGTAAGAAAGGCAAACTCGCTCCTCGCTACATAGGTCCTTTCACGATTTTCCAAAGGATTCGTAAGGTAGCATATCGATTGGACCTACCTCAAGCGCTCAACACTTTTCACCCAGTATTTCATGTTTGAAACTTAAAGAAGGGTTTGGCTGAAGAAGGACTTCAAGTTCCACTCGAAGACCTTCAAATCAACGAGACATTGCATTTTGTGGAAAACCGGTCGAAATCATGGACCGAGGGATCAAGCAACTAAGGCGCAGTCGAATCCCTATCGTCAAGGTTTGATGGGAAGGAAAACATGGCGCTGAGTTTACTAGGGAAATCGAGAGTGATATGAAGACTAAGTATCCGCATCTCTTCGTTGCATCTTCCTAAATTTCGGGACGAAATTTCCTAAAGGAGGGGAGAATGTTTTGGTTCGCGAATTTTGCATTGATCCCACCCTTTAACTCATCTCCAATCACCTCTAGACCTCATTAAACACCCTCTAACCACCTCCCAACTCTTCCATTATAAATACCAAGCTTCCCCAAGCATTTCTCACTTTCTAAACTCCTTCTAATCTCTCTCAAGCACTCTCAAATCACTCACAAAATCAGTTGCAACTCAAAGTTCGAGCAGATTGTACCTCTTCCACTAAAGTGAGCATAACTTGCTCATTTCTTAACGAAATCACTTGATTATTCTTCCTACTTCCTTGGATCAGTGTTAGGTTTGATCCCACAGACTTGCCATGGAATTTCCAGACCTGGGTATTCACCGAAAAGGCTCCAAAGTAGGCTGAAAGTTTCTGATGTGATTAAAACCTTTTCAAAACTTGTGTTTTCTTCATTCAACCTTGTGTTCTTGAGCTTCTAATCAACTATATGATTAAGGATCCTAACCTAGGTTGTCATACATGTAAATAGGAGTGTTTAGGCACTCCAAACTTTCTGTTTTCGAAGAGCTTTAAGCTCACAAGTGATGCAAGTCTTGAACTTGTTCATGTGTGACTATCTTGGTTAGCTTGGGCTATCCTAACTCTAAGTCCACACATCACTTTATGATTTCACATCATTATCACAAGTTAGTTTTCTAGATTGAAAGTGACACAACCCCGTCTAGCCTTCGACGTGTGTCGACGCCGGCTCACCGGGTTGTAGGTTGCTTGGCTACTTGGTATAGTGATAACATACATTTACATTCTTGTTGTTAATATTGTACTTGACCCTCCTTGTTGTCTATGAAAACTTGTGAAGTGGTGAACTTATACGAGTTCCTAAACGGATGGTTTCTTACCACCTACCTCCTACATGACTTCTATGATTATCCTTGTTAGTTGTAGCATATTATTATGTATATATCTATGGACTATATTATAATGAACCTAAAAACCGAACCCTTGATAATGAATAACTAATCACTTGTCAAGTTACTAAGTTTATCACTAAAGTGTGTAGTTCCTCGTTACGATTCTAATAGGTTCCAAACCTGTGAAATCACATCAAACCCGTGTGGGTTACCATAGTGTCAAAAACGAGTGCTAGACCATAGTGACTATTTTTATATCTTTATACTTTATTCTTTATTCATGCTCGATAATCCGAATCTTCCGTCAAACTCATTACTCATACCTATGTTCTTCGTGTAGAAGGACAAGGTGCCAAACCTTAATCATAACAAGCTCGCGGGATTTCTTTAAGTGGAACACTTTTGCAAAACCGTGAGTACACTCGACCCATTTACCGTATTTACACATTTTTGGGTTGTAACATGTTAATCTATCAAATACACAAAATCACACTTTATGCTTTTATACGCTCAATCCGTTAATACATGATATTTGTTATGCTTAGGATACATGCTAGATTTATACATGCCTTGTCATTAACTTAGCTAGCCCAACTTGACATCTATAGCGCTATAGGAGTAGCACACCACCCGTCGGGGTTATGTTAAGCTTATTCATACTTTTTAGTCTCGTTACTTTTGTGACGAGGGAAGCTCATTATACTTGTGGAAACCCGGGTTTGACTTAGCATTGCATGATTAGTATACCCTTTCATTATAATTAACATGTGGATTCGAGAAATGCCTTTCTATACTTATGCTATGTATCATAAAACTTGTGTACTCGCCTTTGCTTTTGCATTGAATTGTATTTTAAACATGTTACGGGTTGAAGATGATTCGCATGATGAAAGCTAGTAGGGACTACTTTAGCAACCCATTTGAAACTTACTAGATTGTTTATGTTGTAATCGTTAAACATGTTGTATTGTTGTTATCTTAATTGAATGTTGTATTCCTTTGAAACGATGTAGTATTTTGGATACCTTCTATGAATGAAATTCGGTTTTTATTAAATTATTGTCACCAATAGTGTTATGAAGTCTCTTGCAATCTCGTTTTCGTCTCACTCCGATGTTTCTGTCATCGGTTGGGGTGTGACAAGTTAAAGCCTTTGATATGCACCAAATGTAACATATAAATTATATAAAATAAGGTATAAATCAACCCTTTTATGTACTAATGTTGGAAAAAGTGTGTTTCTTTGTATACTTTTGATTTTCAGGATTAAGCTTAAATGAACAAAAGGAACAAATTAATGGTAAAAACCAACATAAATACAAAAGAAAAGAAGTTGATACATCATACCGACCCACCGAGCTTCACCCCAAGATCAAAAACAACAAATGAGAAAACAAACACGGGGCCGTGCCACCGAAGCACGGGGTCGTGCCCCACTCCATATTCCAAGAAGAAAAAGACAAATAGAAGTAGACAAGAGACACGGGGCCGTTTCCCATGGACACGGGTCATGGTCAACTCCCAGATATGCAAAATCTCCATTAGTACAATAAGTAAAAGGCCACGGGGCCGTGCTGTTGACACACGGGGTCGTATGAGTATACGGACTAACAAAGCTCATTAAATGAAAACAGAGAATAATGAGACACGGGGTCATATCCCACGGGGCCGTGTGAGGAGTTTGTTTCCAACTATAAATAGGGGTGTTTGGTTCAATTGCAATCAATCCCTTGGCAAACCACTTCTCTCACACCTGCCACCACTCCACCACCACAATACCACCATCATCCACCACATTCCTCCATCATCCATCTTTAGGGTGTGTAGTAGTCTCAGGATCCAAGATTGATTGTAAGAGTTTTTGTCAAACAAAGGCCATGCTTGGCTAATCTCTTACATCACTTGGTGAAGATAAGTCTTTTATGTATTACTTTTGATTTTCAAGCTTTGGTTAAATTTTTAATTGGGTATGTATTAATAAATTCAATAGCTAGTTTTTTATATTGAAAGTGAACTTTATTCTATCATCTCTTCATATTTTGGTGATTCACTCATTCGTATCTTTCGGTCTATATAAAGCGCGTTAACTGCCTTGAAGGGGATTAAAAGGGTGGTTTGGGCAAAGTTCTTGCCTCGTTCAGTGTATAGATCCTGGGAGGACTTGATTCAAGCTTATTAGGACTTTCTTTGAGGCAGATAGCATCAAATCGAGAGTAGTAAGAATGACTTGAATCCCTTATAAATAAATTATTATTAAAACTTTAAACCGGCCTTGCAGGACTGTATCCCTACTGACTCAGACCAATATGGCTGAGGGTAGCGTTGCCTCCAAAAGAGGGACATGCCACAATTTGCATTAATAACTTACTTAATTATCTTCTAATATTCCGGCCATGTGGGACTGTATCCCTGCTGACTCAGACCAATATGGCCAAGGGTAGCATTGCCTCTAAAAGAGGGACATGCCACTATAATTAAGATAATCTCTTAAAAAACTCAAAGGGCGGAAATCACCAAAGGATACGTAAAAGATAAGTCGAAACCAAGTGATTCAATCTTGTCTATTTGTTTCTTTCTTTAATTTTAATTACAAAAAATCTTTGCTCAAAATTTGGTAGATTAGACGTTGACGATATTCTGGTATTAAACGCTCTTGCGTCCTTGGACGACCTCGGTATCTTACATCACTCCCTACACCTACGATAGATGCACTTCCCTTAGCGTGTTGTAGAGTTATATCGTGTTTTATAAATTTAAAGCTTGGTAAACGAAATAAAGTGCTTAAAAATATATTAAAAAAATCGTACATCCTCCACTCACGTCAAGTTTTTGGCGCCGTTGCCGGGGACACAAGGAATTTAAGAAAGTTTAATTTTTCTTTTAATGTTTTTCTTCCTGTGTTATTTTTATTCTATTTCTGCAGATTTAGCACGGGGTCATGCCTAATCACACACGGGGCCGTGACTAATCCCCAGTAACATAAAACTGTTTTCTGCCAGACATAAGCTGCAGCACAGGGCCGTGTGACACTTCACACGGGGCCGTGTCCATCAACAATTTCTAGGAAACAGGATCGTTTTATCCCAGCGGTCAAAGCCTCGTCCGGCGAATATGGATGTTAATGATTATTTTTACCCATGCTACTCTTACGGTGAATGGTGCCACTCTTAAGGTGTGACGATCACTTTAAGATGGGCAGTAGTAAAAATAATAACTACCATCCACCTGAATGCCATCAACCCTCTTTTCTAACAAACATAACTTCGGAAGATCTATATCAAATAGAAAAGAGATTTCTCCAAAAACTTAAAGAAATAGAATCCATGATGAAGGCACGATATTCATCAATGGATAATAAAGAGGAAGAAGAAGTAAGAACGGCTTGAATCCCTTATAAATTAACTACTATTAAAACTTTAAACCAGCCTTGCGAGACTGTATCCCTGCTGACTTAGACAATATGGCCGAGGGTAGAGTTGCCTCCAAAAGAGGGACATGCCACTATAATTAAGATAATCTCTTAAAAAACCCAAAGTGCGGAAATCATCACAGGATACGTAAAAGATAAGTCGGAACCAAGTGATTCAATCTTGTCTTTTTGTTTCTTTTATTTTAGTTTCTTTCTTTAATTTTAATTACTAAAAATATTTTCTCAAAATTTGGTTAGATTAGACATTGACGATATTCCAAAACTAAAAGCTCTTGTGTCCTTGGACTTATCATCACTATACCACGTCTACGATGGGTGCACTTGCCTTAGCGTGTTGTAGAGAGTAATAGTGTTATATCGTGTTTTATAAATTTAAAGCTTGATAAACTAGACAACTCGAATACTTTCCCTTTCACATTCCACTTAGGTTGTAATCTTGTGAAGTTAATGAACGTGCTAAATATATTTGGCTTGTTTATATATATATATATATATATATATATATATATATATATATATATATATATATATGAATGTTGTGGGATGTTTATGACTATATATGCATGATTGAATATTGTGGAATAATTGTTGTCATGGAAAATTTCTAACTAGTCGCACACCATTATTTCTATGTGAATATTATGCGTAAATGTGATATGATAAATAAATGTGAATAGTATGTGAATGTTATGGATGGCCGCACACTTCCATTTGACCATGCATTTTCCATTTAGCCGCACACTAGGTGTGCGCATATGAATGTTATGGAGCCGCACACTCAGATTTACCCACACAACCCTTTATGCTCCCACACCCCTTCACCATACACCCATTAATTCCGGCCCAAACCACAATCCCACAACTAACCCTAATAGAACCGCACACTTCTTTATTTTTATCGCACATGTGTGTGCGGAATCTTGTGATGTCTATAAATACACATGTTTGCTAAACCCTACAAACCTTTCCAATCATTGTGACGGCAGCCACCGCCATTCTCAGCAAACATTCCCCCTTTTTCACATCAACCAACATTCCTTTTCTACCTTTCTTTCTTTGAAGATTTAAGGTATCATCAGCAGCTTTCCATCTATAAAGTTTCTCTCTTTTGGAAGATCTTTCCTATTTTCTCGCACTTTCCTTCATTTCACCATTCTCAAGGTTAGTGCATTCCTAAGTGCTTTTATATTTGTGTTCTTCATCTACTTTAGACACTAAATGGTTTAGAGTAGTTGTTCATGTTAGTGAAATGTTAAATCTTGATAAAGTGCTATAATATTTTTGATTCATGAATAATGTTAGAGGAACTAGAGTTGTATGTTTGCAAGGTGCTTGATGACGATATGTGCTTGATGATGATATGTTTAGTGGATTAAACAAACATCTTGGGTCGTGCTAGAATCAAAGTTCATATTGTTCTAATGGTGAATAGATTCCATGTAAAAAAGGGATGTTAATGATTTATGATGATTAGTGTTGTATAAAGTGGTGTTTGATGATTAATATTCATGAATAAGCTTAAATGATTATTGATAAGGTTCACCTAATAATTTCGTGATGATGAATGAATAGACATGTTTGTGTTTGATAAAATAGGATATTAAGGTTCATGAGGATTGATGTATGAATTTGTATGGTTGATTGTTTTAACCCTGTAAACTTGAAATGACTGCTTGATTGACCAGTTGGACTGAATCGTAGACCACGGTTGAACACCGTAGTCTACAGCAGGGTTGGTTTCGCACACCCTCCAAACGTACACCTTGAACTGAATACTATACACACACATACAGCACCCTTTTATAGGTCGCACACTCCTACATGGTACATACTTTGATGCACAACGCACAACTGGATAATGCATGACCGCACATTACCAGGTGGCCGCACACTCTCACAAGTGCCGCACACCTGGTAGTGGGCCGCATACCATACATGGCCCACACACACACACACTGAATCCTCTTGGACTTTGCTATGAACCTATGATGGCCCGTATACTGTCCAATAGTGGGCTCTTGTTATAAATTCACATATGGCCCACATGTTTGTCTATATGATACGTGTTATGTCTTTACTTGTATGTTACCTGTTAGTTACATACTTGCATACGAACCTAATTGATATCGGTAACCATAATAGGACGAGTTTGACCAACTTTAAAACAAGTAAATTATCTGCCAAGCAAAACAAAGGTGAGTTTACATAATTACTAAAAGCATGTATTCCTGGTGGTTGGGAACAAACTACACTTTCCCTGGTTTAGGATTGCCTAGTATTCCGGGGAAGAATACTACTAAATACTATTTTATAATTCATGTCTTTAGCGTACTAAATGCAACTCTATCACGAAGTCCCCACTTAGGGTAACGATTAATCACCTGGCCTGGTGAGCAGGATATTAGTTGATAGCGCTATTAGGTTTCACTAACCTCACACCATACCAGGGAGGACAGGCGTGAACTAGTATGCCTTGGAAACTTTCAATGATGATAGACATTGATAAATGGGGCAACAACGATACAACAGTCGCAAGTGTTCGGTATTACGCAGTTTAGTAGCTTACAGATGGGGTAGCTCCCCATAACATGATTACAAATGAGTAAAACAACTTATGTTTTTGGAAATAAAACTGGAAAACCGTAAACTCGCCATCGTTATGTTGACACTCTACTGCATGCTTTGCAGGACCTTAGGTACAGCTCGGGAGCTTGCAGTGAAGGAGTGTAGTGGTTGCGTTGAACCTTTGTTAGGTTTTAATAATGTCTACGAGCTTTTAAACTATTGTTGGACTATTAAACTTTATGCTTCCGCTGTTAACTCCAATGTTGTTTTTGAACTTTAACTTTAGTCACTGATCGTATTAATGTGATGAATTTACTTAATTGTTCAATATGATTGGTGGCATGATTCTGGTCAGTCGCACGCCTCGCGGGGTTACTCCACATGTAGAATTTGAGGGTGTGACATAAACGAATATAAGTGGTTAAAAATATATAAAAAATCGTATACCCTCCACTAACGTCACCCTTTTATTACAATATCATTTAACTTAACATAGAAATGAACTTTAGCCATGTTAACTTTAACCATGTCATTTCAACAAAATTAATTAATATATAATCATACTCTTGTCTAACTTATAGACAAATTTGTATAAAAAAACACTTTTAAATGTAATTTAACTTACTAGAAAAATAATAAAGAAATGGTGGTTTTTTATGTGTTTATTATATAAATTAATCAACTATGGTACAACTGAAATGAAGGGGGTAGGAGGGTGTAAGTTTCAGATTTGGCGGGTTTAAACGGAAGTTTGGACGCAATAGATCTAATTCGGTAGAAGAATAGTCATAAGTTGAATAATTCCATTAATACTGAAAGAGTTTACATCGTTTACAAGCCGGAGAAACAAGTTTCTCCAGCATTTCCCCTCTGGGATCTCCAAAACTTATCAACTAATGAACACACGGCATTATATATATACACATGGGGTTGGGACGGATTATAACTTCCGTGCGGTTGAGCTTGTCCGTACAGATGTAGTTACATCCGCACGAATGTGTTACTTCTGTACGAAGTTATATCCGTACGAACCTCTCACGTCCTCTCCAACGTCAGGTGTTCGTATCTCAACTATACAATATTCAACATACACTCTATCTACTTTATTCGCACAATGGCAGACATACATAATATGCACTAACATAGGGAGAATGCTTTGTGTGGCCATCACTCGCCAAGACACCACCCAGTAGCGCCACCAAGGACGTCGTGGTGTTCTTTGCGGTGCCGTTGGTTCACATTGCATAGGGCGGTGGGGTAAATGACGAATACATTGGATAATTTAAGAGGACGGGTACAAACTCTACATGTTGCAAAGAGTTGCATCAAACTGACTTTGTCAAGGGTTGTATTTGAACAATTGTATTGGTATTCCTTTTTTCTTTGAATTAATTTAACATTTTTAATCATTTTTTTTTTGTTATGGGATGGCTTTCAGCAGGGGATACAGGAGGGGAAACGACGCGTGGACAGACATCCGTTACCAGAGAGACCAGTGGGATAATCGAGGGGTTACAAACTTCTTCGTATCAAA